>CM071867.1:10719697-10761761 GCA_036759665.1 Gynandropsis gynandra | reverse complement strand
GTGGTGATAGATCCCGCGGGGAGTGATTGCAGCCAAGCTTTCGCTTTTCCCCCAATTGAAAAAGGGAAAAGACGCAGCAAGATTGCATCCTCAGAGACTCCGTGAATTTTAAACGTACCTAAAAGTTCGAGGAAGTCTCTCAGGTGCTGATGGGGATCCTCATGGTTTCCACCCATGAATTGCTTCTGATAAAGCATGTTGATAATCGCTGGCTTAATCTTAAACTGTTCTCTTGCAACAGTAGGCATCCTTATGGTTGTTTGCACGTTGTTCATGTTCGGCACCACGTAATCCCTTAGACGACGTGGTGGAGGAGCCTGTGGTTCTCATGGTTGAGGCACGAGTGGCTGTTGCTGCATTTGCCCCAAATTACCAAGCGGTAACTGAGCATATTCACGGCCGTTCTGATTATCCATATTCTGTTGTTCTGACGACTCTGTGTTATCTTCTTCCTTACCCTTTCTCAGTAATCTGCTAGTTCGCTCGATCTCTGGGTCGATTCTGAGTAGATTAGAAGTTCCTTGCGACCTGGTCATAGACCAAAAAAGAACGAACGAAAGGAAATCAGGTAGAAAGAATCGAAGTAAAAAGCAAAAATAAAAACAAAGCAAGAAGGACTCAAGGTTCGAATCTAAGACGCGTTGACAATAGTCCCCGGCAACGGCGCCAAAAATTTGATGCGTATCAGAGTTAAATAAAATAACCTAAACTACCCGCAAGTGCACGGCACGTGTGTAGTATTTTAGGTGTCGATCCCACAGAGACTACGCAACCCTTGACTCGATGATCCCTCTTGTTGTGTTCATTAGTCTTACTTTTTTTTAATAAATTTAATTATAATTGATAAACAAATAAAAATTATACATGTAAAATGAGTATTATTTACCTTCTTCTCGACCTCATCGGCCGCATATATAGCCTCCTCTTGAACCCATTTTTTGTCTTGTCGTTGATGTTGAGTGTTATCTGGATCTAACCAACGCATCATGTTGCACTTAGACGTCGAAGAAGGTCCTTGATTTTGGAAAATACCAAGATGTGGAAACAAACATATGTGGCAGATCACCACTGTTGAAAGAAAGAAATCACCGACTATTGTTGCAACGATGTAGGGGCTGTAAAGGAACATAAACAAAATAGAAAGTCTAAGTAACATGAAAACCAAACAAAACCAAAGTGTCGGGGCTTGATCTCCAATGCTCCTCGCTTGTCTCCTCGCAAGAATCTCCTTAATCTTATACTTAATTAATCTCCAATGTAAGCTTGCTCTCTTGACGTCTTCTGCCTCCTTTTAAGCCTCTTAAGTCGGTCTAGATGTTGCCTAAATTGCCCCACCGACTTCCCCTTGTTTTAAGTTAAGTTTACTTAACTTAATGAGCAGTTATGGGCCGCGACCCGCTCGGGCGGTCATTGTGTCCGCTCGGGTGCGGCTAGGGTGAGTCGCGCGGACTGCGGTCTGCAATGCATGCCCGATTGGACATGGTATGCGAGCCCGCTCGGGCACAAGGCAAATGGTCGGGCATATTCATGCCCGAGTCGTGCAAATTGTGCACAAATTTTGCCGTAGGTTTTGCCCGGTCGTGCAAGAGTTGTGCCCGACCGGGTGGAGGCTTTCTATGCTCAATCTCGTCCCGTTTGTCCCGTGATGATCCTCGAAGTTGCTCCTTAGCTCCGTGCATGTCCTTTTAGCTCCAAAATGATCCAAATACGCGTAAAGACCTGTAAGAACATGAAAACACGAAAACAAGTAAAACGGAAACGGAATCATACGTAAAATATCACATATATATCAAAAACGTCTCCTAAATCGTGCAAGAAATACGTATAAAAACGAGATGATCACAAATCAACACGTTCATCCAAGGAGCAGCTGAGACTTTATACGTAGCGTGGTAACATTTCACATGCTACCAACGCCTTTGCCCACATCACGGCATGGATCAGAGTTTTCTTATGCACAACTTTCTGCAAGGA
Organism: Gynandropsis gynandra; assembly: GCA_036759665.1. Lineage (NCBI taxonomy): Eukaryota > Viridiplantae > Streptophyta > Magnoliopsida > Brassicales > Cleomaceae > Gynandropsis > Gynandropsis gynandra. Next base: position 10,759,787 of record CM071867.1, on the reverse strand, counting down.
CTCATGGATAACACGAGAATTCTAATCATAGCCGCAGTTGGAGGTTCTTTGGGCAACCTCACGTTTCTACAGATCGAGGACCTTATCGATCGTATGGCTGATGAAGGCAGCAATGCCGCTGGAGAATATAATAGCAACGCTCCAGCAAGGGTAGCTAACTTGAACGAGATGCATGCTTTATACGCCGGTCTAGCCGAGGTGAAAGACCAAGTCGCAGGGATCTACAATCTCCTATCTGAGTCGCATCGTCCTCATTTTTTGGAATAATCAGAGGAACAAGGGATTCAAGGGTACGAGGAAGTGAATTATGTAAGCTACAAACAACCTTTGGGAAACACATACAATCCCAGATGTATGAATCACCCTAACCATTCCTACAAGAACTTCGACAGTGCCTTTAATACGCAACAACTATCGGGGAATTTTCAACCGCGGGTGCTGCAACGAAATCAAAATATTCAGCCAAGGATGCAGCCCCAAACTCAAAACTATCAGTCATGTGCGCCTCAGCCACAACCAAACCAATCCAAAGCAGTCCCCAACATCAACACCATGTTCACTCGTCTCCTCCAATTCCAAGAAAATCAAAGCAACTTGTTGATGGAAGTGCAACAAAGTCAGAATAATTTTGAGAGGGAAGTGAAAGCGAATCAAGAGAACACCAAGAAGCAGCTAGAGAGCTTTCAAACTCACCTTAGACACGTCGAGATGCAAGTTGCACAACTTGCACAAGAGGTAGCACGTCCACAAGGAGTTCTATCAGGAAGGCCAGAAGCGAATCCCCGTGAGCACGTCAACGCCATAGTGGTAAGATGATGGATCAGTCTGCTCCTTTGATGTTTGAAAAGGGTGAAGACCCTCGTACAGCAGTGCAAAAGGGCAGCAACGATGAAGAGCATAAGAAGAAAACCAAGGAGGAAGAAGAGCCAAAATACGTAAAACCCAAACCAAGACCGCCTCCTTTGTCATTTCCACAAAGTCAACGCAAGAAATTGATTGATCAGGCTACTCCCTCGACATTTGACAAAGGTGAAACATCTAGTACAACAACGAAAAGGGAAGCAACGTTGAAGAGCATAAAAAGAAAACCGAAGAGGAGGATCCGCAATACGTAAAACCCGATCCAATACCGCCTCCTTTGCCGTTTCCCCAATGTCAATGCAAAAAGAATGAAGATGATTAATATGCCAAGTTTGATGAGATATTGAAGAAGATGCATATTACCATTCCATTCCACGAAGCATTGAAGAAGATGTCTTCATATGTTAAGTTCTTGAAAGAGGTGCTTGCGAACAAATGAGACGTGGACATGGAAACCGTCATGCTACAGCCAAACCTACCCAAAAAGATGCTCGATCCAATTATATTCGTGACCCCTTGTAAATAAGTGTTTATGAAATTAACCATGCACTAATTGATGTCAGAGCAAGCGTGAGTGTGCTAACATTGCCGTTATACGAAAAATTGGATCTTAGGACATGTTGGATCTTAAACCTACACGAATGGCGCTCACCATTACTGATTGAAGTGTTAGAATACCCGAGGGCATGCTGGAAGACATGTCATTACAAGTTGGGAAGTTCTTCGTCCCGCTCGATTTCGGCGTCTTGGATATGGAGGAGGACAAGAAAATCCCGATTATTCTCGGTAGGCCGTTTCTCAATACGGCAAAGACGATCATACACTATGCTGAAGGTAGACTCACACTTAAATTCTTATATGAAGAAGTGGAGTTCAATCTGAACAACACACTCAAGCACCCTTGTATGGTGGATTCGGTATTCCACATCGACGTCCTAGAGAATCTAGCCGACGAAGTCTTTGAGAGTTCGGGAATATGGATTCCTTTGAGATGGCTCTTTTAGCAGCTGAAAAAGAAGTGTATAAAGACCCAAACGATGCAACATACTATACTAATCTGCGGGACGAAGAATAGACGAAGGAGATCCCGAACACCGAGCTAGACGCGCTCCGAGCAGATTTCTGTGCGATCCGAGCACACCAGTTCGTAACCCAAGCAAAATGTGAAATTTCGGACAATCCTTATAAAGAGGAGTTCTCAACTCACAAACACTCAGGGCAAGAAAACGTCCTAAATCAGTGTGCAAACCTCCGCGCATCAAAGGCAGATTCCAGCTCGTATTAAGCAGCATGCAACGTGAGCTCAACCACTCCCGAGACGCCTAACAGCCATGCCAAACGTCCAGCACCTAATTGGGCATCGATAAGGCACCAAAGGTGAAGATGAAGCCTTCACCACAAGGGTTCACGCACCAAAAAATTCAGGAGATGTTGAAGGAAACGAGAGACAAACGCCTAAACGGTTTCATTGAGTGCATAACCAGGCTCATGGATAGCTCAACCAAACTCTTTGGATAGCACGATCTAGCCCCCAACATAGGGAACAATACCACTGAGCTTAGGGAGGACATGACTAATCATGCAAGGAATCCAACTGATCCGCGTGCTACACCCTATTGAGCACACTATGCACGCGAGACACTACATACACGATGACGTCAAAGACGTCCACCTAATGAGTAGCACATTTTGGTCAGGCTCATGACTTTAAACAAGCGCTTCTCAGGAGGCAACCCGAGTTCCATATCCTTTTAGTTATTTTGTTTTAATGTTTTTTAGAATTCGACTCTTATTCCTTTCACAAGCATGCACCTTACCAACAACCTCGATGTATCGTACTGCCTCCTTTGGATTGTGTGACTTTTGTTACAGGTTCTCCACTTTGACATCATCCACAACATAAGGAAAGATGCGTACACCCAGCTGTATCAACTCGGGACAGCAAGCATGCTTCAGGTGCACACATTTCTATCTCCTTTATTTTTTCCAGAGTTTTTGCATGTTAGTCCTTCTCATAGGTTTTGAACACTAGGACGGTGTTTCATTCAAGTCTGGGGGTACTCTTTGAATGTCATGATTGTTATTAGGATTTACATGATTGAGTTCTTCGTTTTATTTTTGTTTTACATTAGTTTTGTTAGGATTAGACGGACAGATATCTAGTACAAAAAGATTTGAACTTTAGTCACCTCTATGCAACTTTGTCAAATCGAGAACAAAAGTCTAGGTTTGCTGAAACGTACCTTTAGATATCGATTAGTTAGTGGTTGTGCATAAATCCATAGCCTATAGTTGTATTCCACCCCTAGGTTTCAATCCCAAGTACTTATATCTCCGACCATGCCGTTTATTCTTTGTTTTGTTTCAATCGTTATATTTCCACGCACTTACACTATAATGTCAATAGAATAAATTCTTTAACTATTTCAGCCTTACATTGACATGAGTGCATTGATATTGATGGTTCGGATATAAGTGGTGGGTCGAGGCTGTTTTTTCTATGTCTTAAGGATTAGAGTCGATGCGTAATCACAATAGTTTAATCAAAAGAAAAAAATCAGCAATGACAAAACTTCTTCACTCCGCTAAGGTTACAAGATCGTATGAGTGTGCCAATTGGCAACCTGGATCTAAGTAGAAGGTTGTTCTCGTCAACTCCGACGTCCTAGAGACTGAAAGCAAATTTTCAAAAAATGTGTGAAAATCGAAAAGAAGAAAAAGAGAACCGAAAAAGAAAAAATAATTGTCTTAAGAATGGTATCGAACTGTTTGCTCATTAGAATAGGTATGGAGATTGCTTGGATGTTGTCTAGGGGTTAGTGAAATGAACTTAGGATATGAGTAGGATTGCACGGTTATTGGTTTCGGTAGACAAGGGTCTAAATTCGGTGCGCTTAGATCTATGTTCGTGGGACACGTTGTTGCATAGGGTGGCTGACTTTTTTAGTTGATTGTGCTAATTTCCAGTTTTTGTCCAACTCCTCTCATGCTTAGTTCTAGTCTTGCTCAAGGATGAGCAAAGGTTCAAGTCTGGGGGAGTTTGATAACGTCTATTTTGTTATAGTATTTTTCGTTTATTTTTATAGTTAGTTTCATCATTTATAAGGATTTTATCAAGCATTAAGCATAATTTTGCCCTCTTTTAGAGTTTTCTCGTGTTTTGAAGTGAATGTAGATACCGAGACACAAACACGAGAAAATGCCGCAAAATATGAACGTTCCACGTCAAAGAGAAACAACCCCCGCGGGGTGGATAACTTAGCCCACACAGGCTCCATGTCCAGCAATTTCAGCATGCCTCGGGTCCATGATAAGCTCGAGCGGATCACAATTCGTAACTCACCTTGTGCAGGGTGTCATGCTTAGCCCGCGCAGGCTCCTTGCTCCAGCAAAACAGCACGAGTCGGGCTCTTCACCAGCCTTCGTCGACTCCCCTCTCAAAGCCAGCCGGCACGGGTCACTCACCATCCCGCGCGGGTCATGTTTGTCACCTGCATAAACCAGAAAAGGAAAGTTCTAGCAGTTTAAACCAAAAGGAAATATGGTTAGAGAAGAAGGAATGGGAGCTACATGGCTGGAAAATAAAGAGGAAACATTGACAATTACACAAGAATGGAACAACAAGAGATGAAAACACTAGGAAAAAGGAAAATAATAGTTGCTGTAAGAAAGAGGAAATATCCGCCGCTCGAGAGGAAGGAAAGGGGACGGCCAAAGAGGAAAGGAAAGAGGAGAAGGGGGGCAAAAATGGGAGAGCTTCAGTTGGAAAGTTCGGACAGAAAATTAGAGATAAAACAGAGCACACGTAGAGAGAGTAGAGGAATAGCACAACGCACACAAAGACATGGACGGAGTGAAGAAGCCGGAGCGTGGAGGAGCTATTGAAGACGTCGGTAATAGAATAGGGAGGAATCTCGTTCTTTATCCATGTTGAATATTTTTATATTTTACATTTCGTATATTAAGTTCATGTCTGAGTAGGTCTATAGCCATAGGTTAGAGAGCTTTGCCGATATATAACGAAGTCTTGTTCTTAATGCTTGGTGGTTCTTAATGCTTTCGTTCTTGTAAGCCACTTGAATGAATGATTTTGGTATTTGATCGTTTTCGGATTGAGTGGTTGTTTTTAATGCTTTTTTCTTGTATGCCACTTGAATGAATGATTGTAGAAGTCTAATGAATCTATGCGAGGGGATTAGATTTTGGAACTTAACCATGATTTAGGATTTAGTCAATTTAGAATCAATGCCAGGTCGGTTGATTGAATCTAGGGATTAGGATAGCAATCTTAATACCTCTAGTGGGTGAGATTACACAATCGAAAGATTGGTAGGACGCACGTTAGGTAGATGACAAGTCTATGCCAGTCAATTCCTATATTAGAGCTTAAATTCCCAGAACTCGTGATAATATCTAAGACCAATGATCATGTTAGAACTTCATTACATTATCGTGCATCTCTCGAAATTTGTGGTGTTTAGTTAAGTGAATTTAAATCGTTAATTAGTTAGTTTAGTATATTTTGCATTCCAAAACACTCATTGATTTTTACCGTCCTATTCATTAGTTACTAGCTTTAGAGTTGCATTGATTCCTCGTGTTCGACTTTGGTACTATAAGATTTGTATTCTTGCGAAAGCGTTAGTCTAGGTATTGTATTACTTGAGTTTAACCACATCAAGAATCATTTCCAGTCTTAGATCTAGGAAAGCCAATCACAAAATCCATAGATATGCATTCCAAGGATGAGTCGAAATAGGTAGAGGGGTATACAAACCGTGAGGTTGAACTTTAAACTTATCTTGTTTGCACGTGACACACCTCTCGCAAATTCGTTCAACGTCCCTCTTCTTATGCGGCCAATAGAAGTGATCCTGTAATACTTTAAGCATCTTTGCAATTCCATAATGACCCATAAGACCACCCCCATGAGCTTCTCTAACAAACAGATCTCGTATAGAGCAGTTAGGCACGCACAAACGGTAATCATAAAACAGAAATCCATCTTGCCTAAACTAATGACCCAATACAAACTTCTCACACATTTTGTACGCTTATTTGAAATCCAAATTAGATGCATATATCTCTTTAAGTTGTTTAAATCCTAGCAACTTAGCATCTAAAGTAGTTAGAAGAGCATAGCTTGGGGATAGAGCGTCCGCAACAACGTTTTCCTTACCTTGCTTGTACTTGGTGACATAAGGGAACGTCTCAATGAATTCCACCCACCTCGCATGTATCTTACTGAGTTTATTCTGCCCTTTTAAATATTTGAGTGATTCGTGGTCGGTAAGTATAACGAAGTCCTTCGGCCATAGGTAATGTTGCCACGTTTGCAATGCTCTAACAAGCGCGTAAAGCTCCTTATCGTATGTGGCATAATATAGGGTTATGCCTCCAAGCTTCTTCCAAAAATAAGCAATTGATTTCCTTTCCTACATCAAAACTGCACCAATCCCTACACCGGATGCATCACATTCGATTTCAAACGTCTTAAGAAAATCCCTTAAAATTAAAAGAGGTGCATGAGTAAGCTTCTCTTTTAGCATTTGGAAAGATTCTTCTTGTGCTTCTCCCCACTTGAATCCAACTTTTTTTATAACTTCGGTGAGTGGAGCTGCCAAGGTGCTAAAGTCCTTTACAAACCGACGATAGAACCCCGCGAGTCCATGGAAGCTTCAGACTTCCCCGACGGTCTTTGGACTCGGTCATTCCCGAATGGATTTAACCTTCTCTTTGTCCACTTTAACTCCATCTGCACTTACCACAAAGCCTAGAAACACAACGTTATCCGTATAGAAAGGTACACTTCTTAAGATTAGCATAGAGATCTTCATTTCTAAGTACCTTTAAAACCGATTCTAAGTGACCAAGGTGTTCTTCAAAACTTTTACTATAGAATGATATGTCATCAAAGTAGATCACAACAAATCGAACTACAAATTCTCTAAGAATGTGATTCATTAGGCGCATGAAAGTACTAGATTCATTTGTGAACCCAGAAGGCATCACTAACCATTCATGTAAACCGTGCTTATTCTTAAATGCATTTTTCTATTCGTCACCCTCTTTCATTCTAATTTGATAATATTCGCTCTAAACATCAAGTTTTTTAGAGAATATCCTAGACCCATGCAATTCATCAAGCATATCATCTGATCTAGGAATGGGATGTCGATACTTCACTGTAATATTGTTGATTGCTCGACAATCAACAAACATACGCCAAGTGTTGTCCTTCTTTGGCACGAGTAAGACGGGAACGACGCACGGGCTCATGCTCTCTCGAATATGTCGCTTTGCCATGAGTTCCTCCACTTGTCTTTGCAACTCTTTAGTCTCCATTGGGTTGGTACGATAAGCTGGCCGATTTGGAAGTGCGGCTCGGGGAAAGAAGTCTATTTGATGTTCGATGTCGCGTATAGGATGTAATCCCGTAGGATTTTCTTCGGGGAAAACATCTTCATAATTTTGCAACAAAGATGTGATCTCACTCGGCAGCATCGTTGCCAGGTAAGCCAAGCTCGAAAGAGCTTCCTTCAACACTGATTTGATCCCGGAGGACACTGAAGACGCGACCAACAACACTGAGGAGGACGCGACCCGCAGAGAGGAAGAAGAGGGAATCTCCGCGACCCGAGACGCCATCCCTGCGACCCGAGACGCCGAGGCTGCGACCCAAGACGCCATTCCTGCGATCCGAGACACCGAGGCTGCGACCCGAGACGCCAATCCCGCGGCCTGAGACGCGACCACCTCCAGCGTAACCCGAGACGTCATTAGGTCAAAATATGTCGGTCCCGTGACCCGAGCCCGAGCCCTAGAAGAGGATGCCTTGATCATACCCGCTGGTCCCATGACCCGAGCCAAGGCCGCGAAGCTTAAGGAAGCTATTATCAGGATCCTCACGTCTGTCCACGCTCATGAGGAGTATGCTAGTTCACGTGAAGTCACGAGCCTAAAGAACGTCATTCAAGCCGAAGCTCAACCCGCAACGGTCATTGATTAGGTAAAGTGACCCGCGTGTACTCTTTTCCCCTCGTCGGTTTCGTCCCACCGGGTTTTCCGACGACGGGTTTTTAAAGAGGCCGCGAGTCACTTATTTCCCGCGACCTAATTAATGACCTGACACAAGACACGAGAAGAACGCATTCCTAAGTGCACAGCCAACAAGGAAGTTATCTTCATGTTTGAAGAAACCAAGACATTGATTAGGGCTTTTGCATGAAGACTTGGCATTTAATGTACTTTTTTTGAATTTCCTTGTTTTTATCTACTTATGGCCGACCACCTATGGAGAAGGACATCAATCAAACTTTTGAAATTTTACCTTTGAATCAATCTTGATTTCATCTTGAATTCCTTTGTGAGTTCTTTGGTCGTTGGTGAGTAATATCCAGCTTCCTATTCGTTGGTGTGTCATATCCAACGATCCGTTCGTTCTTCCTTGGTGCGTCATATCCATTGAAGACGAACTCGGTAAATCGAGAGCCTTCCGCAACTCTCGTGTGACCACTCGCTCCCCACACCCTTGTGCAATCCGTTGCAGCAAGGCATATCCATCACTAACCAAGTCTAGAGCGTCGATTCAATCGGGATCGCGTCAAACACGAATAACAAAACCGATTGACTCTATAGTGAAGAGATTTCTTGATCTCACCCGATTTAGCTCAGAAGTTCGATGACTTTAGTATGCATTCTTCTATTTGTTTGAGACTCATTTGATCTTGTTGCACTTCTCTTGGAATCAAAGGCATAAGGACAATTTTTGTGCCTTTAAACTCAAAAAAATGTTTGTTAGTAAAACCGTCATGTAATACCTTACGATCCGATTGCCACGGTCTACCGAGAAGGATATGGCTCGCTTCCATGGAAAGAACGTTACATAAGATCTCGTCCTCGTATTTCCCAATGGTTATAGGCATTGTCACTTGATTGGTCACGTTCATTCCACCGTTCTCATTGAACCACTAGAGTTTATAAGGCTTCGGGTGCTTCCTAACTTTTAAACCGATTTTTTGGATCATGGTAGCACTCGCTACATTAGTGCAACTTCCTCCGTCTATAATCAAGCTACACACCTTCCCTTGAACAGGGCAGCGGGTATGGAACAAGTTCTCTCATTATTCTTGCTCTTCGGATTTAATTTGTACACTCAAAGACCTTCTTGCTACCAACAAATCCCCTTTAACCGGGTTTTCTTCATACTCCTTGGTCGAAGATTCAGATTCTTCGTCCTCAAATTCAATCTTGTCATCCTCACAATTAACCATTACCCTCTTGTTTGTATATTCATTCACATAATGGCCCTTTCCTTGACACACGAAACACTTGCCCTAATTGTGGATCATTGTAAAATGATCTTCGGCGTGAAGCACGACTCGGATATTATAGTTTTCTTGTGGAGTCGAGCACTCATCATGAACCCACACGACTGCAAGTAGTCATTCGATGGCTTCCTTGAGCTTTCTAGCCTTAGCACGGGTCACGGGACCTTCTTGTATTGTTAAGGTGTCCTCTTCTCAAGCCTTAGCACGGGTCAAAGGACCTTCTTGTATTGTTAAAGCGTCCTCCTCATGCTTGGTTTCCTCGATGTTGTCCATCCTCGTATCATCCACCAAGACTAAAAGCAACTCAAATAGTCGTCGGATTGACCATAGGATTGATTGTGTCATTGTAATCTACACAAGATCTTTTATGAAATCACTTGGCCACCAACCACGCTTTCAAATTTTCAACCGAACCGTCAGGTAGACGTTTTGTTTTGGAAACCCATTTGCATACAACAACATTGTAGGAAGGTTGTGTCTATACAAGCTTCCAAGTATCATTCCGAAGTAATGCCTCCAATTCCTCATTCATGGTTGTCCTTCAATTCGGGTCTTAGAGAGCCTGAGATACACATATAGGTTTTATGTCAAAGGTTGAGAAGGTAGATGTAGCAAGGGAGAAATTTTGTGTAGGTTTCATGATTTTGTTTTCAGCACGAGTGGTCATGGAATGGGTGTTTAGAGTTAGATAAAAATTGAGAGCAAGGTATTTCGTTGGTATGTGTTGGTTGGGGGTTGCGAGAGAATCGTAGTGAGGGAAGAAGTCTGCGATGAGAGTGACAATATTTGTGAGGGATCTAAACTTGGGTGCTTTACTATCGAAGATGATGTACATGATGACGAAAATGGAACAAGAATGAAGGGTGGAGAAGGTTTTATGGAAGAAGTGTCAAAAATAGTGAAATTTGAAGATGCCAAGGAAAAATGAGGGAACATAAATTATATTCTGTGAATTCAACATGGCGAGAGACCTAAACACAAGAAGATGGAAAGATATAAGAAGGAACTTTGGGTAAGAGAGTAGCCAACAAAGACACAACAAAGAGACCAAGACTCGAGCTTGTGATGTGTGTAAGGATGTAAGTATGAATAACACAAACAATTGAAGGTATGTAGCTTTAGGTATTTGGATGGTAACTTGAAGTTGAGATTTAAAGGGAGATTAGAAATCAAGAACCTAAGATTTTTGTGCATGGAAAGGACATGTAGAACATTGTGTAGTATAAAGGGATGAGATAAAGATGGGAGGTATATAGAACATGTATGCGAATAACAAGGTCAGACCCCTCACTGAGAATGACACCATCACTGGCAGTATAGGGAGAACGTAAAGCGAGATTTGCCAAGTCATAGGTGATGTGATACAAATTTCCAGAGTCGAGGATCCAAGTCGGAGATGCTTTAAGTGTTAGAAAAACATGATTTTTGCTTGGTAGCCAAGTCAATGAGACACAACGGTTGTAGTTCGCTAGAGAGACAATGAGGATCAAGGAGATGGCACCGAGATGACACCGTTTGGCACTATGGCAATGTGTCCCACACAATTACATTTCCTTTTATAGTTCTTGTTATTGTCATCGCGAGTGTATGGAAGCGAGTTGAACATTGTTTGTGGTAATAGAAAGGAAACATGTTTGTGGTGAATAGATTAGCTTCCTGATTGAGTGGAATGATATAAGAGTATTCTTTTCATTTACGGCATCCTTAATCTGTTTATATTCATCACCAAACCCTACAAGAATGAATTCCAATAGATCCTCATAGTCCATGGGTTTCCCCAAGAGAAAACTCATCAACATTAGCCTTGAAAACGTTCGTAGAATCATCAATAGATTTGACGTATTTGGTAAGACATTGCATCTGATCCTTGATTTGTTTGATGTGGCCTCGACTTGAACGATCATAGATGGAGACCAAGGTATTCCATGCATCCACGGATGAGGCTACTAAGGCAATAATTGGTTGACATAGAGTGAGACGGATCCCAAAAAGGCTACAAACATCGGACGCTCTTGTTGAAACCTTTTAGAAATTTCCATTTCGAGAGAATGAAAGACTCGGATAAAGAAAGGATTTTGTGCAACAAACTGTTGTACCTTTTCGGTTTTCCCTCTCTATTTATAGACTCATATTTATATAAGAGTTAACAATAATTAAATATTATAAGACTCCTAAAATTCTACAAAGACCAAAGTGCATGTATTGACCAAATTAAAGATGGTACAAACTCTAACACATAGATTCATCCAACAATCTCCCCCGAATCATTGTGTGTGCAAACCGGGTTAACCAAGATCATACCAAGCCGAGAGCTTAGTTCCTGAAACTTCACTCGCCCAAGTGCCTTCGTTAAGATATCTGCGAGCTGATCTTTGGTGTTGACAAAGTCGACGCTGATGCTCCTGTTCTCAATGCAATCTCTGATGAAATGCTATCGAAGATCGATATGCTTACTGCGATCGTGGAAAATAGGATTTTTGCTCAGCGCAAGGGCAGACTTGTTGTCCATCTTCAGCTCAACGACCTCGACATCCCTTCCTTGAAATTCGCTAAGTCGACGAGCCAAACACGAGCCCTTGTGTAGCAGCTGTGATAGCAGCAAAGTAATCCGCTTTGCACGAGGACAAAGCCACCACCCTTTGCTTGAGAGACTGCCAACTCACCAAGCAATCACCAAGGAAGAATAACGTACCACTGGTGCTCTTCCTTGTATTAATGTCACCGGCAAGGTCGCTGTCGCAATAGCCGATCAACTGAGCCCCTCTAGCACGTCTCCGAAAGTGCAGCCCGAAGTGGATTGTGCCAGCAATGTAATAGAGAATGCGCTTAACCGCCACCACGTGCTCCTCCGTAGGTCTCTCCATGAAACGCCTCACGAACCCAACTGCAAAGGCCAAGTCAGGTCGTGTGTGGCCGAGGTACCTCAGGCTCCCAACAAGACGCGTGTACCTCGTGGCATCCACCTCTGGTGTTGTGCTATTGCGGCTATGCTTAAGCCGCTCCTCCATGGGGGTATCAGAGGGATTGCAACCCTCCAAGCCACCGAGGCACAAAATCTGTGTCGCGTAGTACCCCTGGCACAAGCTGATTCAGCCTTGACCCTGCAAAAACTCAATTCCAAGATAAAACGAAAGCAATCCAAGATCACTCATCTGGAATTGGGTCTTCATCTCCTCCTTGAAATGCTTGATGGCCATGTAGGACGATCTAGTGATGATGAGATCATCCACATAGACCCCACCAAGCAGAGCCGCTCCGCCTTGGGCTCGTCGATACACTGCATTCTCATGCTCACTCTGCATGAAACTAAGCTACTTCAGGATGCTATCGAGCTTTGCGTTCCATGCATTTGGTGCTTGACGAAGGCCATAGAGCTCCTTACGCAAGGAGAGAACTTTGCCTTCTTCCCCGCGAACAATAAATCCCGGCGGTTGCTTCACGTACACCTCCTCCTTCAAATCGCCATTAAGGAAGGCGGATTTGACATCCATATGGTGAACGGATCACCCCTCCTGGGCAGTACGAGCAAGTAGCAGACGAACGGACTCCATCCGAGCAACAGGTGCAAAGACTTCGTCAAAATCTACACTGGCTTGTTGAACAAAGCCACGAGCGATGAGGCGTGCCTTGTGCTTGACCACCGACCCGACCTCTTTCCTCTTCACCTTGTAGACCCACTTGAGACCAATTGGATGATGGCCCCGAGGAAGTTCTACAATCTCCCATGTCTGATTTCGCACCATGGCATCAATCTCCTCCTGCATTGCGGTTCGCCATGCCTCGTCGCTCTCTGCTTCAGCAAACAAGCAAGGCTCCCCTGTTAATCCCAAGTGCAACTCTGCATCCTCCAACTCCTGCAAAAGGTGTTCGGGAGCTGGGACCTCGTCCTCAATCCCAAACAGGTTTGCCAATGTGCGATAGCGTAGTGGGGCATCAGGGGAAAGCGCCGTGTCACGCCTCGCGGAGTCGTCTTGGAGGGGCGTCACAAATTCAGGAACCGGAGTGCCCTGCACCTCTGCTTTCGAGCCCTCTACTCCAGAGTTCTCAACTCCTTGGTCCCCTGCTCTCTAGACCTCTACTTCTTCAGAGCTCTGGCATGGGCTGCTTGCTTCCCCGGAGCTCTGCCCACCTGGAATCCCCGCATCAACAACGTGACCAGGGGTTGGGTACACAATGGTGAAGATACTAGAAGACCTTTGTTCGTCGTTCGCAATTTCCTATTCCCAGCCATGATCCTCATCAAAGACGATGTCTCGAGAAATATGCACACGTCGCGTTACCGGATACAAGACGCGGTATCCCTTCACTCCTTCCGCATATCCAATGAACACAACAGGGAGGCTATGATCATCTAGCTTCTAGAGTTGTCGCATGTCTTTTGTGTATGCCCTGCAACCAAAGACACGCAAGAAATGCACAGCAGACTTACGCCCTTGTCATGCCTCTTAAGGAGTCTTACCCGAAAAACACTTCGTGGGGGTTCGATTTAAGAGAAACACTGCTGTGGTGACTGTTTCTCCCCAAAATTCCGTCGGCATACCCCTCTGCTTCAACAGGGCACACGCCATCGCTACCATGGTCTGGTTTCGCCGCTCCACCACACCGTTCTACTGTGGGGTATAGGGCACGGTAAAGTGAGGAGTCACGCCTTGCTTGGCACAGTAGGAGGCAAATTCAGAGGAAGTGAACTCGCCACCGTTGTCTGTATGAAACACTCTCAGTTTTCACCCATTCTTGCCTTCCACAACCGCCTGCCAATGCTTGATGGCCTCTGGTGCACTCCCCTTGACAGCTAGGAGGATAACCCATATGTAACAGGTGGCATCGTCCACCAGCAACAAGAAGTAACGTTTGCCTCCTAGTGTTATCGGCGTGATAAGACCACACAGATCTACATAGACGAGATCGAGCGGTGTCACGACGCGGTACTTGGCCTCCTTTGGATAAGCACCTCGCCGATGGTTCGTGATGACGCAAGTGTCACATAACTGCTCCACGTGCTCCAACTGCGGAAGGCCCTTGACCAAGCCATGTCGCCCCATCTTCTCCAAGGCGTCAAAGCTGATGTGCCCAAATCGATTATACCAACGCCAAGCATCATCGCCATGACGCGCAGCAAAGCAAATCGGTTAAGCAATCTTCAACAAAAGGACGTATAAGAGATTGCGGCAACGTGAGACTTTCGCCAAAAGCGTTTTTTGCTAATCCCAGATCCGCAACACACCATCCTCAATCTCCACGTGCAGCCCGTTCTCATCAAGCTCGCCAATGCTGATGATTGAGTTCATCAAGCGCGGGATATAGTAGACCCTTGTGAGCACCTTATGCTCCCCATGTCTACCTACAAAAAAAATTTTACCACAACCTTTGATGTCAACAACAGAGCCATCACCAAACTTCACCGTGCCTACCACCATCCGATCCAGTTCAACAAAGACATCGTTGCGACCCGTCATGTGATTGGTGGCCCCTGTATCCAGGTACCAACCCTCTAGACTATCTTCGTCGACACCAGTACCAAGGAACGCCTGAGCACGTGGTTCCTTGATACATAGTGGTGTTAGTGCAGGTACCTCCGAATTGGTTACTTCGCAAATCTACGCCATGAGAAGCGCCGGTTGGTCCATGGTCTCCTCCACTTGAACCAGATTCACCTGCTCCTTCTTGGACTTGCGACAATCCCGTGCCCAATGACCATGAAGCGTGCAGTTGTAGCACTTGTCATTCCCCGAATTGGTGCCACTGTCGCCGCCTTTCTTGCACGACCTGCGAGGCTGCTGATTGTTCATGTCACGTACACGTGCCGACTTGGCGCCCCGCTCCTTGGTACGAGCAGTCCACTACTCCTCAGTGAGATAGAGCTTACCCCCACGCCTTGCATGGTGGCCTCTTGCTCATACCGCTCCTCTGCCACCTTTAACCTCCCGGTAACCTTTTCCATAGAAAGTGTTGATAAATCAAGCAACGTTTCTATTGAAAGAGCGATCTGAGAAAAACTGGAGCGGAACTGCGCGTAGGTACTTCGCTACGACTTTGTGTACAGGTTCAGGATCACCCAGGGTAGCAAGTTGATTTACTAACCCATTGAGCCGCATGGAAAAATCATCCACCGACTCGTCATCGAGAAACGTAATATTCTCGTATCGCTTCCTCACCTTCTGAGCGTTGGCCTGATGCGCCCAGTCCGAGCCGACACGCATCTCCGAAATTGCGTCCCAAGCGGCCTTTGCACTCTCCTTCACCACGAGTGTGGAAATCATCTCGGGCGGTACACCTCGCAAGATTGCCTCTAATGCCATCTGATCCTCCTGCTCGTTGGTTGTGTCGTCCTCGACGGCTTCCCACAATAGGCGTGCACGAAGCAACAGCTTCATGTGCAGCGACCACTATCCATAGTTTGTCTTTGTGAGCATGGGAAACACCATACTACCCACCTTCTTGATCTTCCTCCGCGAAAACACCACCACCTCGCGCCCACCGTTATCACGATCATCACAGTGTTGCGGTCTCTCACGTGGTGGTTGGGAGAGACGCCTCACTCCTTCACGTTGCAAACTATGGGATTGACCATGAGTAGAACCCGACATCTCTCAGACTCTCGAACCAAGAAGCTCTGATACCAAATGTTAGAAATTCCCTTTAGAGAGAATGAAAGACTCGAAAAAAGAAAGGATTTGGTGCTACAAACTGTTGTAGCTTTTTGGTCTTTCCCTCTTTATTTATGATATGATCATGGACAACGTCGAGGACACAACCCGAGCCGTGGCGAATGAAAAGGATATGCCCATGATGAGGAAGATGCTACCCGTGCTGACCCGTTTGAGAAGGACACGACTCATGCTGAGGAGGACGCGACCCATGCTGAGGAGGATGCGACCCATACCGGGGAGGACACGACCCATGCTGTGGAGGATGTGACCTATGTTGCCAAGGATGCGCCCCGTGTTGCTGAGTACGCGACCCGCATCGCAAAGGACATGACCCGTGCCGCAGAAGAAGTGACCCGAGTTGAACCGACGGGATGAAAGGTGGACGCGACCCGAAAGAAGGGCGTTGGTCCCGTGACCCGTGCTAGGGCTAGAGAGGAGGAAGCCTTGATCATACAAGCAGGTCCCGTGACCCGAGCTAAAGCTAGGAAGCTCAAGGAGTCTATCGTCGTGATTTCTCATGGTCATTCAAGTTCAAGACAAGTCCTCGAGTCCACAAAGAAGTTCCAACATCCACATCATACTACACGCGAAACAAAACTCAAAACGGTTAATAATTAGGTAAAGTGACCTGTGTGTACTCTTTTCCCTTTGTTAGTTTTGTCCCACGGGGTTTTCCAACGATGGATTTTTAACGAGTCCACGAATCACTTTTCCGCGACCTAATTATTAACCTGAGGGTTTCAAGATAAGTTCGCAACCCAACGGTACATCTTACGACTTCTCCAATTGATGTCTTAGCTATTTTTTAGATTATTTAATTGTTGCCTTGCATGGTGACTTGTATTTAATGCTACATTTATGTGTTTGCATGGCCTTTCTTGCTTATTATGGCCGACCATGATGTTCATCCTTAGACAACTTTGAATTTGAAATTATCTTTGATTTTTCTTTGTGAAATCATCCTTTGTTGGTGCGTTATATCCAACAACCCGTTGGTGTGTCATATCCAGTGTTTGTTCGTTCTTCGTTGGTGCGTAATATCCATCGATGACGGATCGGTGAATCGAGAGTCTTTCCGCAACTCTCGTGTGACCAGTCGCTCCATCCACCTTGTGTGAATCGTTGCAGCAAGGCCTATCCATCCGACCTTTAGTCTAGAGCGTCATTCTAGCAGGATCGTGTTAATTTATAGACTCATATTTACATAAGAGTTAACGATAATTAAATGATACAAGACTCCTAAAATGCCACAAAGACCAAAGTGCATGTATTGACCAAATTAAAGATGGCACAAACTCTAACACATAGATTCATCCAACAAAACCATGCTTTATAAGTGGGATTCGGAACCACGACATTGTTAAAGGTCAAGGTGGTAGTTGTAGTAAGAGTGGATGGAAGGAAGCCTTTGAGACTGTATCCTTGTAGTCGGATTGAAAACTCTAGATGAGATAGTTGGTTGACATAAGTTTGATGACATTGAAGACTTTAACGTGGATTAGCGTCTTCTGGGGATTGTCAGGGTTGTAGAGAGTGACGGTGTCACTCGGTTGAAGGTTTCCATCGGAGGAACTATCAGCTTTATTTTTCATAGGAGAGTGGAGTGGGTGATGGGATCTATTTATCTTGGTTTGGATCAAGAAAAGGAGACAGACGACAATGTCACGTGACTGTCGAACTGGTAATCATTGGACGAAGGTCACTAAAGGGAAACCACCAGTTTTTTGTTGGTAGGGAGATAGAAAATCGACCAGATCTAGGTCGATCTGCATGGTCCGGCCATTGCGTGATGAGGAGTCGCACGATGAGAGACAATGAGGGCGAGAGAATAACCTTTTGGCTGGTTGGCACAAAGAGAAATGACGATGGTTGGATAGAGGTCGATAGATGGTGTGCAGCATAGTTGGGCGGCACTGAGAGGCAAAGAAGACGGTTAGGCAGACATCGGCACAAGGGCAGCCATAGAGGAGGGAGGCGAGCACTGAGAGGCGGCGACTACGGACGACGATTGCTAGTGAAGAAAATGTTGGTTTGAACAGTTGTTGGTAGCAAGAAGGTTTTACCCTTTTTTGTCTTTTTCTTTTAATAGGACCGTGGCTAGATTTTTTTCTCTATTTGAGCTCTCATACTATATAGAATTATATGGTTTACTAAATATTATTATTAATATTATTATGTTATTCTAATAACATTTTACAATAGATTATATACAGATAAAGAAGCATATATACAAGGAAATAAATAAATTATTGAATCAATGAATCAACAAAATATTATCGAATTATAAAGATTATTATGTTGAAAATATTTTGTCATAATCCCAAAGATATTATGTTGAATATATTCAGGTAATAAGCTTTGTATCAACTATTAAAAAAACAAATCCCACTTAAATATATTCTCTTGAATAATTTAGGAATATCTAATAAAATATCTGGAGTTTTTATATAAATATCTACCCTATGACACTAGAAGATACTAGCTTTACAAATTTAGTATACATAAATTAAGTTATCTAGTAATATTGAACGGTTGATCCGATTTCGGTGCGATTGACTCGTGTATATATCGTATAATCGATGCTTTATCCTAATAATTCAAACCTATAATTATATCGTTTTTTCTGGAAAACATCAATCCCAAATTTGAGATGCGTAATCCGATTAAATCTCATCTTTGGATTATAATAAAACTCTTCGGTTGTCTAAATCTACAACTTTACACTAATTGAGCCCATCAATTCATACATCAACAAACTTATGGTATTTTTAATCAAATTTCTCAAAACATTTTGAAATTAATAGAAGAATTATTGTTTTGACCTATTATTAATACATTTACAAAAATCTTATGCATTTTCACGTTTTCAGTTTACCATTCGTGACTATTCTTTCTATTAACTGACAAATTTATCTTCAAAGTGGCAAATCCACTTACGCAATAATTGGAGTTCTCAGTAAATATACACGTTTTTGTTGCTTAGACTTTAGATACAAATGAATTAGCTACATGTGTCAATCCTTTTTTCTCCACCTTATTAAATACATATACACCCACACGCACACTAGGATATATACAATAAATATACCAAATTATTTATGTACTGCCAAATTAAATCCTCGAAATCAAAAGAATATCAGCCATATATCACTCATTTTCTCTATATCAAAACAAGAAGAAGGCATTCATCAGATTTATCCTCACACATATGGCTTCTCAGTTGCAATCTATCAATAACCCAAATTGCTTTACTTCTCATCAATCCCAACGTCGTTTCCTTCTTCAGAATTTTCTCAAAACCAAACCCAGAACACTAATCTCGACCATTAAACTTTCTCCAAAGTCTTTTGCGATCAAATGTTCATCTTCTTGCATAACTCCACCACCTGATCACCATAAGCTACATCAGAAAGAAACGCTCGATCCAAACAATCTAAAAGAAGAACAAGAACGAAGACAAGATCAAGTAAAAGAGAAAGATGTTCCTCTTCATCGGGTTTGGAGAGAAGTCCAAGGTTGTAATAATTGGGAAAAACTGTTAGATCCCATAAACAACCATCTTCGCCGTGAGATCATCCGTTATGGAGAGTTTGCACAAGCTTGTTACGACTCCTTCGATTTCGATCCTCACTCCAAGTATTGCGGCTCTTGCAAATATCACCCTTCTGATTTCTTCACAAACCTTGGCCTTGAGTCCCAAAAAGGTTACACTATTACACGGTATCTCTACGCAACTTCAAATATCAACCTTCCTAAGTTCTTCCAGAAATCCAAACTAAGTTCGGTTTGGAGCAAACACGCGAACTGGATGGGGTATGTAGCAGTAGCCACGGATGAAGAAGAGGTCAAACGACTAGGGCGACGCGACATAGTCATTGCTTGGAGAGGAACAGTAACTTATCTTGAATGGATATATGATCTCAAAGACATTCTTTGCCCAGCAAATTTCGGCGATGATGCCACAATCAAGATTGAATGCGGTTTTCATGATCTATACACCAAAAAAGAGGATTCTTGCAAGTTTTCTTCATTTTCAGCACGCGAACAAGTCTTGGCGGAAGTGAAACGGCTTCTTCAGCACTATGGAAGACAGGACAGCGAGATCAGCATCACCATAACGGGTCACAGCCTCGGTGCAGCCCTTGCATTGGTCAGCGCTTATGATATAGCAGAGCTAAACGTCAACCACATGCCCGAGAACGGCTATAAAGTCCCCTTAAGCGTGTTCTCGTTTTCGGGTCCTCGAGTTGGTAACTTGAAGTTCAAGGAAAGATGCGATGATCTGGGGATCAAAGTTCTAAGAATTGTGAACGTGCACGATAAGGTGCCAAACGTCCCTGGTATATTCACCAACGAGAAGTTCCAGTTCCAAAAGTACATAGAAGAAACAACATCATTCGCATGGAGCTATGCTCACGTGGGAGTGGAACTTGCCTTGGACCATACGAAAAGTCCCTTTCTAAAACCAACCAAGGATTTGGGCTGTGCCCATAACTTGGAAGCTCTCTTGCATATGGTAGATGGGTTCCATGGAAAAGATAAGAGGTTTCATCTCGAGACAAAGAGGGACATCGCATTAGTGAACAAAAGCTGTGATTTTTTGAAGAATGATTACGGTGTGCCTCCTTGTTGGAGACAAGATGAGAACAAAGGGATGGTGAGGAACAGTGACGGATGCTGGGTTGTGCCGGAGCGGCCGCCGCCGGAGGTTCACTTGCCGGAGGAAATCGCTCGTCACCTTCAACAAGTTCTTGGAGATGTCAATAGAAATGGTGACTTACGGCCTAAAATAGCATAGAAATCGAGCACTTCTTGTTAACGACAACGACGAGGGCAACGGGCAATGATAAAAATGTCTAACGATTTGTGTATATGTACGAGTTTGTTTTGGCATACCCTAAGACGAGGATGAGATTATTTATGTTTGAATAGTAATAAAGAAAAAATATTTGAATAATAGCGATATGAAGAGTAAAAAATATTCATTGAAAAGCTTTCACAAGGTCATTTTATGTCATTCGTTTTTATTATTAGAAGGAACGACATAAGTAGTTAAGAAAGAACAAAAATCAGGATCATATCTTTTAATTGGATCACATTTGTTATATAGTTTGGATAATTATGAATGTGAACATATGTTTATTTGTATGTATATGTCTATTGCAATATACTTATTCATAGATTTTAGAGAAGTGACATTAAATATAAAACTGGACCACAAAAATTGCGTAACATCTTTGACATTTTGATATGGGGCATTGAATTGCTCCACTCAAGAAGACTTCAAAATGGAATTCCCCACACCGCAACCATTGTGCTCCACATACAACCTAACGAATCATAGTGAGGCCTTGGAGGAGTCATCGTGCTCTTACACTCCACGCACCTAATTGCTTACACCCAATTTTGGTTCTTTTTCTTCTCAATATGTAAAATGATCTTATATTAATTCCTCACCCCATTTGTACTTCTAAACTCTAGCACCATAGGTTGTCTGTTATCCTATTCATGATCAGTGTTCTAAAAGTCGGTTTAGGCGGTCGACTAGTCGCCGCCTAGGCGCTCGACTAGTCGCCGCCTAGGCGCTCGACGGTGTCTAACCGCCCGACTAATAAAAAATCGGTCCTATTTTTTAAAATATCAAAACGACGTCGTTTTGGTTATATTTTAAAAACAATTTGAACCAAAACGACGTCGTTTTGGTTGTTTTATTTTTTTTTAATAAACTAAAATGACGTCGTTTCGGTTGTTTCTTTTTTAGTTACCCGTTTCTTCCAGTTTTGAGCGTCGTTTATCGTCTTCGTTCGTCATTCATTTAGTTTTTAACGTGGTTCATTCTTGGCTCGTAGCCATCTTCGTCTTCGTTTTCGTTCGTCTATTTGTAATTTTCGTCTTCATTCGTCTGTATGTCATCTTCATCTATTCGTATATTCGTCTATCTCAACAATACCGAAAAGTCGTGGCTTAGATCAGTGATTTAAAGGTAAGGTCATTTTGGTACCGACATCAAAATTCTTCAAATACATTGCGGATAATGTATATTTAGTTCTTCATTAATATTTTGTTATGTTTATGATATGACTAATGAATTCATATATGATTTTATATTTTATATATAATATTTTTATTATTTATTATATTTTATTTTATAATTTTGAAATTGAAATATATTAAAAAAATATTAAAAAAACGAAAACGCCGATTAATTCGACTAGTCGCTAGGCGCTGACGGACCGCCCGACTAGCGCCTAACGACTTTTACAACACTGTTCATCGTGCGGAAAATCCTATATTTTGATGATTAATAACTAGAAATAAAAAATTTAGGATGAAGTTTTTGAATAAATTGTCCGTCAAGAAATATTCTATACATTTTAAGAACGACCAATAGAATTCATTCCTAATTTTGGGACACGTAATTCCTAATTTAAAAACCAAATTTGTCGATCTTTAATTTATTAATTATTGTATTCATTCCTCAATCCATAATCCATCCATATTCTATCCTTAATTTAAGTATTATCACTCATATATCGTATGTCTTCTCCATTTTCTTCCATTCTCTTTGCTCATTCTTCCTTTACTGTAAACGTTAAGCTTCCATTTTTCCTCTTCTCTTTTGTTCCAAAAATACATTTTTTTACATATATATTATCGTTTTCGAAGAGTTTTCTACTTTCTCTATTATTTATAAAGTGTCATCTCTTTTTTCTTGTCCCTTCTCGATGTCTTTTTCTTTGTTTTATTTATCTTCTTTCGCTTTTTCGTTGCTCACTCGTATGTTGGTCCATTTTGCTTGTTTTTTAATGAATAAATCGGTAAAAATTACCTTTTGACTATGGGTTTTTAAATTTGTTATAGTTTTTTTATGGAATTGGTTTTGATTTGAAAATTCTCCAGGTTCAAGGTGTTCTCACACTTATATCAATCTTTTGCAATTTTGAATTTATTTCTATGGTGGATAATGTTTTTGTTTATTTTGATAACTATATTGTATCGAAAGATCTCAATATTCACTTGTAAATGTAGATGAAATTTTTTGGTAAATAAAATTATTTTAAAATTATTGTTTTTTAATTTTGAATTAAAGTTCGGGACAGAGGATATATGTTTGGAATGTATCTATAAACACTTATAAAAATGATAAGAAATAGATTTTTCTCTTAATTGATCATTTTATAGTAGTGATTGCGTTAATATCAGATTTCATGATTTAGTCATTATGATTACAATCGGTCATATCTTTCGCAAGAAGATCTCGTGATTCAATCACGATGATTACAATCGTTCATATCGTTGGTAAGAAGATCTCGA
Source organism: Gynandropsis gynandra (assembly GCA_036759665.1). NCBI lineage: Eukaryota > Viridiplantae > Streptophyta > Magnoliopsida > Brassicales > Cleomaceae > Gynandropsis > Gynandropsis gynandra. Next base: position 10,736,632 of record CM071867.1, on the reverse strand, counting down.
TAATTACGATCGATACAATGTTTGGCAAGAAGCTCTTCGGTATTGTTAACTCATGGAAACTTGTTGATCCTTTATAATCATTTATTATTCTCTCTCTTCCTTTTTGTGTGTGCATATATTCTTCCATTTCCATATAATTGCAAAGTTTTTTTTCTATCTTTTGAACGTTGTAATCTTCTCTATATAATGTTTTTCCTATGTATTGTGAGTAATAAGACAAAAAACCTTTATTCTCTTTGTGTCTTCTTGGGTTAATCTTTACTAAATTCTTTATCGTATCAGAGCAGAAAGTCTAAGGACCAAATTTTCATCTTGATATTATTTGCATATCAATGGACGTTACAAAGTGCATTCCAATTCTCCTTAATGGAGAAAACTACACAATCTGGTCTAGAATTCTTGAAGCGAACCTTCGAAGTTGTTGTCTGTGGAACTACATCCACCCCATAGAAGGAGAAGCAGCCGATGCGAGTATGGATCAAGCCAAGAAGTCCCAAGATGAATCCATGACTCTCATTCTCATCCAGAATTTTTTGGAAGTTCGTCTATTTCAGGCCTATTGTCACATTCTAAAGCCAAAGGACTTGTGGGACAAACTGAAAGTCGTATACGACCATGTCTCCAACTATAATCGAATCTATGAAGTTCGAAAGACGCTTCAATCCATCCATTAGGAAATCTGACTATTTAATGATCTCGCAGCCAAGTTCAAAGATCTATGGGTCAAGGTCGAAGATCTGCATTGGAGACCATCGATCCAAAAGAGATCGCAACTCATCCCATAATCAAGACAAATTCTTTTGTCTCCATTCCACCCTTGATGCATCCTACCACGATCTTATCAACCATGTTCTTCCTCAATCGGAGTTTCCGACCCCACACACATATGTGCATGCTAGTCAAGAAGGAAGAAAGATCGAATCGGCTCTTCAAAGGATCCACGGAGATAGCACATATCAACAAGCAACATAATGATTCCAGTAACAATTTTAAACTTCTAATTAATCAAAAAATTAACTATTGTGATCATTGTAGGAAGAAATGTCACTCAAAAGAGAGAATTTAGTTCCTTCATCCTCACCTCAAGACTCGGTGCAAACATGGGTCGTTCTCGAGGGAAACTACACATTTTGCTTCTCGAACACATGATGAACAAAGTACTCAACACCACCAATAACGTAAAGTCAAAAACAAAAGAGGACGGTAACTCTGCTTACCTATCTCGAATAAAATATCATCTAGTTGTTGACTCGGGAGCTACGTCGCACATGATAAAGGATAAAAATTTACTTGAACATTTGCAAAAAACGATGGGAAAAGTAACTATAACAAACAGGCAAAGTGTTCTGATAAAAGGAATATGAAAGTTGAACTTACTTGAGCAATACTCAACCGCCTTATATGTTTTGGAGTTCACAACTAATATACTTTCGGTTCATAAATTGGCTCATGACTGTAATTGTATGGTGTGGTTTTATTCTAATAAATTCTGACATTGAGATAAAAACAAAATCATATGAGGTGGGACTCTACGAAATTTCCATAAAATAAATTATATGAAGTGGGACTCTATGAAATGGCCATAAAATGAATCTAATGAGGTAGGACTCTACGAAATGGCCTCTATGTTCTCGAAGAGCTTCATGCTTCCTCAAATTCTTTGCCTCGTGCATTATCAGTTTCATCTCCTCATTATAATAAGACAAATATTTCCTCTGAAGTGTTGCATGCTAGACTAGGGAACCCTCATTTTCAACCTCTCAAGCATGTGTTTCCTTATATATTTTTTTATCATGAGAAGTGTGAATCTTGCATCTTGGGTAAGCATTGTAGACTGTTTTTCTAGTCTCAAAAACAATATATGATAAATGCTTTGATTTGATTCGCTATTATGTGTTTACGGCTCCATGTTATTCTAAAGATAAGAAGAAATATTGTCTATGATTGATGTATCAAATTTTATAAATATGTTCTAATTCAATATGAAACAAAGATTAAGTTCATTTGTATAAATACCAATGGTGAGTTTGTCAACCATAAACCCGGACCGTTTCTTGACCATCATGGGATAGTTCACAAAACCTCACGTCCATACACCCCGCAATAAAACGGTATAGCTGAACGAAAGAACCAACATTTGTTGGAAGTCTCTCAAACAATCATGTTCGATCTCAAGGTTCCAATAAGTTTCTGGAAGGATACTGTTATCATAGTTTTTCACCTCATCAATCTCCTACTGACCAAATGTCTTGGAGACAAATCTCCATATGAGGTATTAAACAAACAAAAACCTGATATTGATTATGTTTGTGTATTCGAGTGTGTTTGCTATGTGTTTCTTACAAGTCATCAACGAACTAAGCTCGATCCAAAAAGAATGAAGTGCATGTTTGTGAGATATAATCCGAACTTGAAAGAATACAAATGCTACTATCTGGACTCGGGACGGATTGTTGTGTTCCATGAAGTCCACTTCTATGATGAACACAGGTTCTACGGAAGAAAAGTTGGACCAATCTTGAAAACCTCTTGGTATCACAAGATTTCAATTCATCTCTACGTTTTTTGTTACGCAACTGTAAAAATTAGTTCATGCATGATCACGTCAATCGATAGTAGAACCCCGATGTACGGGTAAATAGGTTCAACTATCAATTGATCGCCCGTATATGCCCATCCAAAATACAGACGAGACTGTGTTTACCGAGGCAGTGGACAAGTAGCCAACTGGTATGTTCGAGGACACATCAAACCAAACATAATGTGCATTCAGATGTCATGGCCACACGATAAAAAATGATCGCATGACATATGGTTATGATCATACAACTTGTCAAATTGTTGATCTCTTGGGAAATCACACTTTGGAGCTAGATACTCTAGAAGAGGAGAATGAGACTCTCGAAGATGCAGTTGTTCACCAGCATCATGATGCTCTCGTCCATTAGCACAATACTAGGATCTGAAGATCGACCTCAAAGTGGTTGTAAAATGAAGAGTACTATATAGGTCTTGCTATCTCTCACGTGATACAAAATTATTGTGATATTTCTTTCTTACCAACTCACCACTCTATCTTCTTAAGAAAAATTGATCAAGAACATGAACCTAATTCTTACCCTGAAGCCATTAATCATCTGGAGTGGGAGTCTACCAAAGGATAAAAAAGATGTGGGTTGTAGGTGGATATTCAAAATCAAGTATATAAGTGATGAGTCAAACACCACAAAGTCCAATTCTAGCAAAAGGCTATACACAATCTTCCAAGAAGGATACACCGAGACATTTTCTCCAGTAGCTAAACTCCATGCGTTATGCATCTTATTATCAATGGTCTTTAACCTTAACTAGGACATACAACAGATGGATGTCAAGAATGCATTCCTCCAAAGAGGTCTTGATGAGGACATATTCATGCATTGTCAATCGGGGTATCCCTAAAAGCATTATATAGTAAGCTGCATGATGCACTCATCTATCACTGGTTCGTTAAAAGTGATGCGGATAATTCTCTATTTTCAATTAAGGGGGAATCACGTATCATCGTTCTTCTCATGTACGTTGTTATATCAGGAAATGATCGTATCAGAATTGAAACCAAAAAAGAGTTCTTAAAAAGAACTTTCGACATAAAATATTGAGGAGAAATGAAATATTTCCTTGGGATTGAAGTTACTCGTTCTACTAATGCTTTGTTGTTATCCCAAAGGACATATATTCTTGATCTGCTAATTGAGATAGGGAAGCTTAGTACTAAACCGGTTAAGACACCCATTGAAGAGAAACATAAAAATCATCAAGAGGGAGAACTTTTATTAAATATGTCTCAATACCAAAAAATTATGGGAAAGCTAATCTATCTCACCATCACTCAACTAGATATTTGTTTTAGCGTGGGCCAAGCTAGCCAACACATGCATGCTCCTAGGAAGCAGCATCAGTTTCTTGTGGAAAGAATTCTCTAATATCTAAAGGGATCACATGGAAAAGGAATTTGTATGGAGCAGAATGGTCATACAGCGATGGGTGGGGTATTGTGATGCTGATTGGGCTGGAGACCCATTCTTGGAGATCTCGGCAACGCCGTAGAGGATCCAGTTACCCTGCATTGCAATAATCAAACCGCCATCCATATAGCCAAGAATGCAGTCTTTCATGAAAAATGAAGCACATTGAGGTCGATTGTTAGTTCATCCATGAGAAAATAAAAAAGAGGAATCCTCTCAACTACCTACAGAAAGAGTTTGGACCAGCTAATAGATCTATTTACCAAAGCTCTCTGTGAGAGAAGTAGTATAAGTCTACAAAAGAGGATGGGCTTGATCGATATCCTAAAGTCGCTGAGAAAGCCAAGTTTGAATGATGCAAACACAAGTATACTTCCTGATAGTACTCTTTTTTCTTCACCAAGTTTTGTTCCACTGGGTTTTCTTGGTAAAGTTTTTAACGAAGCTACACTTCTCAATACTTGATCATTACGAACCTGAGGGTGAATGTTAATATAAGATCTCATGATTTAATCACGATGATTACAATCTGTCATAAGTTTGGCAAGAAAATCCCATGTTTCAGTCACCATAATTACAATCACTCATATTTTTTGCTAGAAGATCTCAATGATTATGGTCGACACTATTTTTGGAAAGAAGAGTTCTGGTATCGTTAACTAATAGAAACTTGATGAACTTTTACAATCACTCATTATTCTCTCCCTTTTTTTAATATATTTTTACATTTCCATATAATTGTAAAATTTTCTTTTTCTTCTATCTTTTGAACATTGTAATTTTCTCTATATAATGTTTTTCCTATACAAAACAATTTATTATCTTTATGTCTTCTTCTATTAATTTCCACCGAATTTTTTCAGATTGCTTGTAAAAATAATATTTAGTCGTTTTATATCCAAAAGTAGTCCATGTATGGAAAATAACATCTAATTTGATTGAATTACATCTCAAAGTCATGTGAAATTCTAAATGTATTTAAACGAAAGTATCCATCCCAAAATCTATTATTGTTGGTTTCTGATGTGAGATTAATGGATTTATACTTTCATTAACTTGGCCAGCATCATCGGTATCTCTCGCTTGCAGATGGAAGGAAACAACTAAGAATCGTCCCAAAGGTATATTGACATGACAACACATGTTTGAGTGGCAGAGCGCGTGCGATATATGATGTAACCAACGATTGAATTGACGATTGCTATAGGAATTGATCTAATGTGGCCATAGTCCACAAAGGACTTTGTTATTATATATATATATATATAACAAAAGTGTAATTATATCTTACTATCAGAATCTGTTCCCTTGATAAAGGAACCGCATTTTATCCCATTGGGATTAGAATTACGGGGGGAAATCTGAAAATTTTAGTAAGTGTTTTTATTTTGTTATTCAATCTTTTAATTATTAAAACTCTGAAACAATGCATAAAATAAATTTGGTTGAAAAACATTACAAAAAATTAAATTAAGAAAGAAAAACAGTCAACAAAATTGATTAGATTTTTTTTTATGAATTAGTTATATAAAAAATTGTCTATTTATGATTGTATGAAAATTTAGATGTTTATAATAGGGTCATCTGATTCTCCTAAATTATTGTTATTCATTCTATTTTTTTATGAACTTTAAAAATTGATCATTTCTTCCTCCGTTAATTTTCCGTTAACTTTCTGCTAAATATTTTAAAAATAGCCTCTTTCCCCCAAACTATACGAATTTCAGCCTATTCCCACCGAACTCTATGAATTCCAGCCTATTCCCCTGAACTATATGAATTCTAGCATATTCCTCCGAATCTATATAAACTATAACCTATTTTCCTCCAAACTATATAACATCTAGGTTATTTCATCATGAACTATATAAACTCTAGTCTATTCTCCACCCCCTTCATATGATTTCTCTAAAATTAACATATTTTATTTCATTTTAATGTATTAATTTTTTTTATATTCAAAAATATTAAAATAAAAAATGTTTTAAATTCTAACGATTACAAAAACTCTATATGATTTCTTTAATGGTAACATAATTTTAAATTATGGTTATTATATACGTAACATATTTTCTTTAATTTTAATATATTATTAAATTTTGTATATTCAAAAATATTAAAATAATAAATATTTTAAATTCTAACAATTAGAAATGATTGATAAAAAAATATTAAATACAAAATACTTTAAATTAAAATAAAAATACTAAAATATCTTTAATATGAATGAAAACACACAAAACTTGTAATCTTCGAATGGAACTATAGCTTATCCACGAACTATATAACATCTAGTCTATTCACCCACAAACTATATAAACTCTAACCTATTTCATCCTACGAAATGTAATCTTTAAAACTTGTAATCTTCGAAGCATCATATTCCCCCCTTTGGATGTTGAGGGGAACACTCAAAGTTCCATTCCTATACACATAATGGTTCCTAGCTTTCCGAACTCCCCACAAAATAAAATAAAAAAACTTGTAATCTTCGAAGAGAGATCATTGTTATTCATGCAAATCAACAAATAATGGATATTAGAGAATATAGAATCCGGAGGAAATACTCCCATTGGAGTGGGAGCAACCAGACTTGCAAGGCAACTAGGTATTTGAAAAAGACATGGTTGATCGATTCCTCGTCTTGCATGCAGATACTGCAGATGGGGCAACCTGTTACCCATCAAAGTAGTTATAGTGTTAAAGTAACCACTAAAGCACCACCAAACAAAACTTTTATAATTTGGAGATTTTTTCAAAACCCTTAACTCATTTATATTTGAAAATTGCATTTCAAACTCTTTAGGCCTATATAATATGAATATGATGCTACCCAATAGTCTGAATTTATCTAATAAAGCTCATGTTTTGTCCAGCTCCAAGTTAAACAATCTTCTGATACATCATTTAAGGTAGCTGCCACAAAATATCTTTGATCATCTATACAGCAAGGTCAATTTATTTTGTTCATTTCTCATTGGTTAGTGGCCTCACCTCATAATTCTCGTATTCTCAATCTTTGTCTTTCAAAATATGCATTGTCCCTTTCCTGGCATCGACGACGAATTTGTTATCCACTTATCATTCCAAGCATATACCTGAACCAATAGTTTTGAATAGTTCATTTCTCAATAAATAACGTCCTTCTGTTAAATTTCTCCAAACAAAGGAGATCTTATTCCTCAACTCCATAGTTGAACTTGAAGAGAAGTAAAAATTGCGGAAGACTCGAGCACATAAATTCTATGGTGCCCCTAGGAATCTCTCGAACCCTGTTAGCCAATAGAGCATTATTGAATCTCTCGATGTCCTTGAAACCCATACCACCATCCCATTTTAGAACGCATAGCTTTTCTCAAAATAGACAACGAATACCTCTACTAAGGAAGCCTTAGACCACCAATATGAGGAGAATGCTCAACTAATTCGTTAACATCGACTCCATGTTAATTAAAAAAAATACACACACAACATAAATTGGCATAGTAACGACCGCGAAGAAGTTTTGAATGACAACTATAGAAACTATGTCTTATATTCTCCATGCGTTGTAATCCAAAAATGTAATCTTGGAATGACCAATTAGCTACGTCATACCCAAATAGAAGCCTTTCCTTAATATAACAACAATCCTCATTTTTATTATTAACATCTATGGCTCAAGACATAAAATTTTATTACTAAAAAATCGAGAATTTTCTCGAAGTAAATCCTCATGCTTGAAGCTTTCCCATAAATTTCAATGATCCTCATCACTTCACTTACAATATGAACCATCGCTTTACAATAAGTGAGACATTGATCTGCAAAGAAAATGTGAGATGTTGAGGATGACATTCGTGGCACCTTTACACATTTGATTAGATATGACAATTGGGTTGGATTTAACAAGATAATCTAACCAAAATCATACAAAAAGATATATTTGAAATGAACAAATGAGTTGTTTTGAATTTAATGGATTTAAAACCCAATTAACTTCAACTAAATTGTTTTAGCCCAATTAACCCATTTATTTTGGATTTCTTTTCTGAATTACCATATTCGAATTAAAATTTTAATATAACAAATCATACATAGAGTTCAAAGAAAATAAATAAATTTCTAAATAATGATTATGATGATGATGATTATAATGATTATGAAATAATGATTATAATTAATATGAAATGATGATTACGATGTTGATGATTAAATGAAGATTATGATGATGATGAAATGATGATGATTATGAGGATAATGATGATGATGATGATGATGATGATGATGATGATGATGATGATGATGATGATGATATTTATGATGTTGATTACAATGATGTTGATGATGATGAAATGATTATCATGATTATTATGATGTTGATGGTGATAGTGATAAGGATCAGGTCGTGGTTCCACCATAGATCATACAAAGGTCTCTCACAAGGTTCAAAGCAAATGAGCTCAGGAATGCGTTCACACAAATGGATGTGGAAGGATAACCATTGGATGGACAAAGATATCAGGAAGCACCAAGTTAAGACCACAAGGTTCACCTACAAAGAAAAGAGGTCGAGAGGAGCAAGAAGCTGGAAAAGCTAGAGGCGCTCGGTCCGAGTAGAGAAACACTCAACCCAAGTGAATTCCCAAGACCAATAAAGACTTTGGAGGACTAAAACACTCGACTCGGGCATTAGACAAATCGAATTAGCATTGAAGGACTCAACCAAACGTTGGAGGAGTCAACCGAGTATAGGATGTCTTTAATTTTTGCCAATTTTAGATTAAAGATCTATCTGGCGCTTGATCGAGCGGTTACACCAATTGATCGAACATTTTTGCCGTGTTTAATTAAGTTGATTTATTTATTCGTCTTTCATTATTATTTGTCCTTATAAACAGTAGACCTATTGTATAACATTTAAAAATGAAATTTTTATCAATATACTTTTTTTTTGCTAATTCTTGAAATTTAACTATCGTTCACCGACTTATCAACACGAGATTATAAATGTTATTGTGTTGTTTGCTAAATTTGAGGTTTCTAACCGGATTGAAGTTGGAGTTTGGGATGTTGTCTCTTAGAGTAGACAAATTCTAGCTTTCACTTCCATCTAACAATGAAACGTCAGTCTAAATTCATAGGAAATGGTATCAAATCCCAATTCTTGTATTAGTCTATTTTTCTCTCATTGTATTTTTTATTTAATTATTTATTATTTGTTTGATTAAGTTTTGTTTTAAAAAGAATTGATTTGTCATTTTAGAAAAAGAACATATAAAAGGAAAAAAAACTAAAAAAAAGGAAGAAAAGAAAAATAAAAGGAAAAAATGAGAAGAAAAGGAAAACAAAAGAACGGAAAAAATTAAAAAAATGAAAAGAAAACTAATTGGAAGAAAAAAAAAGAAAGCACAAAAAGCGAAAATGGAAATAGATAAAATAATAAAAAGTTCTACAAAAAAGTAGAAGTGTTTAGATAAAAATTAGGAATTGTGGACCTAGTAGTGACTTTCTACCTTAGTAGTGTCAAGATCTATTTTGAATTTATCAGAAAATGATTTTGAATTTATTATTGAATTCAAAACTAACTCGAACATGAGAAATCGATGGAAAGATAGGAAAGCGAGTGAAAATCGAGCGAAACAAATTTTTAGAGATCGTGAGCTTCCTTCATCTCCATTTATTTCATCTTTTTTTCTATTTTTTGCTAACTTATTTATTTTGTAGTTATCGCTTCGATGTCTAGCTCGGGGAACCATCGCGATGAACCACTGCAAGTTATTGGAGTCGTTCAGTTGTAAACACAATTGCAATTGATGATGAACAAGTTTAGAAGAATGATGCAAGAATTCACTATTATCCACCAACAAAATAATTGGGTTGAAAAACGAGCATGTGGAATTTGTCAACAATAAAATGGAGGGAATTAAACGCAGCTCGCAATCCGTACTCAATAGACATGGATGAGAACGAATATGTCAAGGTTCAACCTAAGATTATGGTCATCCATAAATTTCTATGTTATATTGGCCGAATCGATACAGAAGCATAGTTGGAGTGGAAACGGAAGACAAAGATGGTTTTTTATTTCAATCACTACTTCGAGTTGAACAAGGTGAAATTGGCATCCCCAAGATTCATTGATTACGCACTAGCATAATGGGATCAACTCACATTTTCTAGAAGACGTAATGGAGAGCATGCCATTAGCACTTTGGACGAGATGCATACAATTATGAGGCATCATTTTGTACCTTCTCACTATTATCGAGAGGTCAATAAATGTTTAAGGAAATTGGCACAAGGTAATAGGAGTGTGGAAGACTACTACAAGGAGATCAATTTCCTCATGATACACACCAATATAAATGAAGATCGCAATGTCACCATGGATCGTTTTATTGGTGGTCTTAATCCCAATATTCAAGATCGTGTAGAAACTCATCACTACGTGGACATAGAGGATCTTCTTCACTTGACCACTAAGATCGGGAAGAAAATCTAACATAGAAAAGGCAACTGAAGAGCACGAGAGGTCATACACAAGTAGCCAGATCGAGCCAAAACCTGAGATGTCAAAACAAAAAATGCAAGGTACCCATGAAATCTCTATGCATAACTATGACATTATGTGTTTCAAATCCCAAGGTTGTGGACCTTACGAAAAATATTATCCGGACAAGAGGACAATGCTAGTATGCATAGACGGGGTTATGAGATGGCATCAAATGAAACGTGGAACCTAGGGTTGAAGAGTCATGTGAAAGTGTTGAAGAGTATGAAGCCACAAAGGGAGAATTACTGGTAGTATGGATAGTCCTTAACCTACATGCTATATAGGATGCAACGAAGTAGTGAGATAACATCTTGTACACATGAAGACTTATCAAAGAGAAGGTGTGCAGCATCATCATAGATGGTGGAAAATGGTCTTGTTTGTCATTTGGTTCTTCGTTGTTTCTAATCTTGTGTTACACCAATTCTCACTTATTAAATCCTACAAATACAAAAACAAAAGAAACAAGTAAAACTAATACATAATCACATGTAAACGTTACAACGGTAATCAAAATCGGCCATAATATGGCTCATACATTGTGTACGAAACGTAATGATCAAAATCCCCCAGAATTGAATGTTTACTTATCCCTAAACAAACGTAAACATGAATTACACTGGGAACAAAGATTAAGAATTCCCTTTCATTTAGGGATACGGTTAATCCTAAACCAAAATTATCATTTACGAAATTACGAGCAAATTTGGTCTAGTATTGATTGTGTTCTCATCCTAGATTCACCAAGGTATATAAAAGAGAATCGTTTTAAAGATTAGATAGACAAGAACCCGTAACTCTCTCTACCAAACTAGACTTCAGACTTTATTATGTAAGACTAGAGGATTTTCTATATTTACATGAGTTTATCATCATCTCCTTTTTCTTTTTCTTTTTCTTTTTGTTTTTCTTTTTGTTTTTTTCTTTTCTTTTTTTATTGAGCAAACACACTTTTTTTATAGGACGTCGGTTTTGAAGAATACAATTTCTAGATGTGACTTGGCTACCTCGAAGGTATACTTATGCAGCTCATCTGAGACCGCAACGGAGTAGTTATCGGTAATTTATTCGACCTTTCCCTATGACGTGGAATGATGTATTCAACCCACAACTTAGACCCGAACTATCAAAAGGTTAAGCGATTGATGCACTCATGTCGATTTTAGTTCATGCGTTTATTGTAATTTCCATCAACAGTGGAATGTAAATGTGTTGCTTTTATTTTGCAAAACAATATCATCTTATCTTTTCCTCATCAAAATGAAAATAGTCTATACGAATCATGGCCACTTGGATGAAGATAAATCAACATGAAACTAGTCTAGAAACCCTATCAACACAATCCTTGCTATCAACACAACACTAAAGCATGCTAGGATTCTCTTAGGATTAAAACTTATTCACTTTCAACCGACTCATAAGCTCAAACGTCTAGGTAAACCTAAACTCAATATGCAAGATTCACAGAACAGGCTAGTATCTTAAGCATCCTAGGATCGAGTTCATCTCAAAACTTGACATTGGGAAAGTGTCTAGCACGACTCAAATTCAAATTAAAAAAACTAAGCTAGGATACGATAAATTTAGTAAAACATTAAACAAAAAGGAAACGAACGCATCTGATTGCGAAGGCATCCCCCCCCCCCCCAGCTTGAAACGAATGACGTCCTCGGTGTGTGGCACCAGCGGAATGTGAGAAAAAAGTGCTCAAGGTTTTTTTTAAATAAACATAAGCATGAAAAATAAAGATAATAAACACTGGATTGCCTTCCAGAAAGTGCTTGTTTAATGTCACGTAACTTGACATGACGTGATTTCACCTGTGTGTAACCGTTGAGAGTTCTTTTTTTGTTGTGCCATAGAGTATCCACACATCCTCTAGCACCTTACTAGCATATGATATTCCATGTAGCTTCTTGTCCTTCCGTTTTCTTAGAATAACTCCAACCTTGTACTCACTAGCATCGCACATGATATCAAAAGGTAGACTCCAATCTGGTGGCTTGAGGGGAGGGTCTTCTTGCGGGACCTCTTATAGCTTCTCGATTTCATCCATAAACTTGGCATAAAGCTCATCCTCCTCATAAGTGAGTCTTGCATCAAACGTTAGGCAAATGAGGGTCCATTCAAAGAATTGGATAGGTTGAACTCAATCTTCTCATCCCCAATGCACATAGATAACTTACCTTGTTTAACGTCAATCAGTGCTCCTGTAGTAGCTAGGAACGGTCGACCCAAAATAATAGGTATGTGTGTGTCCTCCACAATGTTAAGTACAACAAAATTTACAGGAATATAGATGTTACTTACCTTGATGGGTATATCCTCCATAACACTGATGAGACACCTTACCGATCGATCGGCAAGCTGTAGAGACACCTTCGTCGATTTGGGTTCTCCAAACTTCATTCTTTTGTAGACCGAGTGTGGCATGAGGATGACACCTGCTCCCAAATCACATAATGTCTTGTCTATTGTGATATCACCAATATTACATGGTATGGAGAAACTCTTGGGGTCTTTTAACTTTTCGGGTAGCTTGTTTTGGAGTGGTTAACTGTATTCCTTAGTCAAAGCTGCCGACGCGGTATCTTTCTTACGTCTCTTCTTGGAAAGGATATCTTTTAGGAACTTGGCATATGAAGACATTTTCTGAGTGCTTCAACGAACAGAATATTGTTTAAGCTTCTTAACCACATCCAATAACTTACTGAATTGTTTACCTATTTTGTTTCTCACTAACTGTTGACGAAACGGAATAGGCGGTTTGCAAACCGATGGAGCAAGACGATGGAGCAAAGTATGATTTCTCTTTTTCACTTTTAGCTTCAATTTCTCCTATTACACCCTTACCTTTGGCTAGAGATTTTTCAGCAGCTCCTTCGATTTTTTTGGGTGGAGAATCATCTATTTCCCTACCACTACGCAAATATATAGCATTCACATGTTCACTTGGGTTCATTTTAGGTTTACCTAGAAGGTGTCCTGGACTTCGAGATGATGAGGTAGCTTGTTGAGATATGGAGTTCTCCAACATTTTGTGTTTGCTCAAGGATTCCATTTGTGTTTTAAGCGCCTGCAAGTTAGTACTTTCCTCAGCATTAATATTTACTTGTGTAGATTGGAATTGCCTCGGCTCATGTATTGACTCTAGCAATATCTTTTCCATGTTAGGTGTGGGAGCTTGTTGAGGTAGTGGAGCTTGCTGAGTTTGATGGGAATGTTGAGGAGGTCGCTGAAACGGTGGTGGTGCTTGTTGCATTTACTAGCCCCCTTGGATATGGATAGGTTGGTTGTTCTTGTAGGAAAATTTGGGATAATTCTTCCAACCAGCGTTGTACATGTTGGAATATGGGTTATTGCTTTGAATTTAAGCGTAATTCACTTCCACCTCTTCTCTTTGATACTTACATTGAAACGTCATATGTTTCGTATCCCTGTAGTTTGGGCATGAGATGTCATTCACATTGGCTTGTGCTTGTTTATTATTGACCTCATAGAGGCCTCCTTTAGATCATCGTGACACAGCCCGTCGTGCAGCCCACAACGCATGGTTCATGCATAAACCATCAGTCAAAGTAAATGCCTCATCTACACTCTTGTCCATGAATGATCCTCCAACAGACATGTCTAAGATCGTTCTATGCTCATCATTAGTTCCTTTATAGAATGTTTACATAACGAACCACTGCTCCAACCCGTGATGAGGACATAAACGTAGCAATTCCTTAAATCTGTCCCAGACATCATAGATTGATTCTCTCTCCTTGCATCAAAATGAAGTGATCTCCCCACAGTACTAAAATGTTTTGCTCGGGAAAATTTTGGAGAGGAAGGTTGTGCAAAGTTGATCCCGAGTTGTTATAGAACTAGGTGGTAGTGATTGTACCCAACACTTAACACGTCCCCAAGTGAGAAAGGGAACATGCGAAGTCTAATCGTATCTCTAGGCACTCCATTTACCTCAAAAGTATCACATAGCTCCAAGAAATCGGTGAGGTGAACGTGTGGATCCTCATGTGTAACCCTCATGAACTGAGTTTACCGCATCATTCCAATCATTTGAGGTTTAATCTAAAAGCTACATCAACCCACATCAGTTCTAGCAATCGTCGTTTGTAAATTATTAATATTAGGAACCACATAGTCTCTTAAAGGGTGCGCTTGAGGAGGAGCTTGTTGCTCCTGGAATTCAACGCGATGTTGCGGTATGGGAGGAGGGTGTTATTGATTTTTCTGTTGAAACGATAAGACTTGGTTCTGTGTGGCGTCTCCCATAGTAGCATTCATGTTGTCCATTTCTTCATTTCGTAAACGTCACAACAGTCATCAAAATCACATGTACACGTCACAATGGTCATCAAAATCGCAACAACAGAAACAAGTAAAACTAATACATAATCACACGTAAACATCACAACAGTCATCAAAATTGGTCATAATATTGCTCATAAATTGTGGATGAAACGTAGTGATCAAATCCCTATGCATAGTTATGACACTACGTGTTTTAAATGCCAAGATTGTGGACCTTACGATAAATATTATCCGAACAAAAGGATAATGCTAGTATGCACAGGCGGGGTTATGAGATGGCATCAGATCAAACGTGGAACCTAAAGTTGAAGAGTCAGATAAAAGTGTTGAGGAGAGAATTATCGGTATTATGGATAGTTCTTAATCTACATGCTATAGAGGATGCAATGGAGTGAGAGAAAATATCTTCTACAAGATGTTGAGGAGTATGAAGCCACAAAAAGAGAATTACCGGTATTATGGATACTAAAAAATCAAGATACATTGTCAAATATGGAAAATTAAAATTAAAATTATTAAAAACTCGTGTTTCGCACGGATTTGAAAACTATTATAATAATAATAATAATAATAATAATAATAATAATAATAATAATAATAATAATAATAATAATAATAATAATAATAATAATAATAATAATAATAATAATAATAATAATAATAATAATAATAATAATAATAATAATAATAATAATAATAATAATAATAATAATAATAATAATAAATTGTTATAAACTTATTTAACCCATAAAACTCAATTTATCCAATCCATTAATTATAAATTATTAAGGGTTCTAACCTATTAAAAATTAATCGATTTAATATTACATAATTGTTGGACGGCAACCCATTGACAATTCTACTTTGATACTTCCATCTACCTTAGTTTTATTCAACAAACTAGACAACATTTTTTAGCATGTAATAAATACATAAGGGGAGGGCAGATCCCTCATCTCAGACGACTTTGAGGAAATATATTACCACTTGGCACTGTGTTGATCAAATCTAATCTTACTAACGATGTGGACATCAAAGACAACACGACGAAAACTTAGAATATATATCAACAATGAAATTCGTAAACCGATTTAAACTACCGGTCATCCTAAATATTTTACGAATTTGTAGTGATAATCTTTTTACCCAGAGCTAAAAACATTTTGGTGTTCCTTATATATCTCTTTCTATCATTAATGATCTTCAATAATGCAATAAAGTTTTCATCATTTGTTATATTGTTTACAACATTCCTTCTGTTATTCCCTACCTAAGGGTGGCCAACCAATCCAACTTGTTTCAAAATCCTTTTTGAATCTGAACAAAATATAATATAATTTTTGTGGGTTTGGATTTTTTCCATTTTCAAGATTTTGTGTATATGCATATATATCAAATATTTATGATTCTTCAATGTTTTTAGATTTAAAAAAATAATTCGTGAAATAAATTTATAAGAATAAATATGATTTTTCCAATTTTAAAATATATTTTCTTCTGCAACCATATAAACGAACACAATAGACTTCATCGACTAATCTCATATATTTTTTTTGGTCACATGTAATTAGTCTTAATCAACTTCTTTGTACTAATCTTTTCTATATTATAAGATTCAATTCTTTATATAATGAGATCACATAGCCAAGCCAACGATTCCCACCTTAATGCATGTTGTCATAATTGGCAAAAGGAAATATATCTTATATTTTATTCTCTCAAATTCTATTATCGTTCTCTCAAATTCTACATGGTACCAGAGCATCTTTGATCCAGAGACTCAAATTCTTCCGCACTTTTATTCTTGTTTCAAATCTCGACCGCCTAGCTATGGACACTGCAAGCAAGCGCATACCCATTCTCCTCAATGGTGATAACTACACCATATGGTCTAGACTTCTTGAAGCGAATCTCAAGAGCTGCTCGTTGTGGGGTTATATTGAACCCTCACCCGATGAAGGAGAGGCCGCCAATGTTGTTGCAAATCAAGCTAAGAAGGCACAAGATGAGTCCACAGCCCTTGTCATCATCCAAAACTCTCTCGAAGTCCGTCTCCTTCAGGCTTATGGCCAGCCA
>CM071867.1:10660614-10711246 GCA_036759665.1 Gynandropsis gynandra | reverse complement strand
TAATATAATTTTGATATTTTTATTAAAAACCTTTTAGTTTTAATTTTTTTTATTTTTTATTTTTTTTTATTTTTTTTTTCAAATGTTGCAACGGGCATCCGTTGGAACTGGTAACGGTCATCCGTTGCTAATTTTTTCCCGCCAAATTGTTTCCCACCCTTTTGCAACGGACATCCGTTGCAACCGCTAACGGGCTTCCGTTGAAAAAATATTTTTCCCGCTAAATCTTCCCGCCAGTTTGCAACGGCCATCCGTTGCAAGCTCCCGCCACGTGGCAACGGATGTCCGTTGCAAAGATTTCCTATTTTGCAACGGACCGCCGTTGCACACCAACGGTCGTCCGTCACAACGTTTTGCAACGGTGATCCGTTACTAATATTCTAACGGCGTATTCCGTTGACAGTCCGTTGCAATTTTGTAACGGATAATATCCGTTGGAACGCCGTCACGAATTGCAACGGATCCTCATTTGCAACGAACTTTTCGCAACGGACGGAAATCCGTTGGTGTCCGTTGGAAACGGCTGTTTCCAACGGAATTTTGGCGATTTCCAACGCATTCGTCCGTTGGAAATCGCCAGTTTTTTTGTAGTGTTAGGGCTTTTGCATGAAGACTAAGCATTTAATGTAATTTTGAATTTGCTTTCTTGTTTTTATCTAAATATGGCCGGCCACCCTTGTAAGAAGAATCATCCAATTTTTGTTAAATTAAACTTTGAATCAATCTATTGATTTATCTTTGAATTTCTTGTGAGTTCTTGGTTGTTGGTGCGTAATATCCAGCATCCTTCGTTGGTGTGTCATATCCAACGATCGTTCGTTCTTCATTGGTGCGTAATATCCATTGGAGACGAACCGGTGAATCGAGAGCCTTCCGCAACTCTCGTGTGACCACTCGCCCCACACACCCTTGTGCAATCCGTTGCAGCTAGGCATATCCAACCCTAACCTCGTCTAGAGCGTCGATTCAATCGGGATCGCGTCATCAAGGGATCACCGGGAAAAGGAGTATAGATGGAAAGCAATGGTCATACAACAATCGTGGGATACTATGACGCAGATTGGGCCGGGGACCAAACCAATCGAAAATCAACAATAGGATACTGCACCTTTGTGGGAGGAAATCTTGTCACTTGGAGAAGCAAGAAGCAGAACGTAGTTGCTCGTTCAAGTGCAGAAGCAGAGTACAAGAGTATGGCAAACACCACATGCGAACTCATTTGGTTGAGGGCTATTCTCCGTGATCTTGGAAGCGACTCAGAGGAACCAACCACCCTACACTGTGATAATCAAGCAGCAATTCATATAGCGAAGAACTCGGTATTCCACGAAAGGACGAAGCACATAGAAGTGGACTGCCACTTTATCCGTGAGAAAATCAAGAAAGGAATTATCTCAACAGCCTACACAAGAAGCTCCGATCAACTCGCGGACCTATTCACCAAGGCCCTCCCTGAGAAGGTTAGCTCTAATCTTTAAAGGAGAATGTGTTTAATGGACATTCCCAAACCTCGTAAAAGTTCAAGTTCAAATGATACCATCATAATGACTACCTAGTGTTTGTACTCTTTTTCCTTCACCGAGTTTTGTCCCATTGAGTTTTCTCGGTAAGGTTTTAACGAGGTAACACTACTTAGTCTAGATCATTACGAACTTAAGGGGGAATGTTGTCATAATTGGCAAAAGGAAACATATCTTGTATTTTGGTAACAAGATAATTCTACAAGGAAACATATCTTGTGTTTTGACAACAAGATCATTCTACCACGATCATCTCCAAATCATTCCTTTTTCCACAATTTCCTTTTGTGTAAATGTATATTGCATTTCTTTTTTCTATACACATTATAACGCCTATATAAACCTGTACAAACTATCTATCAAATATAGAACAAAAATTATTCTCTTGTGTTTCACAAATTCTTATCATTCTCTCAAATTCTATTATCATTTTCTCAAATTTTATAATGCATACATCTCTCAGTTTGATAATATCATTATATTTATTGTATGGTATCAATTTTGCTAAGACTCCTTGTGACAAATACAAGCAAAATAACGAACATATATTCTTCAGTAACTTTTCGTGATTATCATCAGCACCACGAAACGACAACCATGGATTTCTTTCTATTTTATAGACATGCATATAGACTGGTACATCTATATAAATATATTGAGACTACATTGAGAGACGAACATAAAGAGGAGCTAAAAGTTCTATGTATCTCGTGGACCGTCGAAAGACTGAGTCTTTCTGAGGTTCCAATGGAGACCGTCATGGATGCTACGCAAGAAGTCGTTTGTCGAATCGCCCTGGCAAGCCGTCGGTACGGGCCACGGAGCCATGCTACACACGAGGGCATCCCCAGGCTCCAGCTGCTTACGGTCTTTCCCATCGAACGAAACCCAAGCTGAGCTTCTGCTATTGAACGGCACTTGCACTCTCAAGGTAACATGCTCGGGTAGTATAAGTGGCCTGAAGGATAGCGAGTGCGGGCATATCGGCGTGAACAAGATGCCAGGAACCTGCGGATGAAGGACACACACAAGTTAGGGCCTGAAATGTAAACAGTTCATAGAAGTTTTGCCCTTTTCTCTTCACCTTCTCAGACAAATTTGATGAGAATACGTAGATAACATTAGCGTCATATTAAAGGGATAAAAATCATTTTTGTACCCTTTAACTTTTTCCCTCACGCATTTTAATACCGCAAATTCTTGTTTCATCCATTTTATTATGCGAGCTAGTGTTGTGGAAAATACTACGTTAGGGGGAAATAGTATTATTCCTTCGTTAAAAGAAGATCAACGGAAGTGTACCTGTGGATGGACCATTGACCCTCCGGCTGCAAGTGAATATGCGGTGCTACCTGATGTTGTTGATAATATCAGTCCGTCGCCTTGAACACATGTGACGAAAGAGTTGTCGCAGTAGCATTCAAGGTTTGTGAGGTAGGATGATATCCCCCGGTCAATTGTAACTTCATTCAGAACAAGCATAGGCCCCTCGGTTTCATACTCATGCCTAGCTTTATCCCTGATGATGTGGCACTGCAATCTGTGTCGCAACGTTATACTGATAGGACCCCTCAGAACCGCTTCAAGGCATTCTCGGTAATGTTCGCTATCTAGATAGAAGTTAAAGAAAAATCTGGAGACAAAGATTGACATCGTATTGAGTTTTACCAAGAAAAAACGGTAGAAAGATGTTCAACAATGTTATCCTACTCAATACAATATACGAAGGATACGGAAAGGTGTCATAAACCCTAGTGATCCCAAAGCAAATGGAACAATCGGAGGCACAGGTCCCTTGAACATCGATGCTGCCTGTAACCATTACGATATTCCAATTTTACCTCGAAGAGAAAGTCTATTTTCTATATAAAATAGCTTAACTCTTGTTCAATAAGATCAAAATAGACTTACCCAGAGTACAGTGCCATCACCACCGAGAGTTATAACAAGGTCAACCTTTGTGTGCAGAAGTGAAATATCCTTGTCTGCATAAAAACAGATGAATCAGCAAGGATAAAGATTATCATTTGGTTCACCATTGGAGTATTGAACGTTTTGTTTAGGCAAAATCAGATAAATACTCCATTAGAAGATACCACAAGGGACTTCTTTAAAACCGCGTGTCACTGCTTACCGTCTTCCCAAGTTTGAACAAAGTTGAATGAGCTTGACTCTGATACAAGATCTTTCTTGATACGTGGTTCCACGTAAACTTGTAGTCCTTTATGCTCTTTGAGCCATCTACAGAAAAAGAAACAAATAAATCACTTCATCTGAAGCAAGAATCCAGTTTGCAAAGCAAAGAAATAAATGGATCAAGCAGGATTTCACACCAAGAACGAAAGGAAGACGTATGATATAGAAACAAAAAATGGCTTGGAAAGGTCATACAATAGTAGCTTATCAATATAACATGACTTTAGCGATGTAATTATCAGAGAAATTTATTGCTGCAAGAAAATTCAGAAAAGCTGTATTAATGAATATAAATACACACCTGACCATTTGTGCGCAAAGAATTCGTACAGAAATTGAATTAGGTTTAGTGAAAATAATCACAGTTTGTGGGTCCGACTCCCATGTCAATGAAATCTGAAAATAGAAGTGATTTTGGTTAGTCCATAAACCAACATTAGAGATAAGAACTCGGAGGCCTTTGAACGTTGAACGTTTATGGAAGCCTAGAGGCAACATTTTTTGTTGCTGAGGAAGCCCCTCTATTATTTTATTTATAGAGTCAGATGGTAAGATAGGACACCAGCGACAACAATTACCTGTTTACTACTGCGCTCGGCTGTTGTGATATTCCCTCTCTCAAAAGAAACAATTTCGTGCTTATGCTGATCATTGGTCTGCCCTTTACACCCCCAAGACAGTTTAAATGATGCCTGTGAACACAGAACAATTTTAAAATGTGAAACAACCAATACAAAACAGAAAAATGGCGGAGAGATTTTCATTGTTTCTCGCCGATATTCTAATTTTTTTATGCACCACCCGTCACCAACTATGACAGTACGAAGGAGAGAGAGAGGGATACAGGTGCTAGGTGGGCATTGAACGACTCCAAAGATTATTCGCAAAGTAAATGAATTTCTAAATGACTACAAAACCATGGCCTCGGTACTGACTTGATACGTAGACATAAAAGCAACTATAACTGTTAGATCACAATTTGTGGGCAACAATATGCTTAACAAGTAACTACCTTTCTCATCAGTTTGTTACGATTTCCGTTAGAGCAGACCGATCCACCATCTTGGAGAACCTCATGAGAGCAAATCTCGTGCTCCATACAACATCTTACTGAATTTCCAATTTCTTGATTATGCAGCTCTGGGTGCTTGGTCGGGTACTCTGTCTTCCCTTTGCTAAATTCATCAGCAGACACTCCATTTGACTGTTCTGTGGCACATGCACAAAGCTTTTCTTATTCGGATGCACTCATGATCAGTTAGTGTGTGGAGTCACTTCCAATTATCAGATCACTAGCTAAAGACAAGGATGTGGTTCATGTGCAATGATGTGGTTCATGTGGCTACATTAGAGTTACATAGTCACTTGACTCTCTTCCACAATAAGTCCTCACTCCCGTTGTCGACAACCCCACACACCCATCCTAACAGAGAACAAGATACTCTTGCATCTTCACTTACAAACATGGTAAATATAGTCCTAAGGAATACCCTTCACATCTATACTACGGCTGTGGAGTTTGGAAAATCACAACATTTGTGTTTTATTTTGTGATGCAGAAGCACCATTGCACGTGGATCACTTTTCCAGAATAATTATCCAATTATAAGACAACTATCTCTTAGAGTTCATGATCCACGTAAGAATTCCTGTGAAAAGTCCTAGTAGATGGAACATAGAAACACAATGTTTATGATTCCTGATGGGTTCCACCAAAAAACAAAAACTCCATCTGAAGACTTCGAATCAAATGAATGATATTTTATCCAAGTTTACAAAACTAAGAACTCTGAAGGAACCCATTTCAGAATAGCATTTGAAAAGATAAAGTAACAAAAGATTTCAAGAGAACAAGTAGGCAATTAAATCAAAGAAATTATAGAAGTGTTGCAACTAATTCATGTGTCACAAGCAGCAATAAAACAAAACATGAGAACTCAGATTACTGTTACTACTTATGCATCGAGAACAAAAAGTCAAACGATACAGTTTAGAAGCCACAACTAGAACCTGCACACATTAATAGTATCAGCAAGCACACAAAAAGCACAATGACACCTAAAGCCTATTTTGCAGAATATCAAGTCAATTTAAGTTAGAAGAGAACCTTTATGCTGCGAATCTAGGTTCCTCGACTTCTCCAACTCATATCGCCGCTTCCATTCGGCAGCCTCAGCTTGTGCCAAGGCCTTTCCTTCAGCCGCACACCGTAGCACCTTTGCAACAGCTACAAGGATGCAGGAAATCAATACTATGTCCCACTACAAAGAAAAAAACCAATCAAAGCATGCCACTTGGTTGTACAATTACTTCTCAAAGCCTCTGAAAACTCAATAAGATGGTCGTCGGTGGCTTGTATTGGAGTCTGTTGAATAAGAAGCTCTTGTACTGCCTTCTCTGATTGCGTTAGCAAAGACAGGTCATCCAAACCGTTCTCCAGGTTAGAGAAAGAATGGCTTGCGTCCCCATTGACAAAGGAATCCTGACATAAAACCTAAAATCAGACACGCTTAAATCAAGACAAAACAGAGGATATAACAGAACACAAGCTATTAAGAGATTGACTCAAAAACCCAAAACGTATCCCTGATAAATGCAACTTGATCACTACCAATTAGATTTCTAGCTAAATTTCCCATAACCAAGCACCTTACTTGGGTTTCCACATTCTCAATTCCAGGCTCTTAGGAAGCATTGGAATAGATGATCATCTTCTCTACTGAAAACAGGAAACCCACATCCCCAAATCGGGAAAACCCCCGAAATTGAATACGGATTTAGACGAATAGAAATATGGGAAACGTGCACTAATTTATGAAATCGCGAGCAAATTTCACGGTCAGACACTGTCACAGACACAGAATTCAAAATAGAAGGGAGAGAGCAAAATACACTGGAATTAAACTTGCTGGGCGACATGAGTTCTGTACCGAAAAGAGAGAGAGAGAGAGACAGAGAGAAGAGAGATCAACTGCTTCACATGAAGAAGCTGATGGTTGTGATCTTCAACGACGGCAAAATATATATACATATATTAATTAATTATTAAAGAAGAACCGGTGGGTTACAAGAACTCGCATCGGAAACTTACAAAAAATAATAATTATTATAATATTAATTAATTAAACTATATATGAAAAAATGAATGAAAAACAAAGAATATGACTGACGTATTAAAAATGTAGAAAAAAGAAAAAATTGTAAAGCTAATTTGGAGTATTATGATTGGTTTACTTTACGAGCAAGAAAATTAGATCTATTACGTGATCTGATTATTTTCTTTTAAAACTGTATAATTTCAAATATAAAATAAATATCACTAATGTTTAAACCATTGATCTAAGTAGAGCAGTTAATATGTCACAATAGAGAGATATTTAAATTCAAACATTAAATATAAATATATATATATATATTAACTATTCATAGTAAATTGATCATATTTTCTTATAAATTATTTTAATTAAATTGCTACTTTCTCTAAAAAATAAATATATTACACTAAATCAATCAGAATGTAAATATAAATATATATTCAAAATGATTTAGTTTGATCAACGCAAATTTTTTAAAAATTATTTTATTTTTTCAAATTAGAATGTTAATTTTGAAAATAATTTTACATCGAATTGGTATTCAAATTAAAAATAGTCATAAAATTATTTTTCTTTCAAAATATAACAAAAAACATATAGGAATATTGTTGAGACGTTGCCGTTGGAGGAGAAGTATTTAATGTTTGAATTTTTGAACGAACAATATAAATTGTGGTCGAAATTAATGAATAATTTTTTATTGCTTTTATTGTTTCGAATTTTCCAATCTTCTTCCAAACACCATTAGGTGATTTTAAGCTAACAACTCAAAAGTGGGGCCCATGACACCCGTGGCAGCTTTCGAGGACTCGGCTTCTTTTTTTTCTGGAAACTTTAAAATTTGTGGCGTGCGGGTTTTCATCCAATGGAGCAGGTGCACGCTTTTATATAATCTAAGATTCTGCCACGTGGTAAATAGTGGGACATAATTTGATGGATGAACGGTTTGGATGATTTTGTAATTATTGGTTTGTGATAAGGTTAAAATGACAGGCCGTAATACTAACGGCTTTGAAGAGCAGGATCTGGCCGGTAAATCTGTAAGCGATCTTGTTTGTTAGGACTCGAAGCGAGTTGAATTTCTCTTTGACCTGTTTTGTGGGTAGTGGTATTATTTTATGTTTAAATTGCAGTTTGCTATACCAATGTTTTAACAACAATCATGTTGATTTACTTAAATTTATTTCAATTTTTATCCTTTAATAATTTTATGTTATTTTATGACAAAGGCCGCTAAGCCTTTTAGTCCAAGTATTTTGTTAACTAAACATGTTGATTTTGGTTAGTATTTTAACCGAGTTTAATTTTTATAAACACAAAAATTATATATATACATAACAATTAATAATAAAATATTCTATAATATGATAGATCGTAAGATTTATAATTTTTTTAAAATATTAAAAATTTGTTATTTGATGCTACTTAAGATCACAATGAAGATGAAACATATTTTTAAATTTGTAGATAATTTTTTGGTGGAATGTGTAATGCAACTTTCAAGGGAAGTCATTTTGGAAAATAAATCCAAGAAGAAGTCAACACAACAAAAAGAACTACTTTATGGACGAGTATTATAGTTGGTATGTTTTGAAAAAAACATGTGAGACGACTTCTTCACATTGGCGTTGAATATCTCGTCAAACCTCCCACGCGTCCTTCTTTTCAAGTTTTCTCATACATTTATCATCTTTTAACTTTATGCTTTGTTCATATACATACATATTATATATCAGTTGAGAAAAGGAAAATCCAGATGTGTGTGGATCATTTCTTAACAACTCGGTTAATATATATATATATATTTAAATGGAAGTGCTATTGTAGATGAAGAATGTGGCCATATTAATTTAGATATTCACATTTTAATAATAATAATAATAATAATTTCCTTATTTAATATTTTTCAGTTTATAGTGTTAAAATATATATATATATATAATCACACATTTATAATTAATTATCAACTTTTAGAAATGACTTGATATGTTAAAGTTAATATGTAACGTAGAAATATAAAAATAAAAGATTGCATTTTACCGAATTATTGTTTTTTTCATGCATCAATCTCCAAATACGTGTATATCATCTTGTAATTGATTCGAGAATATTGTGGTTACATCCCTTTTAGTTACCCCATGAATACGAAAAATCTAAGTTCAAAAACACGTTTTACCTGTGTTAACAATTTTCACCACATACTCAAGCAACTCTCCAAATATTTTTGTTGTCAATAAGAATATATCTCACAATTCACTATCAGATCGTAAAAATGACTTGAAATGTTAAATACAACACGTATAGCAAAAATATAGGAATAAAAAATTATGTTTCACCGAACTATTATTTTCTTATTCATGCATCAATCTCCATGTATACTTGTATCATTTTACAATGCACTCGAGAATATTGCAGTTAATTCCTCTTAAGTTAGATCATGAATACAAAAAACATCATTTCAAAAACCATGTACTATCAGTGCTACCAATCCCCGCCACACACTCAAGCAACTCTCCAAAAAAAATTTCTCTGACTAAGAGTATATCTTACAATTCACGACTATCTCTTAAAAATGATTTGATATGTTAAAGACAACACGTATAGCATAAATATAGAAATAAGAAATTCAGTACAAGAAAAACAGGTTTTAGGAACCGAAAAATCGGTTCCCAATCCGTCCCTAAACCAGTTTAGAGACGGATTAGAGACGACCAGTGGTAGTATCCAATCGCGCGACTCTAATTTTTTTCAGTCTCCAATCCGTTACTAATTAGGGACGGAAATTTTAGTCCCCAATCCGTCCCTAATTAGGTACCGGAAAAGTAGTTCCCAATCGGTCCCTGGATTTGGAAACGGACAACAAACCGTCTCCAAATTGGAGACGGCACGAGCCGTTTCCAAATTGGAGACGGCACGAGCCGTTTCCAATTTTTTTTAAAAAAAATAAAAAAAATTAAAATTTTTAAATTTAATCGATTACATTAAAAGATAAATATTAGTATACATTACATTCCGATTACATATTTTTAAAAGTTCGACTACATTACATTCCGATTACATATTTTTAAAAGTTCGATTACATTACATTCAGATTACATATAATCCTAAACCGTCGATTACTCCTCGTCGGAATCACTGCTCTGAATTGCATCCCAATCGATGTTAGGCATTTGCGCTTTCATCATGCGCAGAAGCTTATCCATACGCCTATCCGTTCGTTCAGCATGCTTTTTTGATCGTTCATTCTGTTTTCTTAATAGTTCCGCCTCCTTTAGTGGTTGTTCAACGCGCCTGTCGGATTCTTGGAACCTTTCGTCCATTTGTTGTCGGAGCTCGTAATTCACTTTTTCTTTACCTTTGGATGAAGTTGAATGTTTTGAGGACATTGCTCCAAGTCCGAAAATACGACCTTTGTAGGGCGTAACTTGCTGTAAAACAAATACCAAGAATTAATAACATTTCTAAATAATGAAATTAGATCATAGTAGAATGTAATTATTACCTCGAGATACAACTCGTTGTACTCTTCCTGACTAAGAGTAGTTTGTGAACCGTCTTCTCTCGGGGGAATTTGCGATACTCGCTCCGATGCCATGTTTTGAATTTCATCGTGAATGGTTTTCGCCTTAGGATCCACCCACAAACCATCTGACTTCCTAACGTGTGTACGTTCCAACAATTCTATATACGATGGTTCGTATCCCTTCTCCTTCGCTTGAAAAAAATAAAAAAGACATAGTTTAATAAAATGTAAATTTTATATAAATGCATAAAGTTGAATAAAACTTACCAGATCTTGGTATACTTCCGCAAAAGAACGAGATCCTGCCGTGTCCACGCTCATCCCGTATCCCGCTCTATCAGAACGTCGGGATTGACTTGCTCGCTCGCTCTTTGCCTTAAATTCCGGAGAATCCCAAAGTGCGCACATCTGATTCCAAACATCTTCTGACATCCATAGGGGTTTTTCTTTTTCATATCGTTTTGCGTGTAATTTCCCTACGATAGACTTGAGACGCAATGCCGCATTTTTTTCAAATTCGGACTTTACTAGTCCGGTAATGGCGGGATTCCAATAATATTTTTGCTGAAATAATAAAAAGCTTATTAAATTTAAATTGTAATTTAAATTACTTGATAAAATTTAAAATTGTTTAAAACTTACCACAAATGATTTCCACCATCGTTCCTTAATTTCTGGATCGGTATGTGTCCAATCGTAACAGAACCGATCAAAATCAGCTTTTATCGTAAGTGTTATTTGCCGATTAAGTTGCCTAATGCCAAACCTACAAATCACAATTACGGATAAATTAACATTTAGTTAATTATGTATAGTTGAGATTTGAAATTGAGTATACGTACCATAATGCGCCGGATTCATCAGGGTCTATAAGCGGAAGCTTCCGCCGCTCTTCATCCATTGCTAAAATTTCTTCCACTGTTGGTTCCTCGTATATATGTGGATCGTCATGCTGTACTTGATCTGGTGGTGGTTGCATTTGCGGATAATACGGCATATATTGCCCCGATTGTGTCGATTAAGTGTTTCGGAACAAATGTGGATTCATGTAATCATCATATCCCGAATTGGAATGTCGGGAATGAGACGAAATGTTGCCACTTTCCTCGGATTGAGGGCGGTTTCTCGTTTTACCGCCTCTTCCAACGCGTCGTGACATACTGAAATGTAAAATCAAAATATTGTCAACATACATTTCTAAATTCTAACGTCTACCCGCTAACATCATTCTAACGTCTAACCGCTAACATCAGTCGACCGTCTAACCGCATTTTTTGTTCTAAATTTCAACGATGAATCCTAACGTCATAGAACCGCAAACATAATTCTAACATCAACGTCTAACGTCTAATTTCTATAACCACATATACACATATACACATACACATAACCACATATAACCACATATAACCACATATTAGGAACGGATTAGGGACTAAGAGATTAGTTTTCCGAAAAATCGTCCCTAAACCGTCCTTAAATCTGTTTTTGAAGTCCTAAATTTAGGGACGGTTTCAAATCCGTCTCCAAATTTGGAGACGGACGGTCTGCCGTCTCCAAATTTGGAGACGGATGGTATGTCGTGTCTAATCGGTTCCCATTTAGAAACGGATTAGACACGACTGCTCGGTACCCAAATTTTGGGACGGATTAGTAACGGATTTCATCGTTCGTCCCTAATCCTTGTCTAATCTGTTTCTAAATTTAGGGACGGAAATGTCGGTTCCTAAATTCCGTCCCTAATTTCCAATTTTCTAGTAGTGATTGTATATCATTGAATTATTGTTTTCTCATTCATTCATCAATCTCCAAGTACACTTGTATCATCTTACAATGCAGTCGAGAATACCGCAGTTAATTCGCCTTAAGTTAGACCATGAATACAAAAAACCTAAGTTCAAAAATCTTATTATACCGATGCTAGCAATCCCTACCACAAACTCAAGAAATTCTCAAAATATCTTTTTTTCTCGCACTAAAAGTATATCTCATTACTCACTACTAGCTCTTAAATTTACTTAAAATGTTAAAGACAATACGTATAGCATAAATATAGAAATAAAAAATTATGTTGACCGAACTATTTTTTCTTATTTATGCATCAATTTCCAAGTACACTTGTATCATCTTACAATGCACTTGAGAATATCGCATTTAATTTCCCTTAAACTAGACGTGAATACAAAAACTTAAGAACTACTAAACAATTTGAACTAAACAACATCATGTTATTTTAACTAAATAGGGGCAACTTCAAAAATATCCTTCATATATTATTTTGACTTCAAGTCTACCCATCCCTAAAAAAGTTTCCACTTCAAATCTATCCTTAAAATATTGATAACCCATATTACCCTTGTCCTTTAATTAGTTTACAGTTTTTCTCTCTCCTCCAAAGCACCTCGATTTCTCTCTCCCATATGGCACGAAAATTACTATTCTCCCACACCACATCAAATTCGGTGCGAATAACTTGAAATAGGCATCAAATTCATCGTAGGTAGCTTGAAATCGACATCAAATTTGCCGCGAATAGATTGAAATCGTTTGTTGTCAACAAAGAAGCTTACAATTAAGCACGTTCCGCAGAAAAACCATGTTGTATGGTGAGTTTTTTGTGTTTCTCCTATGTTTTTCGTGTTTCTTTCGTGAATTGGATGACCCGAGTGAGTAGTGAGTAATAGGTATAGATTTGATTCTCCATTTATCAAAATGAGTCTTACATTGATGTAACGAGTCAAATTTATTGAAATGTCAAACTATCGCAATGAATGACAGTCTCTTCGAGCCGCACAATCGCACTGGGTCACAAAGTCTCTTCGAGTCGCACTATCGCACTAGGTTAAAAAGTCTCATTGAGTCGCACTGTCGCACTGGGTCATAGAGTCTCATCGAGTCGCACAGTAGCACTAGGTCACAAAGTCTCATCGAGTCGTACGGTCGTACTGGGTCACAAAGTCTAATTGAGTCGCACGGTCGCACTGGGTCACAGAGTTCATCGAGTTGCACGGTCGCACTTGGTCACAGATTCTCATCGAGTCGCACAGTCGCACTGGCTCACAGAGTCTCAAGGAGTTGCACGGTCACTCAAGGTCACAGAGTCTCATCGAGTCACACGCTCGCACTGGGTCACCAAGTATCCTCGAGTCGCATTGGGTCATAGAATCTCATCGAGTCGCACGATCGCACTAAGTCACAGAGTCTCATCGAGTCGCACGGCCACACTGGGTCACAGAGTATCGTCGAGTAGCAGGATCGCACTAGGTCATAGAGTCTCATCGAGTCGTAATGTCGCACAAGGTCACAGAGTCTCATCGAGTCATACAGTTGCACTGGTCACAGAGTCTCATCGAGTCGCACGGTTGCACTAGATCACAGAGTCTTATCGAGTCGCACAGTCACACTAGGTAACAGAGTCTCATCGAGTCTCACGATCGCACTATGTCACAGATGTAGAAAGGGATTTCGTATATTGATTCCAACATGAATTACATCAGTTATGATATATATATATACAAGATAATATGAAACCCTAATGGAGTAAATTACATTTATGTCCTTTATGCTAATATGCCCCCGCAAGACGGAGCACCTTCGGTGATGCCGATGTTGTCACAAAGTGTAAGAAATTGTTGACGTGCGAGCGGTTTCGTGAGTAAATCCGCGAGTTGATCCTTTGAGTTGACGTGAGAGACTCGGAGGATGCCACCTTGCACTTGTTGACGAACAAAAAAATAATCCAAAGCTAGATGCTTCATGCGAGAGGGAAAGACGGGATTTGCACTCAAGTATGTTGCGCCAATGTTGTCACAATAAATCACGGGAGGTTGGGATGTGGAGATACCTAGTTCCGTGAGGAGGGACATAATCCATCGAAGTTCCGCTGCTGTGTCAGCAATAGCACGGTATTCCGCTTCCGTGGATGATCTAGCGGTGAATTTCTGTTTCTTGGAAGACCAAGAGATGGGATGGCTGCCAAGGTAGACAATATATGCCCCCGTAGAAGTATACTCATCACGATCTCCCGCCCAATCTGCATCACTAAAGGCATGTAGGGAGAGAGTGTTACCAGCGGTGAAGAAGATACCACGATCTCGTGTTCCAACCAAATACCGTAAGACCCTTTTGAGCGCTTGAAGATGTTCCGTTGTCGGGGCATGCATGTATTGAGATAATTTGTTGACAACGTAGCTTATGTCGGGTCTTGTAAGTGTGAGATACTGTAGACATCCAACAATAGTCCGATAATTGGTTGGGTCATCTAACTTGTCACCTGAGGACAAGGTAAGACGTGCGCTAGGGGCCATAGGAGTGGTGACTGATTTAGCTTCGGAGAAGTGAGCTTTGTTGAGGATATCCGTAACATATTTGCGTTGAGTGAGAAGTAATCCAGAGGCTGTGCGTGTTACTTCAATGCCAAGAAAGTAAGATAAATTGCCCAAGTCTTTGATGGAGAAGCGGTTTCCAAGCACTATGATGAAGCGTTGGACTGCTCCCGAGTTGCTTCCTGTGACCACAATGTCATCCACATAGACAAGAACATATATAGTTACCTCGGGATTGTGAAGAATAAACAAAGATGCGTCGGCCAGGGAGTTGACAAAGCCTTGGCCGAGGAGAAAATCCCGAAGTTCCGAATACCAAGCCCGAGGAGCTTGTTTGAGACCATAAATTGCCTTGTTGAGTTTGCATATGTGGTGAGGATGATCATGATCAACAAAACCTGGAGGTTGTGTCATGTATACCTCTTCCGTGAGTTGCCCTTGAAGAAATGCATTGTTGACATCTAGTTGACGAAGACTCCAGCCATTTGCAATTGCAACACTCAAAATCAGTCGAATGGTAGTCGGTTTAACTACGGGACTGAATGTTTCAAAGTAGTCCACACCCGGGCGTTGTGTAAAACCTTTCGCCACAAGTCTGGCCTTGTAGCGATCCACCGAACCATCAGGTAATCGTTTGATACGATAAATCCACTTGCATCCAACCACATTTGATGCATGTTGAGCCGGTACAAGATCCCATGTTCCGTTACGAACAAGTGCATCAAATTCCTCACTCATGGCCTTCCTCCAACTCGGATCTTTAAGGGCTTGACAGACGGTTGTAGGTTCGGTGTCAGAGAGAAGTGCCCGATCGGGTGAAGAGGACGGGCCCGATCGGGTTACCATTGTAGAATGATCCCCGTAACTTTGCACGACTCGGGTATTAGTGTCACATGCTCGGGCATAATGTGCCCGATCGTGTGAAGATGGAGAGCCCGATCGGGTAGTTGCTGCTGAATGAGCCCCGAAACTCTGCACGACTCGGGTGGAATGGTCACCCGCTCGGGCATGATGTGCCCGATCGGGTGAAGATGAAGAGCCCGATCGGGTATTTGTTGTTGAAGCATCCCCGAAACTTTGCACGACTCGGGTGGAAGGGTCACCCGCTCGGGTGTGATGCACGATCGGGCGATTTACCTGTCGCCCGGTCGGGCTTGAAGCCTGCAACCGTTTTGTTTTAGATCTCGTTTGCATTGGATGAGTGTTACCTCGAGCTATTGGAGCGGCGACTTCAGGAGGCAATTGTTCGGACATTATGGTGTCATCCCGTGGAGTCGTATGAGTCTGCACTTCCGGTGAAGGATCCATTACAGGGGTGACGGAAGGTGATGGTGATACGTGTGGCATAGGGTAAGAGGGTGCAACACTTACGGGTGATGTCCATGAATATTCGGGTGGATTGGGGTTGGAGACGTTGGTTAGGAAATAGTGGGAGTAGTTGGAGTACAGAAAGATGGTTTCATGGAACTCTACATGACGAGATGCATATATACGTGAACGTGTGGGATCAAGACACAAGTAGGCACTCTGAGTGGCGGAGTAACCTAAGAAGACACAAGGCTTTGAACGAGGCGAAAGTTTGTGTGTGGAGTACGGACGAAGCCATGGATAACATAGGCAACCGAAAGTCCGAAGCTTAAGATAGTTCGGTTCGGTGCCTAGAAGTCTAGTGAATGGGCTGTCGTACGAGAGGATGGGGGTGGGTAAGCGGTTAATGAGATAAACCGCGGTTGGGAAAGCATAGGACCAGAACGAAGGAGGTAGTGACGCATGAGACAAAAGAGAAAGGCCGGTTTCAACAATGTGACGGTGACGACGTTCTGATATGCCATTGTGTTCAGGTGTGTGAGGAGGGGAGGTGTAATGGGATATGCCGTGAGTGGAGAGGAATGAGGCTAGGGCAATGTACTCACCACCATTATCGGTGTAGAGAGTACGTATGACGGTTTGGAATTGTTTTTCCACTAGGGCTTTGAACGTGATAAAGGTTTCTCGAACTTGGGATTTTTGTTTGAGAGGGTACAGCCATGTATATCTAGTGAAATGATCAACAAAGATGACATAGTACTTGAAACCATCAACCGAGATGATTGGTGATGTCCAAACATCGGAGAAGATGATTTCAAGGGGAAATGAAGTAGAGATTGTAGATTCATGAAACGGTAATTTGTGGCTTTTATTGCTGGAACAAGAGTTACATAATGACAACGAACTCGACTTAGACAATGGTAAGGAATGCGTAGAAACAATACGCTTTAAAATGGAAAGCGAGGGATGACCTAAACGTGAATGCCACTCGGACAAAGTGGACTTGACACTGGGAAGAGCCACAATGGACGGTTGAATGGAGTTGGGTTTCGGCCACTCATAGACACCATGGTTAGCCTTTCCGTGAATTATAGGATCCCCCGTTTTTAGATCCTTCACCTGAAAATGATCATCAAAGAATTCCACGGAAATCTCATTAGTCCGACACAATTGACTTATAGAAATAAGATTCTTGTTCATAGTAGGTACACATAGAACTTCATCAAGATGCAAACAATTATCATCAATTGAGTTAGGGATTGAGAGTGAACCAATATGTGTGATGGGCAAGGAGGATCCATCACCAATTACCACTTCTTCACCTCCTTTGTACGGGGAATGCAATGATAAATTTTGGAGATCCGAGGTGATATGGTGAGAGGCGCCGCTGTCAAGAAGCCATGACTCCGGTTCATAGTTGGTGAGAGTGGTGTTGTGAGCACGTGGTTGCCATGGTCGTGGTGATGAAGCCCACGGTGGTGGCGTTGTGGTGGTGGAGTTCCGAGTTGCAAGTTGTGAACACTTGCGAGCACTATGCCCAAAAACGCCACATAGTTGACAGCGACCTTGATATCCCGATGACGATCTATTTGCATTTCTATTCCATTGATTATTCTGTCGGTTACGATTTGATTGATTCGGACGAGTGTTGACAGCAAGCGCATTTACGGGCGGCGTGAATAGCAAAGGGGCGGCTTGAAGTAGCTTTGCTTCATGATTGAGGAGTTTCTCATGGAGTTCCTCAATAGGAATGATGCTATCTCTGGCATTCACAGCATCTACAATTGGTTTGTAGTCCTCCGGCAATCCATCAAGAATATATTGCAACAAGTCTTCCGCATCAAGAGGTTTGCCGAGGAGCGCTAATTCATCCGCCTTGTTGATGATGGTGCGCATATAATCATCGATGGGTTGAGATCCTTTGGAGCTTCGTTTGAGTTGTTCCTTCAATTGAAGGATGTGCCCCCTTGATGCCTTACCATATGTGCGAGCAAGAAGAAGCCACGCCTCTCGCACAGAGGAAACCCTAGCAATCATCGGTTGGAGTGGTGGTGAGATCGCTCCTAGAATGGCCGAGAATAGGAGGCGATCTTGCTGTTTGAAGGGCGCAAACGCTGGATTCGGTGTTGAGATGCCATTAACAGTGATAGTGGCATCGGGAACAAGTGAATCGGTTTGGAGAAAACACTCCAACCGATGACCTTCAAGGAGTGCACGGATCTGAATACTCCAGATCATATAGTTGGAGGAGGTGAGCTTCGTCACGTTTGTCATGTTGACGGTGAGAAGTGTTGCATGAGGATCATTGACGTTGAAAGCCGGAGTTGCATCAGCAGCGGAGGTGGTAGCCATAGGTGAGTTTTGAAAGCCGTAGGAAGGTGCCCGATCGGGTAGTGTATGAGTGCCCGGTCGGGTAGGGCAAAATGTGAGATGCTCGAGTAGTTATTGGAAGTGCCTGATCGGGAAGTATATTAGCGTTCGGTCGGGTACGGCTGAAGTTTGGACGTTGGCAACAGCTGAACGTGGGTTTTGGATCTAAGGTTAGATCTAGGGGTAGATCGAGGTTCTGATGCTGGGACGGCTTTGGCTTTGGGACGAGGGAGGGATGGTAGAGCCGGGATTGAGAGAGAAGGTTGGGAATGACCGACGGCGGGTAGGGGCGTTCGAACGAAAAATTAGGGTTAGGGTTTTGAGTGGGAGTGGCCGACGGTGAGGGTGTTTAGGGTTGAGAGGGCCGACGGGAAGAGTAGGGTTAGGGTGTAAGGGCCGGCGGCGGTGAGGAGAAGGGAGAAGAGAGGTGGCCGGCGGCGGTGAGGAGAAAGGAGAAGAGAGGTGGCCGGCGGCGGTGGTGATAGCTAGGGTTAGGGTTCGGATCTGCGCTCTGATACCATGTAGAAAGGGATTTCGTATATTGATTCCAACATGAATTACATCAGTTATGATATATATATATACAAGATAATATGAAACCCTAATGGAGTAAATTACATTTATGTCCTTTATGTTAATAACAGATTCTCCTCAAGTCGCACGGTCGCACTAGGTCACAGACTCTCCTCGAGTCGCACGGTCGCACTGGGTCACAGAGTCTTATCGAGCCATACGGTCGAAATGGATCACAGTCATATTGAAACACAGGATCGCACTGGGTCACAGAGTCATATTGATACACATGGTCGCATTGGGTCACAGAGTCTCATCGAGGCGCACGGTCGCACTGAGTCATAGAGTCTCATCGAGTCGCACGGTCACACTTGGTCACAGAGTCATATTGAAACACATGGTCGCACTGGGTCGCAGATTGTCATCGGGTCGCACTGTCGCACTGGGTCTTAGAGTCTCATCGAGTTGCACATTCGCACTGGGTTACAGAGTCATATTGAAACACAGGGTCGCACTGGGTTAGAGTCTCATCGAGTCATACGATCGCACTGGGTCCAATAGTCATATAGAAACATAGGGTCGCACTGGGTCACAGAGTCTCATCGAGTCATACGATCGCACTAGGTGACAGATTCTTATTTAGTTGCACGATCGCATTGGGTCTTAGAGTATTATCGAGTCACAGGGTCACATTGGGTCACAAAGTCTCATTGTGTCGCACGGTCGCACTGGGTCACAGAGTCTCATTGAGACGCACGGTCGCACTGGGTCATTTTGAATTTGAAACACATGGTCGGAGGGGTCACATAATGTACCCTTTTTATGTTTTTATTATAGGTGTAATGGACTCGGTGGATGAGAAAATCACATTGATTTATTTTTTGTATGATGGTAAATGGGAAAAACCAAAATGGAGAATCTAAATGGGTCGGTAGAGTTTAGGAAAACCAGAGAGTATTTTTCTATTGTTCTCCAATTAGTCTGACATACCAACAACTTATTGATGAGTTATGCATAGAAATGATGGTGGAAAAAATAAAACGAAGTTGAAGTTAAGCTATTTGCCCAATATTTATGAAAATAGGAAGTCGGCATATATAATGAATTACAAGCATCTTTTTTTGTTAAATGTTCGATCGCATAAGAAGAATTCGACCACTGATGTATGTGGAGAGAGAATCGACAAGTGTGAAGTTTAGAATGGAAATAGAGAGGGAAATTGAACCTCTAATTCCTGCTTTTGGAAGCATTTCTAGAGAAGGTGAGGATGAAGGTGTTTTAGATTATGATGAATGTGTTATTTTAGGTCCAAATAACAAAAGTGGAGTTGAGAGTAATCTGACAGAAACAATAAATATTTTGGATTCGGATAATTCTGATAGTGAACATACCATCGGGTTAAGAGAAGATGGTGGGTGTGTCATGAATGTGGTAGTTGATGAAGTTGTTTGTGGCAGTACTAAAGCTAATTGTGATGCACCAACAGAGAATAATGATGGTTATGGTGAGAACAATTTAGAAATGATAGTTCTCGAGAAGGCAGACAGTGAAAATAATATCTTCGAGTTCGAAGATGGATTGCATCTTAAAATTAGGCAAGAGTTTGATAATAAGAAGGATGTACATCCATTTGTAACGAAGGGTTCAGTTGAAGCTTGTTTTAGATATAAAACACTGAGTTCTGATTCGAAGCAATGGGAAGTACGATGCAAGTTTTCCGGAAATGGTTGTAAATGGAAATTACATGTGGTAGCAATCTCGAATTCCGAACATTTTAGTATGAAAACATACTATCCCATTCATAATTGTTCACCTGTATATAAATTGACAGAAGCTACAAAGGGTACAACGCAATTGGTTAAGGATTATTTGAATGAGGAATATGCCGGGAAATACGAAACACCTCCAGCAAAAGAATTGATGGTTCGTGTAAAAGCAAAGTATGATGCCAACGTATCATATTTGATGGCATTAAAAGTAAAATGCAGTGCTTAAAAGAAGATTAGTGATGATAACTTTGAACATTATAGGAGGCTTCCAAAGTGGTTGCACATGTTTACAGAATGAAATTACGAATATGTCGTAAATCTTCAGCTAGACGGTGATAGGAAAAGCTTCAAATACCTTTTTATGGATGTCGGAGCAGATATAAGAGGATGAAAATACATGCGTAAAGTGGTTGTTGTGCATGCAATCTTTCTAATAAGAGTGTACAAGGAAACATTGATTGTGGCGACCGCGCAAGATGGTGAAGATCACCAATATCCTCTTGTATGGGGAATAATCGATAGAGAGAAGGACGAATATGGATGTGGTTTATATCAAGGTTGAAAAGGTGATACCGGATGGACGTGATGCCGTTGTGATATTTGATCGCCATAAAAGCTTGATAAAAGCAGTCAAACAAGTGTACAAATAGCTGATCATGGTTTTGTGTGCGTCATATATCGTAAAATATAAAAAACTACGTCAATAAAAGGTAAGGTAAAAAGAATTCAAAGGGTGATAATGTGGCGGAAATGTTCTTCAAATGTACAGTAACATACACAGTGAATGAATTTGAAGTGCTATTGAATGACAGGAAAGCCAGGTACAAATATGGTCTTTATGACTTTTGTAACTGTTGTGATATTTGTGACCATTTTGACATTTGTGACATTTGTGCAGGTATCCTAATGTTGCAAAGTATTTGGAGAAAGAGGAACTTGATCCCGTTAAATGGACAAGATGCAAATTTAAGGGTGAAAGGTACAATTTATTAACCACTAATGGGGCCGAGTCAATAAATTCAACGTTGAAGAAGTCAAAAAAAGTTTTTGATCCTATGGCTTTAAGATATTTGTTTGGCAAAGACAATGGAAAGGTTCAATAGGTATAGGTTGAAAGCAACTATTGGTGATGATTCTCAAAAGTTCACACCTTACGTTGAGAACACCTTATATGAACGGTTTGGACAAACATCCAAGTATGACGTTATTGAATTGAACAGGGGTGAGTGATGAGTATGAGGTGAGATATGAGATAGGTAGAATATTTTTAGGGAGTCTTCAAAAAAGAACCCGCGACTGCAAAATGTTTGATGTGGATAAGTATCCATGCAGTCACGTAATTGTGGTTGCACATAAGGTTGGTAAAGGTCTTAAGTTACAAGAACTATGTTCAACATACTACCTTCGGGAGATATGGCGTTTGACTTACCAAGAAACCGTGTATCCGGTTCCTAATTGCAGTGATTGGAACATTCCTCCTCAATATTCTAAAGTGGAAGGCTTAAAGAGAATCGTTATCCTGAACCCCGTGAAGCTCGGAGAAATACCCCATCTTCGTCGAACAAACCCTATTTTTGTTGAGACAAATGGGTTCAAATGCCAGCATCAGTGACAGTGTTTGGAACGTGACAACCGAGACAACGGCAACTTAAAAAAATGAAAGGTTTGTTAGTGTGTAATATTATATTATTTGTATTACTAGTTTGTAATATTATATTATTTGTATTATATTAATTCTGCAAATTCTTCAATTTCGCATCTATTGTGACGTTTAAGTACTATTGTGACCTTTGTGACTCAAACAACCCATGTGATCCCTGCGATCCATATGACCCTTGTGACCATTGCCAACATTGCGACCATTGTGACCCTTACGGCCATTGAGACCCTTGCGACCCATGGGATCCATGTGACTCACGTGACCTTTGCGACTAATCATTTTGGTGTCAGACTCCTCGCTTTTCCAAGGCGAGCTATGCCATTTTTAGAATGTCACACTCATTACCTTTGGGACTCGTCGTTTCGATGTCAGACTCCTATCGTTTTGATACTCTCTATCCATCCATATTTGTTACCTCTATATTAAAAGGTTCATCAAATTCTATAAGTCTCATCATCACACCCATTTGAGATGAGAATGAATTGGGAGAATCCCATCTCTCTCCTCTCTTCTTGTAAGTCCCTAACCCTAAATTCTATAAAAAATTCTTTGTAACCTTTGTGAACTTTCTGACCTTTGTCACGAAGGTCACATGGTGGACACAAGGCATTGTGTTGTCTATGTGTTATTCAAGGTCTTGGTAATCGTTGGACTCGGTCTCTATGCAGATACACACAAATCATTACAATGTAGATGGATAACATTGTGCGGTATGTGCATAACATAAGGTCTTAGTAATCGGCAGACTCAGACATCGTGTTGTATCCATGGTACTTAAGGTCATGGTTGGAGGTCAACTTGGAGATGACGTTGAGTCACACACGACTCTCTTTACGGGGGAAGGCTCGGATGTGTCTCTAAACTCAGCAAATTTGACCTTTGTGACCTTTGATACCTTATGTAACCTTTTTCATTCCCTTTTTTCAACTTTTTTTTACCTTTTACAATCTTCTTTTTTTCTTTCTTTTTTTGTAACCTTTATGACCTTTGTGACCTTTTTCAATCATTATAAATAAATCCACATTTAAACATTGAAAATGTCTTATTTTGAATGTATTATTCATAATTATGTGAAATCCTCGACCCTCATTCGAATCAAGTTTAAACAGGAATCCATCGGACTGATGTGATCCAATATGACCCTTGTGCGATCCTCAATTGGATTAAATTAGAATCAAGTTTAAATGGGAACCCATCAGACTCATGCGACCCAATATGAACCTTGTGCGACCCTCAAT
This sequence comes from Gynandropsis gynandra, assembly GCA_036759665.1. Classification (NCBI taxonomy): domain Eukaryota; kingdom Viridiplantae; phylum Streptophyta; class Magnoliopsida; order Brassicales; family Cleomaceae; genus Gynandropsis; species Gynandropsis gynandra. Next base: position 10,687,729 of record CM071867.1, on the reverse strand, counting down.
TGGATTAAATTAGAATCAAGTTTAAACGAGAATCCATCGGACTCATGCGACCCAATATGACCCTTGTGTGACCCTCAATTGGATTAAATTGGAATCAAGTTTAAACGAAACCATCCGACCCAATGTGACCATATATGACCCATGTGACTAATGTGACTCATGAGACCTATGTGACTCATGCACCCATGCGACTCATACGATCCATGTGACTATTACTCATCGTTTCGATGTCAGACTCCTATCTTCCGACCCATGTGACCCTTTCGATCCATGTGACTCGTCCTTTCGCTGTCAAACTCCTGTTTTCTGACCTATGTGAGTCGTCGTTTCGATGTCAGAGTCTTGTCTTCCGACCCATGTGACTCGTCGTTTCGATGTCAGAATCCTGTCTTTCGACCCATGTGACCCTTACGACCCATGTGACTCATCGTTCGATGTCAGACTCTTGTCTTCAGATCCATGTGACCTTTCCAACCCATATGACTTGTTTTTTTCAGAATCATGTCTTCTGAACCATGTGACCTTTTTGACCTGTGTCTATAAGTCTGCATCTTTAACCCCAAATTCTACATCTCTTCTCTTAGTCTGCATCTCTAACCCCAAATTCTATGAAAAAGTTTTGTGATCGTTATGACCTACGTGACGAAGGTGACATGGTGAACGCATGGCATCGGCTTGTTTATATGTTACTCAAGGTCATGGTAATTGGCGGACGGTCTTTATGCAGTCAGTCATGAATTGCATTGGTGACATAGGTGACGATGTTAGGTCACTATTGAAATGTGACTGGAAGACAAAGTACATGGCAGAAGATAACTCTGGACTATAATACCAAACAAGAAAAATACAGAAGACTGGAAGACAGAGTACATGACAGAAGATAACTCTCGGCTAATGAATTATCTCTCCCGTGGAAATAGAATGCGTACAGAGTCTTTGCGTCATGCTTCTGTTATCGATATTAAGAATCAATGTACATAATAATATCAATAACATCAACATTTGAACAAATGTTAAATGTATTATTTTGATTGTTTTTTTTCCTTTCATCCTTTTGAATCCAGAATTTGTCGAGTTTGCATCTATCGATCCATATATGCGACCAAGCGACCCATGCGTTTCTTTTTTAAAATGTCATTATCAAAATATTTGAGTTGTAGATATCTAATTAAGAATCAATGTAGACAATAATATCAATAATATCGATATTTAAACAAATTTTAATTGTGTGTTTTTTTTTTGAAATTTTCTCAAACTCATCAACCGGGTTCTTAAAGCACTACTATATTTTTTGAAATACAGGCATTCGTTCGACACTTCTCGGGACACATAGATCAAAATCCGTTTTAAGCATTGATTGACATTGTAAATGTAATATTTTGATTGGTTTTTTTCCTTTTATCCTTTTAAATCCATAAATTCGTCGAGCTAGAATCTATTGATCCATAAATGCGACCACACAACCCATTCGACCAAGCGACCCTAAATTGGCATTAATTATTTTGACGTTGTAAAATGTATTATTTTGATTGGTTTTTGTCCTTTTATTCTTTTAAATCCATAAATTTGAGTTCGCATCTATTGATCCATAAATGTGACCAAGCGAACCATGCGACCCTAAATTGACATTAATTAGTTGGACGTTGTAAATGTATTATTTTGATTGGTTTTGTCCTTTTAAATCCATAATTCGTTGAATTCGCATCTATTGATCCATAAATGCGACCAATGCGAACAAGTGACTCATGCGACACCGTAAATATATTATTTTCATAATGCGACCCATGCGACCAAGCGACCCATGCGACGCTGTAAATTTATTATTTTCATCATGAGACCCATGCAATCCATAAATTAATTTGGCGCTGTAAATTTATTATTTTCACTGAAATTCCCGCAGAACTTTTCACCAAAATTTCAAAAAACATAAGTCACACCCTTTCTCTTCCATCGATTCGAAGTTAGGGTCATGTCTTTTCGAATTCCAATTGTTCTCTTTTTCGAATAACGGCACACACTCTCTAAATGTCATCATCTTCCACCCATTTTTCGCTCTAACACTCACAATCTCCAGGCTTCAAAAATGCCACATTTCCCTCATTTCGTCCAAATCATTCTTGAGAGCTATCTGGAGTACTACCTTGTAATCTCCTTCATCTGTTTCTATTTCGATATGTTACAATTAGAGAATGTACAGATTTAACTTTATTTTTCCTTCATTCCGAAGAAGTTCTTCGATGAGCATATTGACGGGAAAACGTGGGACAACAACACGACAACGCGTAAATCGGATGTGTCTTACAAAACATTGGAAGTCAAGTTGGATGGATCTAGATTCACTAATGCATAGAAAAATTTCTCCAAGGACCATGATTTTCGTATTGGGGATTTCGTAGTTTTCTGTCGCGAAGGTGACATGGTTTTTAACGTCATCAGTTTCGGAGAAGATATGCGTAATCTGCAATTTGTATCATCATCATCAAACGCAGAAGCAGGGTCATACTCTTCTATTCAGACGATTTTAATGACAACAGCCACATGTTCAAATCTGGTCGTAGATTCATTGGTAAGTCGCCTCAAGTGATTCATCATATATCACTTCGGTTATCTATTCAATTTTCTACTGATGTAACTTGGGTGATGTCGAAGACCCTTCTGATAGGGTTTGCGAGGTCGAGCGGTCTTAGCGGTAGACGATGTAAGATAATGCTGATAAACGATCAAGGAAAGGCATGGTCTGTAGATTTAAGGCCCGTGAGTCATGGTGGTGCTAGCATTTGAGGGGGTTAGAGAAAGTTTTGTCACAAAAATGGACAAAATGAGGATTGTTCCCTCACATATATACGAACTGGTCTTTAATGGAGCAACACATGTGCTTTGGTTTTTCCCTCCAACAGGGTCTAACAACAACATAGTTTGATTTCAGTTGTATTTAAATTAATTTGAACTTTCCTTGAACAACAATATTCCCTTGAACTTAAACTTCATGTTTGTATTTGTTTGGTTTTTTACTATTATTCTAGACTTACTATTATTGTTAGTATAGGTATTATTGTGGATTTACTATTATTGCGACAATTGCGACCTTGTACTCGTGCGACCATTGTGACCCTTGGACCCCTTTACTATTTATTGTGATAATTAATTCATCCGGAAATCTAATCTTATAAATTCAGTCGGAAGGAATAAGGAGAGAAAGAAAAGAGAATAAAGAAAGAGAAAGTGAAATAGAGAAGAAGGAATGCGAGACGACGGCGGAGGTGGAGGTGATGAAAGTGGTGGAGGCGACGGTGGAGGGGAGGGGGCGACGGCGGCAGCGACGGAGGCGGAGAAAACAACAGCGGTTGATGAGAAGGCGAAAGAAGAAGAGGTGGCGACGGAGGCAATAGATGATAAATTTTTTTATTTTAATTTTTTTTTAATTTTTTTATTTTTTTTCAATCGGACGGAAAAATATATGTGTCCGGAATTTTTTAATTTTTTTAAATTTTCTGAAAGGAAAAATCCGTAAGGAATTTTTTTATCCAAAAACAATTAGGGACGTTTTAAGGACGACTAAATCTGTCCGGAATTTCAGACGAATTTCGAACGAACATTAATTAGCGACGTTCATTTACGGATCGACAAAATCCATCCGGAAAACATCTGGAAATCATTTTCGAGACGAATTAGGAATGAATTTTGCTATCTGGAAATTTAAATTTTCTTGTATTGATATCCGCTAATATCTCATTATTCGTATTCTTATTCGACGAATATTTTTTACATTGCTATTTGTATTCGTATTCATAAATTTGTATATCTATAAATTCGAATATTCTTAAAATTTTGAATAATCGATGAATATCTGTAGATATTCGTATTTGAATGCTAACGAACTTGAGGAACAAAATGGCGGTGGAGCGAACAGAGAATGCGGCGTGTGAATAGGCGACGCATGGTATAGGGAACGAATGGGTGATTCAAACGACAAGCGACGTGAACAGCGAGCGAATGGATAGGGAACGTAAGTGACGGGTAGACAGATAGGTGCTATGAGGATGGACAAACAAACGATGTCGGTGACTGTGTATATGGGTGCAGATCCACGAAATAGAATAGAAAATGAAGAGAAGGTTAAAAGAAAGGGAAGAAGAAAAAAAAGTTAGAGAAGGGAAAAAATAATAGAATGAAATAAATAAATACATACATAAAAGGTTAGCGAGAGATAAAAGAGAAAAAACATTGTAGAATTAGCGTTGTTTTTAATGTTTTTGTATTTACAATTTAGTCTTTATATAATATGATTTTTATAAATTTTTCAATAGATTTAATTTTTGGTAATATTATTATTAGGTTTATAGTTTTATTATTAATCGATTGATCCTTTAAAATTTAATTTTTTATAAATTTATTTATATATTTTACAAAAATCGATTTAATATTTACGGATTAATATTTATGGATAGAAATAGTTTGGATAACTGAATTTAATATTTGTATTTGTTGAATATATGTTTTATATAATTTGTATTTGTATTTGATCTTTCACATATTTAAATTTTAGATTCAAATATGAATTGGATACGGATATCACTATTATTTTGTTCAACCCTAGTTCACACCGTTCATAGTTTTTAAATATTTTAATTCAAATATATTTTTTCAATTGCATGTTCGAATATGAATAAAATATTAATTTTATATTTATTTATAAATAAACATATTAATAATTAAAAAATGAAAACAATTTGAATTATAATTTATTTACCCGACAATAATTCTTTTATATCCTTGAAGTATTGATTCGTGTTCGAACCGTATTCGATCTAAAAATGCAAATATCTGAAGGAATAAATACAAATACAAATACCAGATAGATATTCGACAAATACAAATACAAATACAAATAGTATATTGAATTATTCGTAATTATTCGTATCAGTAACTATTAAATAGATAATTTATTTAATATATAGATATATAATAAATTAATTTTAAGGATCAAATTACAAATAAAAAATATTATTAATTTCATTTTAAGATCAAATATAAAATATATAAACAAATAGTTTTTATACTTAAATTTGAAGGACTAAAATGTAAGTTATAAACTTTTTAACCCTAATATTCACTCCAAACTGTTGCTTAAGAGTCAGTTTTTAGAACGTGAGGTCGTGTGATTAGTCCATATCGTAGTTGTCTGACTGCTAATATGGTTGAAGTTTTAATTTGCACTCAAGACTGAATTCGTAATCCAAGTGGAATTGATAATGTTATGGACACATTGATAATATCGAAAAAACAAAACTTCGTAAGTATATAATTTTTATTCTAATTTTATTATAATGTATTTGATATTTAATATGATAATCTAATAATTTTTTACATTGTTTTAGATGAATTGGCGACGTTAGTGGAGTCATCGACAAAGTTAACTCTACATGATTGAGAGACTGATGTGATTGGTGTTTCGTTTATTTATATTATGTTTGTTGTGTATTGTGCAATTTGAAAATTATTTATGGATTATATTTTGATAATTATTAATTTTTATATGATTTTTTATTATTTTTTTTAAAATTGATTTGGATACGGATACGGATATCCGAATATTTGCGGATATTCGAATTTATGAATATCCGAATTTATGAATACGAATACGAATATTAAAATCGAATATTCGACGAATACGAAGAGTTATGAATACGACGTATTCGTATTCAAGAATACGACGTATTCGTATTCATGAATATTCGAATTTATGAATACGAATACGAATATTAAAATCGAATATTCGAATTTATGAATATCCAAATTTATGATATTTGCTATTTGTCCACCTTTAATATTATTATTATTACTATTTGTAAAACATTGACATATTTACAAAAAAAAAAGGCAAAATTGACTCAAAAAATGTGGGTTTCCCATTTGACCAATGTGCAAAAATAGACTAAGACAAATTGTAACGACGTGAACACCATCACTTATTCACTATACTCATAAACCGTGTTCTATGGAGTAATGTTTATTGTTTTCAAATCAAAATGGTATAAAAACGTTAAAAGTACTGATTTATTTAGCTGTATTAAGTATATGATTTAATATTTCATTTTTTAAAATATTAAATGAAAATAAAACGGAATAGTCAATTTTTATTATTTCAATTCATTTTATTTTTTCTATTGACTTAAAGGTGGGAGGATAAGCTACCATGAAAATATTTCATATATCATATAATAATGAGAGAATATTTTAAAATATTTATCAATTTGCATTTAATTTACACATTATTGTAGCGATTTATAATATCAAAAATCATTCTCCTACTTATGATTTTTCATTAGATAGATTTCATTTAAAAAATAATAATACAAACACTTTTATCGATATAAGTTATTAGGATATTCATGGAGTATTATCCCATTGATTTAGCAAGAGAATCATGGAGTATTATTTTTCGGACGATACGTCGCGCGTGGTTTGTTATCTTAACGGGAGTTCGGACAAAGGTCTGTTACTTCGATCCGATAGTTCATTTTCGTTGCAGGATTTTTACATTCAGATTGGGCAACATGTCTAATCAGTCGGCCTTCCTTGACAGGTTATGTTGTGTTACTCGGTTTATCTCCTATTTCATGAAAAATGAAGAAACAACACACCATATTCAAATCATTCGCAGAAGTAGAATACCGTTCTATGGTGTATACTTATTGTGAGCTCAAATGGTTGTGTCAATTGCTACATACTTTTGGTGTCGATATTTCTTATCCAATACATCTTCTTTGAAACAATCAAGTGGCTTTTCATATAGCCTCTAACCTAGTCTTACACAAACATACAAAAAATATTGAGATTGACTATCAATTTGTACGCGGTGAATTAGATGAGCATCGTATTCGGACTACTTATGTACAAACAAGAGAAAAAACTTGTGAATATTCTCATTAATGCTCTCAGAAAATATTCCTTCGACTATCTTCTTAACAAGTTAGACATTATAAATCTCCATGCATCAATTTAAGGGAAGGAATTATGATATTCACGGAATATCCTATAGTCCCATTGATTTAGCAAAAGAATCATGTAGTATTGTTATGGAGATTTTCTTTTTTAATTCTAGACTAAATCAATTATATATATTTAGATATGCTAAAGCAATAAGACACAAAAGTTATCTCTTAATATATTAGGATATTCACATAATATCCTATAATCCCATTGATTTAGCGAGAGAATCGTGTAGTATTGTTACATATATTTTTCATTTCTTAATGTGCTAAATCAATTGTATATATTCAGATATGTTAAATCAATAAGACATTCGTAATTTATCTCTTAATAAACGTAACATGGTGTGAGAGAAATTCTCTACCATAAACCGATAATATTGTAAATTAATTTGTTTACAATACTTTTTTAAAAGTCGAATACCCTCAGTATAATGAATAAGGATCGATGAAATCGATGCTCGTAAAATGGATCTACAACCCCATCGATCCATCACTATGAACATAGATTTCATCATTGAAGAAGTTTGTATTCTCTAGAAAGACATACAAAACTTATTTTCAATGGAGAATGCAATCATAATTCACCAAATATAATCTAATATTCATCAGTGCACATAGCAAGGATTGAGCATTCAAGCATTTTATGTGAATTTGAAGAAGATATGGGACAAGAAGCTTGACACTTACAAGCCCATTCATACATGTCAATGCAATGAACTTCAAGAAAACCTACTGAAGGATCGAGAGGAAGAATGCGTACACCAGTGCTGATGGGTCTAGACGAAACCCGCTACGACATCACTCAATCCTCCATGTGCACATCGAACCACTATCGTTCGTTAATTTTATTTTCACCATGTTAGTCTAGGAAGAACACTTGCTTTCTGTTTCCCAATTAAGCGAGAACAACAAAGCATATATAGTCGATTTTTCTATCATCTTGCCTTTGCCACACCGATGATGACAACATCATGCACTGTGAAACCATTCCGCTTACATACGATGTAAAAAGTTGGATGAACAACAATTGGTTGGATGAACAACAACGACAAACAGGAACTCACGGTCGAACCAAAACATCGATGAATAGTAACGGAGCTCCTCATGCCATCTTTTTACACAAGATGTTAGGGTTTTTTGACACTCTCAGCTCACAACAAAGACCCACATCTCCATGCAAAAATAATGTGATAAGCCCGTTTAATGGCCCATCACCATTTCAATCTTATAGGCCTAGTGTTTTTGGCGGCCCAACATACGATCCAACTTCATCAAGTCATTGACTATTGGGCTCAAACAATCAATTTGCACTTGTCTAGCCCATCCGAAGCGACCAGAACCAAATTTCATATTTTTGCGATGTCGAGTGGGTATTTGACTTCCGAATCTCCTCATATTACAATCTACAACTAGTGATAATCATTCTTCTTATAAGAAAAGAAGTTTTATATTTTATTGGATTTCAGAACTTCGCATCATATGACGAGTTCATTCCATTTGTTAACAAATTTTGTCAAAATTCATGCTTGTTTGGCTGGTCAAATGGACAAGAAATGAATACCATGTGTTTGGGAGAAATAATTCTAGATAAAAATATTCGACTATAAGAAGTGCTACTTGTTTATACTCTTGTTACCATTGTGAAGTTGATCAGTCAAAATAATTTTTTGGTTATGTTTGATGAACATCAAAGTGTGATATAGAGTCGTACCAATATGATCATGATTAGAACGAGTGAAGAGAAAAATGGAGTATCATTATAAAAGGGTCTGGATCATGCAAATCCAACATACATCAAGCATGTGCATGATTTGTGACATATGCATATTGGTGATCCTTCAGATTTAGTATTATCTATCTTATTCAAATGGGTTTTCTAATAACATTAAGAATAAGGCTCCGTGCGATATATTTTTAGCCAAAAAAACTCACAATTCTTTCATTGTTAGTGATAATAAAGCAGAGATAATTTTTGATATGATACATTGTGATGTTTGAGGTCCATATAACATTTCTGATGATTACTCTTACATTGTATGGGTTTGTCTGTTGCTAGTAAAAAAGGGAGGTGAAACATATCTTACCACTTTAATATTCTATGGTGAGAAGAAGATTTATGAAAGATGTCAAGGTTGTTAGAACTAATAACGACATGGAGTTTCTTTGCCTAAAATCCTACTTTTTTGAACAAGAAATACTTCATCAAATTAGTTATATTCATACATCTTAACAATATGGTCTTATAGAGTGCAAACATTGTCACATATTTGATATAGTGTGGGCCTTGTTGTTTAAAGCAAAATTTCTAAGAAAATTTTGGGACGAATGCATCCTTGCGGCCTCTCATATGATCAGCCAATCACCCTCTAGCATACACATGGAAAGACTCCGTATGAGGTTCAAAAATCCCCCAAGAATTTTAGTCTTCGGTTGCTTAAGCTATACACAAAAAGGAAGAAAACCTATATATAATTTCACACAATGATGTATTTTTCTCGGATATCCATCATTGGCGTCTATATGATCTCGAATCTAGAGAGTGCTATATTTCCCGAGATGTCATATTCCATGAAAAAGAATTCTCATTTGCGTCAATCGAAAAATCGATTAATCCTACTTCATACATTTCCTTTTCACCATATTCGGCTATCTTTAAAGAAGATCCATTAATTGATCGAGGGCGCAAACCAAAAATATTATTGAATATGCGGTTGTCACTAGTCTACTTCCAAAAACATCACTGATTGATGAAATGTCGTTAGTTGAGGTTTCCATTTATGAGATGGAGAATATTTCACCATAGGGAACAACACCAACTTCATCTATTGACACACTTCAAAGATTATATCATGTACACAAAACGATGGCCCAGTGACCCCATCGCTCTACACTCGTCTCCACACTCTATCAATCAGTATCTACTATTTTTATGATCAACAATCATTTGACTTGTGATAAAATTTCTCTTCCTCACCATTTTTTTGTTGCAATATTTGCAGGGAAAAAACCATGTACTTACAATGAATCAATGACTTGTTCTAATCGAAACGATGTAACTCGATTTCCACCTGGCAAGAACGCTAATTGATGTTGATAGATTTTTAAGATCAAATAGAACTCTGATGTTTCGATCGAAAGATATAAAACTCGTTTGGTGGTACTCAGAAATTGATAGTAAGAAAGGATCATTTTTATGTGACCTTTTCATCTGATATTAAGATGCCTATAATTTATATGTTTCTTATTATTACTATAGCAAACGGTGTATTATGCACTAAATAGATGTTCACAATGTGTTCTTACATGGAGATCTCAACGAGGAGTTTTATATGAAATTTCAACCTGACATGACTTCTGATAATCTCTCCATGGTCAGTAAGCTCAACAAGTCTTTGTACATGTGTTAAGTTTGCAAAACTTATCACGGTTTCATCCTATTACGGTTGAAAATAACCATGGTCTAATTATTTTTTATTCACATTGTTCTCTGGTGATGTCCAATTGTAAGTTTTGAGCTATGTAGATAATCTTCTAATGGGGTAACAAAAAAATGACCATCGATTTTTTTAAGGCATATCTACACGATTCCTACCACATGAAGGATTTGGATTCCCTGAAGTATTTTTGGAATTGAGGTGGCTCGTAATCCAGAAAGGGTTTTATTCTTGTTGGAGGAAGTACATGCTCGACATTATCTCTAAATGTGATTTATTTGATTTCAAACCTTCCATATTTCCAATGGATCATCTCTCTCACATTCCTCAATGATTTTTATGATGAACTCGAGCGATATAGAAGGCCCATTGGATTGTTGATTTATTTGACCATCACTCGATATGTTATGTTGTTCATATCTTGACATAATTCATGCATCAACCCCATCAGGATCATTGAACGATTGCCTTATGTGTCGTGAGATATTTGAAAGGATCACCAAGATAAGGTATTATTATGATCTAAATTAGGCAGTATGTAGAAGGACAAGGCGACCACTCAACAGACACATCATCATGCTCAGAAACTGGCCAATTGCAAGGATAAAGAAACAAGCTACAGTGGCATGCTCATCGGTTGAAGTATTGTATCGATCTTTGAATAAGTATTTGATCGAAAACTGATCTATTGCAAGGAAAATAAGGAAAATGGTTACGCTCTTTGTTGTTGTGCTTGGGATAACATCCTTTTCCTATGCATATGTATTTTGACAATGAGGCGACCATGCATATTGCAGCGAATCATGTAGTGCATGAACATACCAAACATATTGATGTCGACTACCATTTTATTCACGATGAAATATAGAAAGGGTTGCTTTAGACATTTCTATCTCCGTTCTTCGGACTAGTTGGCAGATATTTTGACCAAAATTGTTGGTTCTCACGATTTTTTCTGAATTACAAGGCAAGTTGGATATCCACGACTTATATACTCCAACTTCAGAGGACATAATGACATAGAATATTCTAAAATATTCGTTATATCCATTTAAATTAATTTACACGTGATTGTAGCGATTTTGTAATCCCAAAAATCATTCTGTTATTTATTATATTTCATTGTAGGGATGGAAAAATAACGAATATCCGCAAATATCCGACTATTCGTATTCGTCGAATATTCGAATTTACTATTCGTATTCGTATTCGTAAATTCGAATATTCGTAAATGCGAATATCCGCAAATATTCAGATATTCTTCGGATCTTCGTATCCGTATCCAAATCAATTTTAAAAAATTAATTAATAAAGAAAATTCTTATAAAAAATTTGATAATTATCAAAATATAATCCGTAAGTAGTCTTCAAATTGCACAAATACACAAAAAATAATATATAAATAAACGAAACACTAATCACATCAATCTCTCATTCAACTAAATTTAACTTCGTGGATAACTCCACTAGCGTCACCAATTCATCTAAAACAACACAACAAATTATTAGATTATCATTTTAAATATCAAATACAGTAAAATAAAACTAGAATAAAAGATATATACTTACGAAGTTCTGTTTTTTCGATATCTTTCAATATGTCCATAACATTATCCATTCCATCTGGATTATGAATTCAATCTTGAATGCAAATTAAAGCAACTATAGATGCCGGAATAGCCAAAAGATTTCTTGCCATCAAAGAATAAGTTTTATACTTAGAACCCGTAGTCTTCTACCAATACAAAATATCTAAATTACCAACATCTTCTTCACATTCTTCTCACAAATATTTTTCCAATTCTCGTTTCACAATCCCTACTCTTTGATTTTTACGTTTCAAATAATTTTGAAGCAACCAATAAAAAGTTTGTAAATTACATTTGTAGTCCTCCAAATTTGAAGTATAGTAAATATTTGTTTATATATTTTATAATTGGTCTTAAAATAAAATTAATAATATTTTTTATTTATAATTTGATCCTTATATTTAATTTTATTATATATATTTGTATATTAAATAAATTATCTATTTAATACTTACGGATACGAATAATTGCGAATAATTGAATATACTATTTGTATTCGTATTTGTATTTGTCAAATATCTAATTTCTTATATTTGTATTTGTATTTGAAATTTGCATTTTCGGATCGAATATAGTTCGAATACGAATCAGATACGAATACTTCGTACATTTTGTCCAATGCTATTTCATTGTACATATTTCGTTTAAAATAATATAAACAAGTGCTTTCATCGAGAAAAATGGTATATAGTTAGCAAATACCATTAAAACGTTTAGATTTTTTTTGCAAATGTAGCTGAACAATTCTCTCTCTAACACTTATTTCTACTAAGGTAGAAGACAAACCAAATGTTGGGATAGTTGCAAGTCTCTTGTTAATTATTCTCTGATTTGTGTTTCTAAAGCTCTATCGATCACGCACTCCTATATTTTATGAACTGTTTTTTAAGAAAATGTAATCTGTGTTATCGCTATTTTTATTTTATCACATGTCTCTGTATGTAGTCAAGTCTCTCTTCTGGATAGAAGCTCTTAATCACGAGGGGAGCCCTAAGCTTATCCAGAGGTCCATTAGCTTTAACGTGTGGTCCAGAACACCCACTTGCAGGTATTACAAGTGGAACTAATACACATGTGTTGGTTTTATTCTTCCACCATAATTTTTTCCAAAATAGCGATGCTGAAGGTCATGGTTCTTTTGGTTTCATGGGTGAAAAGTGTTTCTGAGTCTTGTACGTGCTGTAGCAAGTACACATATACATGTCCTTTTATCGAAGAATGGTCACCTATTTGTGATGGCACCACCTCTTTTGTAGTTAAACTTAATTTGACAGTTTATTTGTCCCCAATGGATTCCATTTGGGAGTTAAATTGTAACTTTTGAATCATACAAAAGTTTTTTTTCCTTGTAGAAACAGACTACACAGCTTTTCTAGATCGAAGAAAGTATGGCCTGAGATGTAAGGTTCCTTTTGTTTACATGAGTAGTAATCCTGGATCACACACTTCTGGATGCCTCTAATGCAATGGAGAGTTAAGTCCCTCTTGAGAAGAAAGAGCATGAGGAACCTGGTGCCGTTTGGAAGGAAAAGATGTCATTTTTCTGAAAGAAGGCCTTTTTCGGATGTGGCTCAGAGTTCTCCTCGTGTATAGTATGTGAACTAATGGGAAAACTTTTTCCTTGAACTTGAGTATGGCGAAGAAGAGAAGTCTATAGACGAATAGAATCATCACAACAGCAACCAAGTCCAACCACTTTGAACTGTCTGGATTAATGCCGAGTCTGGTTTTTAAGATGTGCTCCCCTTTCATTTTAGGCGCCAAAGGTAATGGAGAATCAAACTCAATCCCTATCATGTCATTCTTAAATGCTCCCTGCAAGTTTTAGATGTGTTCACTAAGAATTTTGGTCTTGTATAATTGGTATCACTTTCTGCATTTTGTTGTTAGATTTTAGACATTGATACCTGTAGAGCCCATGCCCCATAGTTAAGGTAGGACACTGGGTAGCGCCAGAACACCTTTGGTAAGTCAGGGAATGGTCGGAAGAAACCTGCACTTATCACCATAACACCCTATGGCATGTAGAATCTTGTGAGTTTTCATTTTGGGTGTTGAAGATAAATTGTAAAACCTTTTAGGAGAGGAAGATTGTTCTTACTATGTACCCAGATCCGAGCATGACTCCCATTAAGAAGCTCGGAACCACTGAAGCTATCATCATCATGCAACTCTCTACAACAGCTATTCCACCGATGAGGTCGAGACACAAGTAAGCGAAATGCGAAATCCCGGGTTGGAACTTAACCATGTAGTGTGTGATCGTGGTAGTAGAAAGGCACATGAGGAATATATAGGGCAATGAGGAGAGGAAATTAGACAGTGTGTACACTGCAACCCCATAATGCCCATTGAGCCTTTCTCGAGAAAAGACCTGGTTAGGCAGAGATTGAATACATTAGATACGTATGAGGTAAAAGAAAGTGAAGCTTGGTTTGGCCTGTTACCTTCATCTCTTCGATGAAGGATTGAAAACCTCCTATTGACATGAATGTCATGAAACCAGCCATAAATCCGCCACAAGCTCCACGAGCGAAGACATCCGTGTGGCTTTTACCGACATTGAAGAAAACTGAACCAACAGAAACAGAGAGTATTATGTAGACCACAATTCGTATCCAATAGTACCCCAAATCTCTAGACATGTTTACGAAAGACCGCTGAGTAAGCATCCTCAGTTGTTTCCACCATTTTGCTTGGCTCCCTCGTTTCTTTTCAGTAACAAGGCCTTTCTGTTAAGGAGATAAAGTGTGGTTAACAACTATGATTGTGGTATATTTTAGTTCTATGAAATAACCACAGTATCGGAAGGCTTACAATTGATGAGATCTCTTGAATTTTAGTTCTTGCAGCTGCTGCGTGTCCTGAGCACTTGAATTTTCTGACAAGTGTTGCTCTGATTTCTGCTGTTGGTAGATCTACAAGGGGATCTAACGGGTTCGGATTTTCACGCAGTCGGGAAAGAGAAGAACAAGAATGCTGCAAGAGGCAAAAAGCACGATATGGAGAAGCAGGTGTATTTGTGGCTCATGAAATAAAAGAGCAGAAGACGCACGCACATGTATTCTGCGAGATTCAACCAAAGTTGCTGCGATGTCGTCAAAATCAGAATTCACGCAGCGAAGGAAGTGATCAGATGGATTTCTTCTGCTTGGGCACGGGAAACCTGCTTCGCCAAAGAACTGCGATTTTGAAACATGACACATGAATGAAAGCCATGATGATTTGCTAAATCCATTTACCTGGTATAATCTTGTTATTTACATATATTACCTTTGCTGCAGAATTTGCTTCCCCAAAGTAAACGATCTCTCCTCCAGACAGCAGGAGCAGATCATCAAAGAGGGCAAAAACTTCGCTGCTCGGTTGATGGATGGAGGAAATCACGGTTCTGCCACTGCCGGCGATGTTCTTGAGAATCTGAACCACGAAGAAAGCTGAGGCACTGTCCAGTCCACTCGTGGGTTCATCCAGAAAGAGTAGACCTGGCTTTGTAAGGATCTCGAGGGCAATGCTGAGCCGTTTCTTCTCTCCAGCACTTATTCCACGCAAGTGCCAGTTTCCAATGACACGGTTAGAGCATTCCTCCAGACCCATCTCTCTGATTGTTGCTTCAACAATTCCATTGATCTCTTGTTGGGTCAGTGTTGATGGGAGCCTGAGATGTGCAGAGTAAGCTAGGGTTTCTCTCACCGTTAGAGTTCCTAGCAACACATCTTCTTGTGTTACGTAAGCCTGAAATTTTCAGGACAATACTAATGAGTGACAAAATCAAACCCATCAACACATTTGAGTCATTATAAAGTTGGAGATCATTGTAGAAATGTTATTGAGGTCAGACTAGGGGGTTTAGGGTAATTATCAACATAAATTGAATGTAGGGAGGATAGATAAGTAGATTTTGCTTACAGCAGCGCCAAAGTCAAGTCTTGTCTTTTTCCCATTAACAAGAACTTTTCCACTCATCACAATGTTTCCTGCTAATCTTCCTGCAAGTATTGTACCAAATAAAGTCAATTAAAACCTTCTAATCAGTGATTGGTTTGCTTTAAACTTAGTTT
Organism: Gynandropsis gynandra; assembly: GCA_036759665.1. Taxonomy (NCBI): domain Eukaryota; kingdom Viridiplantae; phylum Streptophyta; class Magnoliopsida; order Brassicales; family Cleomaceae; genus Gynandropsis; species Gynandropsis gynandra. Next base: position 10,671,650 of record CM071867.1, on the reverse strand, counting down.
GTGCTTGATTTAAGTTTGATTATTTGTATAAACACTCAGTGGAAGTGTTTTGGAGATTCTGTTATTAATAGAGCTGAGTAAGAACCTCCGGAACTGAAAAAACAAAACCGAATTAGACCAAAAGTCTTATTCTGTTCATCCCAATCCCGGTTAGACTCACTTTTAGTTAATTCGAACACACCTAAACCAAACCAAATAATTGTTTAGGAAAAATAACGAATTCAAAGTACACACTTTTAGGCAATTAGGAACAATTTTTCTACAACAAAGTAAACCATATTTAAACCAAAAATCCATTGCTCACCGCAAGATAATCGGATCTATGGAACTAATGTAATTGATTTATTTTCATTTTTAGAGATGTTTATAGATTTTAATCACCCGAATCATGGTTAATATAGAAACATCCAAAATGAGGTTTTGATCTGGATTAAGAGATACACTTTATTTCTTATTTTATCAGTTAAACTATCTTGAATAACGGTATTATATTAAGAAAATAAAATAAGTGTGATGGTTGTGATATCAACTATATAAATAAAAAATGTTACAGATATAATATTTCATTATACAAGGAAAAAAAGAAAACAAATACAAAAGACGTAGGTTTACCTTTCTCATCGAACGCAACCCACATCACATTAATCACATCACGTTACTCAGACACGTTTGAATCATGCAAAAGGTTTATTTACTTTTATATATATACTATTGAAGATAATTAGACTCCTATTGAATTCGGGGCTTCAACTCATAAATGGGGTAGGTCAATATTACAGCAATGACCAGAGGAACCCTAATTAATACTTTTATTTTCTTTAATTGTATTATTCTTTTTATTTTATTTCAGGTTGTGCTATCTTTGGAAATAGTACTATTTCGATTTTTGGTCAATCGTTCGTTAACAAGTTTTGAATTTTAATTCAGAAGGAAATATGAGAAATTATCTTTTTAGTTTCTCCTATATATATATAGACTGATTAACCAATTTTATTTTGTTGAATCGATTAGTCAATATATTTGGATGAACAGTTGAATTTTTCTTATAAGAAAGTGTAAAGAGAAAAACCTTTACATAATAATATATGTATATGTATATGGTAGATGTATAAAGAGAAAAAACTTTACATAATAATATATGTATATGTATATGGTAGTACATCCCAATTTTTTGTATGGATGGAATATGATTTCCACAAAAGAACATATTAATTTCGGTTAAATTGAACATATAAAAATAGTTTATATGTAATTTTGGTGGTTATAATTGTAATAGCCTCTAATGTCATCTCAATTAAAATAAACTATGTATAAATCCTGACAAAATATTTCCCTTGCTGTGAAAATTTAAACCCTAATTCACCCAAGATAAGGGTTCTAAACCTCGCTTTATTCCACATCCAATACAAAACTAGATAAATGTTTCAACATTTGTTTTAGTAAAAGTCTATTCTACTTAATAAGAAAAAAATTTGCGCATAATACTATGTAATAAATGTGTATATATTTATTATATACATGTCATTTGCATAACAAAATATATATAAGATTTTATTTTACAGTGAGATCAATATAGAAAGGTTGTCATTTTTCTGTTGGAGGATAACATTTAGATAATGCAAGTCGAACGGTGTGCGCGCGCGTGTGAGAGAGAGGGATAGTAGCAAATGCATCAAGAAGTGTGTAATATTGCTAACACAAGTTGATCTTTTCGTATAGTTTCATTGATCAGAGAGAGAGAGAGAGAGAGAGTTTCTAATGCATCAATTAATGTAAAATTTAGCTAATAAAAGTTGAACCTTTCGTATCCCTTCATTCTTGATAGAGAGAGAGTTGCCAGTACATTAAAAAGTCCGTAGATTTAGCTAACAAATCGAACCTTTCATATAACCTCACAGTTTTTGTGTGTGTGTGTGAGAGAGAGATATTTTCCAATGCATCAAGAAGTGAGTAGATTTAGATAACACTTAGCCTTTTGTATAGCTTCATCGATAGACAAAGGGAGAGAGAATTAGAGAGGCTAACCTGCCAATGCATCTAGAAGTGTAGATTTACCGGAGCCGGAAGGGCCCATAATGGCCAAGATCCTATTTGGCTCCGCAAAACCATTCAATCCACTGAGCAACCTCCTCGTTGGACCGTCGCCGAAATTGGGTATCATCACCGTCACATCCTCCCACACCACAAACGTCGCCTCCTCCACCTTCGTAGTTGCCATATCTACGCAATGTGTGAGAGAGAGAGAAGAGAGAGAGAGAGAGAGAGAGAGAGCGAGATAAAGAAAGAAAGAGTATGCGAGCGTAAAGAAGTGATCCACTTTTATGGCGTTGGTCGCATTAATGAGCCGAGCATAAAACAAGTTCTACAATGTCTTTGTCCCGCATGCAGACTAATGTTATGACAGAATATATGATATACGTATCATCCTTTAAAACAAAACTTTTCTTGTACAAAATATTTATAGTTGGACCCGTTAGTTATGTTATGTCAAACTATGAGATAAGCCCCTAATAAAAGACGGCATGGTGCTGTCCCATGACTTTAGTATACCATATTCTTCACGTTTTGGGAAATAGACATATAATGCGTACAACAGCAATGCAAACCTCATGGGATGTGTGTTAGGATCAGAAACCTTTATCAACAACGTAAACCAGGAAATTGTAGGGAATGTTGGATAAGATGAATTCTCTTCATATTCTTCACTGCATTCTCAATACTTGATTTATACACATGGAGACCCACAGGGAGTTAAAAACGTGTGTAAATACAATAACAAAAAAGAGAATAAAAAGGACAATATCATCCTTAATAGACATTATTTAGATTCCTCCATCCATGTGCATAGAGATGTTTTCCTCCATATCAGCGCCGCTAACAACTTCTGATATAACCTTTTTTCTTACTGCTCTGCAACCCATGTGTTAATGCAATAAAAATAGGATCGTAAGATATATTTTTTAATTCAGGTGGTTGAGACATTCAAGGAGCAGAAATTCAAATGAGGAGATATTGAAGGAAGTCAATGAGAAGATCAAGGAGAAAAAGATGGAGTCAAGGTTGGATCCGGCGGAGTCAATGCTGAAGAGAGATCATCAAGATGGTGCGGCTGGAGAATCGGGAGGTTGGCTGTGCCTTGTGGAAGATAGATAAGTTAACCTGACGAGAAAAAGAAGGTTAACAGATCTGGGAGATATCTGAGAAGTACGCAAAACAGAGAGAAAAAGTTTTTGAGATTTTAAGTGTACTTAGATAGATATTGTACTGAGTGGAGAAAAACAGTAGAAGATTTATTTACGTCTAACTCAGGGGGAGTTATCCGTGGAGATCTTTGGTGCATTGTAAATGCTAACAAGTGTACTTAAAGATTGACGAGTAAATAAACGAGTACTGTTTTATATATTCGGTCTTTAAGATTTGATTATCTGCAAAGTTGTCTTCAACTAGTCTTTCAATTGGTATTAGAGCAGGTAACCTAAATTTAGAGTAACATCTAATAACTAGTTTGAGATCCGAGAAGACAACAAAAATGGAAGGACCAAGAGATCTGTACTCGTTTAGAAAACCTATCATGTTAGATGCGTCTAACTATGTATATTGGAAAGTCAAGATGAGGGCAAGTATAAGAGGAATTGATGAAGATGCCTGGAGTGCCGTGAAGAATGGATGGACTCCACCAACTATCATTGATGAAAATGGAAATGAAAAAGAGAATCCATTAGATCAATGGACGCCTAGTGAGAAAAGAAGTTCAACCTTCAACGCAAAAGCCCTGGCAGCTATTTTCTCATCAGTGGACATTAATGAATTTAAACAAACTCAAGGATGCGAGTCTGCCAAAGATGCATGGGATACGTTGGAAACTATTCATGAAGGCACCACTAGTATCAAAAGAACACGTCTGAATATATTAGAACATCAGCTTGAGAAACTGGAGATGGGGGAGTATGTAAGCGTAAAAGAATTCAGCAGTCGAATGAATGCCGTCGCCAATGAAGTAAGTGTACTTGGGCAGAATCTGGACGATAAGAAACTGGTTAAGAAATTACTGAGATGTCTACCTAAGAAGTTTCATGCACAGAAGGTTGCAATGAACATGTCCTTGAATACAAACACTACAAGCTTCAAAGAAATAGTTGGAATCTTGGCTGCGTATGAACTTGAACTTCAACTCGAACAAGGAGATACAGCTAAAGGTGGAAGCAAAGGAGTAGTATTACAGGCCATGCACGAGGAGTTAGAACAGTTTGTTAGAAATGATGTTTGGATTTTAAATCCTCGACCAATGAACTTGAATGTGATTGGCACGAAATGGGGTTTTAAGAACAAAACAAACGAACAAGGTGAAATTGTCAGAAATAAAGCAAGATTAGTAGCATAGGGGTATACACAAGTAGAAGGAGTTGATTTTGATGAAACTTTTGCTCCTGTCGCTAGATTAGATTCAATTCGTCTACTGCTTGGCGTTGCTTGTTTCTTTGGTTTCAAGCTTTTTCAGATGGACGTAAAGAGTGCATTTTTAAATGGGATACTTCAAGAGGAAGTTTATGTGGAACAACCGAAAGGTTTTGAGGATCCACATTATCCAGAGCATGTCTACAAACTAAAGAAAGCCTTATACGGGTTGAAGCAAGCACCACGTGCTTGGTATGAAAGACTTACAAGTTTCCTGATTCAGAACGACTACAAAAGAGGAGGAGTTGATAAAACCTTGTTTGTTCATGATTCTGATGGTATTTTGCTGGTTGTGAAGATTTATGTTGATGGCATTGTGTTCGGTTCTAAATCGTAAGAGAAAGTAAACTGGTTTGTACAGACTATGAGGCGGGAGTTCGAAATGAGTATGTTTAAAGAACTTAGTTACTTTCTCGGTTTACAGGTGAAATAGTTCGACGATGGACTATTCATTTCTTAGAGTAAATATGCAAAAAATTTTGTGAAAAGATTTGAATTAGACCATAGTAAGTCAACGAGTACTCCCATGTCAACAACAACAAAGCTGAAAAATGACTCAGATGGTGAAGTTAAACTTTATAGGAGCATGATTAGAAGTCTCCTTTATCTCACCGCAAGTAGACCTGATTTGTGTCTAACAGTAGGGATTTGCGCCAAATATCAAGCAAAACCGAAAAAATCTCATTTGCTGGCTCTGAAACGAATAATAAAATATGTCAAAGGTACAACAGAGTATGGCATTCTATATTCCAAAGATACTAACTGTGAACTTGCTGGTTTCAATGACGCTGATTGGAGAGGCAATGCGGATGATCGAAAAAGCACGTCTGGTGGTTGTTTCTTTCTTGGAAACAATTTAGTATCCTGGCACAGTAAAAAGTGAAATTCCACGTCTTTATCTACTGCTGAAGCTGAATATATTGCTTCGGGAAGTTGTTGTACTCAACTTCTATGGATGAATCAAATGCTTATGGACTACGGCATGAAATCCAAAACTTTTACTACATGGTATGATAATACAAGTGCTATAGATATATCGAAAAATCCTTTTCAGCATTCTAGAACAAAGCACATTGAAATAAGACATCATTTTTTTGAGGGAGAAAGTTGAACAAAAACAAATGAAAGTTCAGTATGTGCCTACGGAACATCAGCTTGCGGATATCTTCACAAAACCCCTGGATTTAAATCGGTTTGTTTCTCTGAGAAAATCACTTGGTGCCTGTGAGCTTTGATTGTCCTATGCATATTACATTGATAGATTTTTTCAGAGTATTTGGTGATCTTACGTAGAAAAGGGAAATTACTCAGATGTCTGCTTGATTTAAGTACACCTAATTACTCATTGCTCAGTGTTTTGAACACTGTTATAGTTTTGCCAGTTATAAGTTCTCTATCTGGTGACCCAAGTGCACTTAATCTTCTCGCTTACTCCTCTAAGAAATTTTATGCTTATTTCTATGCAGAGATAAGAACAGTTTGTTATGAGTATATGCTCGGGTCTAAGTTAGGAGATATTCAGTTTTAGTTATAACAAAGCTAAAATTGAGCTTACATACTCCTCTATGCTTGCATAAGAGTATAACTAAAAAGGGTAATTAAGGAGCTTGTTATATGAAAAAAAGGATATCTACACAACGTCCTAGAAGCTGTGAATGAGTGTTTAAATATTAAAAAAAGGAAAAAGAAGAAAATAAAAAAATAATAAGAAGTAATAAAGTGATGCAGCTTGTTTTAAATGGAGAACAATATTCAGTAAGTGTACTTAAACAATCAGTCGTTTGCAGTTCTTGACTAATTCTTAACGGTCTGATTTTGCTTTATTTCTTTTTATCATGTTTTATAATTTGGTTTTATACATTGATATGACGAGTGTTATGAGTACTTGAGTGTTTTTCAGAGAAACTTGAAAGTTTTTTAAAATAAAATTTTTAATGTGATGGGATAGTTTGTGGGCTGACGTGACTAGTGCAGTTATTTCTAAATTTTTTTTCCAAAATCCCTATTTTTTCGCTACTTCTGCAACTGCACTTAACCCTCCCTCAACTGCTGCTTTCTTTTTTGTTGCTTGAAATTCTGAAACCCTAACACTCACCTTCGAGAGAACGAGAAGAAGATTTTTTCATTGTAGATACTATCTTCAACGCCGATGGAAACACGAAGCACAAAATATGGTCTGGATGAGAATGATACTCTCCTGCTTGACAACCAGGAGGTTCTAATGGGGGATTTGGTGTTCACACGGAACCCATCGCGCGTCAATGGAAGACGGTACAAAGTTCTGGCTACCAAGTACTTTGCTCCCAATAAAAGTGAAAATAGACGACCGAATGCAACGTCGATGGTGCATATTCAAACATTCACTACAAAAAAACAAACATTTTCCAACGACATATTCGTTGGAAAATGCCTAAATTCCGTTGGAAAGGGCTCTTTCCAACGGATGGCAACGGATTTTCGTCCGTCAGGAATCGGTCGTTGGAAATTCAGATCCGTTGCAATTCGCAACGGTCTTCCAACGGATAATATCCTTTGAATATTGTAACGGACATTTCAACGGAATACGCCATTGGAAAAATGGTAACGGACGCCCGTTGGAAAACGTTGTAACGGATGCCGTTGCAAATTTGCAACGGAGGGCCGTTGAAAAAGGGCAACGGGCGTCCGTTACAACTTTCAATGTTCGTTCGTTGCCATTTACACGGGGAAAATGAGCGGGAATTTAGCTTTCCAATAGGCATCCGTTTCCATTTACGCGGGGAAAATGAGCGAGAATTTAGATTTCCAACGAGCATCCGTTGCAAAGTGGCGGGAAAGAGCAACGGACGTCCGTTGCAAAGTGGCGGGAAAGGGCAACGGACGTCCATTAACATTTGGCGGGAAGATAGAGTCCAACGGATGCCCCTTAGAAATTCCAATTGGCATCCGTTGGAAAGCTTGAAAAAAATAAAAAAAATAAATTTTTAAAAATTAAAAATATTTTTAAAAATAAAAAGTTTTTAATTAAAATATTAAATTGTTCACAAAAAAACTAAAACTAAAACTACGTTAATCTATCCTATTATATTTCGTTTAAATCGGCGGGGTCGATATCGCCTCTGTGATCTCCATCACCTCTAGATGGCGTTGCATCTGAATCAGGACCCGATTCTGGCTGCGATGTTGATCCCCTCCCTTGCCCCATCAACTCGATGATGCTCTCCAAGTGCTGAACTTTGGCTTCGAGCTCCTGGATACGCCGTTGTTACGTGAAACTCTCTTGCACTACGGGAGGTACCGTCGTGACATCCTCGACGATATCCTTTTGAAGCGCCCCGAGACCGTATAGATGTCTCTTATAAGGTCTCACCGACTACAAGAAAAACAAAAGTAATGTAGATTTTCACAAATTATTTTATTAATAATCGAGAAATAAAATAATAAACTTTTACCTCTAAATAAATTTTGTCCTTTTGTAAAGGAATGAGTTCGTCGAGGCTTGAACCGCAAGCTTGAGATTGCTGTGTGATCTTCTCCGTCACAACTCTCACGGTTTGCTCAGCTCGAGGATCGACGAGTTCGGGTTCGTCGGCCTCTTTCCCGACAACCGACTTCTTCTTGGCATGGGTTTCTAATACCAGCTCAAGAAGAGTCGGTTCTCTTCCTATCCGTTGCATCTATAATATAAAATAAATGTAGTTAGATAAATATTTAAAGAAATAAAAAATTTAAATAAAGAAAATTTTACCAATTCTTTTCTTCGTTTCGGGAAGGATTTTGATCCCGAAGTATGGCGATGCGGACCATCTCCGGGAACCTTCTCACCGTAGCGACATTTTCTGGCCTTCTCGCTCTTGGCCTTGAAATCTGCGGACCCCCAATGCTGAATCATTTTGCTGAAGAGTGCTTCCGTTGCCCATTGCGGTTTGCTATTGCTGGCGTAGTAGTTGCGTTTCGCACCGTTCATCATCAGGCGCATCCGAACCTACATGTCGCGCATCCTTGCTTTGTAGATGCGCAACGTATCCTTTCGCTTCCATATGCATGAGCGCTGCAAACAAAGTTATAAAATTGTTAGTTTTATAATATATATATATATAACTAAAACTTGATTATAAACTATATTTTTTATATTTTATGAAATTTAATTTATATGTCGATAAGCATATATATGAACAATAAGCTTACGTTTTTTCTTCGTTGATGGGATTTTCATGTTTGACATATTGACCCCAATTTGGGCTTTATTCGGTTGTTTCTTATCTTTATCTTGTTATCACGATTTTTGTTCAAGGGGTTTATATATATATATATATCGAAATTTCCAACGTTGGAAAACACGTCATCGCAACGAAAGGATTAAATTGACGTGACATGCTGCATTCCCAACGGGCGTCCGTTGGGAATACCAACGGATGCCCGTTGGGAATGCGTGTTCCCGAGGCAATGGACGGCTAAAAGGCGGCTCTTCTCCCCTCGCAATGGGCATCCGTTAGAATTTCCAACGGATGGCCGTTGGAAAACTCTCCAGACTAGGGTAGGCATCATTACCTAGACTAACGGGCATCCGTTGGTATATTCTAACGGATGTCCATTAGAATATTTCCAACGGGCCTCCGTTAGAAATGTGTAACAGACGCCCGTTGGAAAATTGTTTACGGGCGTCCGTTAGAACTTACCGACGGATGCCCGTTGGAATATTTCTAACGGGCATCCGTTACACATTACCAACGGATGGCCGTTGGAAATGTGGAAAACTTTGAAAATTTTTCTAAGTGTTGGGGGCTAATTCGTGTATCAACGGGCATCCGTTACCAATTTGCAACGATGCCCGTTGGTATTAGACAATTCTATGTTTTAATACATCGTTTACATAACCTATTTGATTGTATTCACATTTCGATTGTTCGATTATACATTATGAACGTTACAATTCATTTACATCACATCTTCTACATTTATTACACATAATAGACATTATTGTATTTAAATTTCTTCTTCAGTAGATTCATCGATGGGTGAGTCTTCCTTTCCTTGTTCATTGAATTCATCGCCGTTTTCATCTTCAGCATCTTCCGGCTCAACGTCTTCATAATCGTGTATGAGTTCTCCGTCTATGTCATTTCTCGCAAGAATCTCCTTGCGATCTGTATCAATTAAGCGAATCGGCTGCAGATGATCGGGTTGCAATGCATCTTCTTTATCATCAGAGCTTATGATCCCTCGTGGCTTTATCTTTACTACGGCCCACCACTCCTCTCTTCGATGTTTCAATGTTGTTGGATATTGCACGTAACATACTTGATCTGCTTGATCTATTGTGATGAATGGATCATACTTACCATATTGTCGTGCCGGGTTGACGTCAATTCCTCCCCAACGGGTTTTTCGTATTCCACGTCCTACGGTTGGGTCAACCACTAACATTTAAAAAGCATCACCTTCAAACCAACAAGACCGGGACATTCCAGTTGTATGATTTGGTACAAAATGCCGTAGAAGTTATCACCCTCTATATCACTATTAACACAAACTCCATAGTTGTATGTGCTTCTATGTTTTCCATGTTCGTACGTGTGGAACGTGTAGCCGCGAATAAACAAGATTGGCCAACACATGACATTTCGTGCGGGACCATTAGCCAAATCTTTTATCCACGTAGGAATTCTTTCATCAGAACATTTCACATGTACGTATAAAAAAACAAATTAATACTCTTATATGCAATTAATTTACATAGATGTGTACACATGTACGCGAACTCGTGAAAGAGCCCTTTCCAACGGAATTTAGGCATTTTCCAATGGATATGTCCGTTGGAAAATGCTTGTTTTTTGTAGTGATTGCAATGGAAAATATCTGTTACAATTCCGTTGAAATTTGTAACGGATTGCAACGGATAGTTGCCCGTTGAAAATTTCACCAAATCCGTTAAAATCCGTTGGTAAGTGTTTTCAACGGACGGATCCGTTGCCCCGTCCGTTGGAAACTGCGAGTTTTTTTGTAGTGATTCCCTGATAGTCAACCAAGGGTACCATCTACCTCGACCCCACAACGTGAATCTCAGCAAACTTCGATCCCACAAAGCGAAGCTCAGCAATCTTCGACCCCACCAAGCGAAACACAGAATACCCCGACCCCACCACCGAGTGATGCTCCTCCCATTGTTCAGACAACGCCTGTAAATGCTCGACAACCGGTCTCTGCTACGGACAAACAAACCTCTGCATCTTCACGGCAATGTACTCCTCTCTCTCCATCCATAGCTTATTCACACAAATTATATAAGGAGTCATATGTCTCTCGGTTAAAGATGCTTAAGGAACATGAAATATCCTCTGAACGTGGTCTGAATTTTAATCAGTTCAAGCATCTACACATCTGGCAGCTCTTAGTGAACCGAAAGCTCACACACACAGTCACGATACAGGTTTTTATTTGGATCATTTTGGAGCTAAAAGGACATGCACGGAGCTAAGGAGCAACTTCGAGGATCATCACAGGACAAACGGGACCGGGACGAGCAAGAAAAGCCTCCACCCGGTCGGGCACAACTCTTGCACGACCGGGCAAGACCTTCGGCCAAACTTGTGCACCATTTG
>CM071867.1:10606615-10652226 GCA_036759665.1 Gynandropsis gynandra | reverse complement strand
CGTTGGGTTTGAAATTTGAATTTCAAACGGCTATGTCCGGTTAAGGCAAGTTGGGCGCCGGCCAAGATATGGCAAGTTGTTGCCTTTGTTCATGACACCATTTGGTGGAGTTCCTTGACTTCATTGATGACGAAGAGGGTCTTGGTTTTTGGAAAGTTGCTGCTTGTGTCCCCCTCTTCGTTGTTGAGCTCCTGACGGTGGTTGAAAAGCACTTGAGCCACGTACGCATTGATTCTTGTACGGAGGCTCTTTGCTCGGGATCCCGTGAGTGGCTTGTCACGGACCACCGGCATGGCAATGTGTGATCCATCTTCTCCTAGCTCTCCATCCGCTCCCGTGCTTGTCTCGCCTATACTAGGCTCGTCCTCGTTGTGATCCATGCTCGGCTCATCCTTGTCGCGCTCCTCTCCTTCGTTAGGGTCGTAGGTCGTTGTAATTCCCTCATCAGCATCCCACATGTGGATGTGACGCGCACAAAGGAACTTCAAATAGATTTGGATTTAGACATCGTTACTAAGGAGTCGACGGACGGTACAATGGGTACGTGGCCTGGTGAAATTCCTAATTCAAAACTTCAGTGGGAGTACGCCCTAGTTAACAAGATTTCTCGCACTAACTGGGTGCCAAACAAAAAGTCTGATGGGCCTTAGGCAAGATACAACAATCTTTCTGTATTGCCTGAAGAATGATATCCAAATTAATTTTGGAAAGGTGTTCCTGGACTCCATCGTAGCACTTAGTTTATCCAACTCTACAAAGTTCATTCTTCCGTTCCCGTGTTTGATTCAGAATATCCTGAGTCAACAAGTTCTAGAAATCGTTGGCAAAGATGAGATGAGAGAGAACATTCCCCCATGGATTATTTTGGAGAAGAGGTAAATGGCTAAGATGCCTTCTTGAGCTGCGGAGGGTTCATGAAACAGTGTTGTTCAGGAGCTCACTGAATTAAAGCAGACCATGGAGACTATGCAGTCCACTCTGGATGCAGCGCTGAAGTCTGTTACAGGGCTACTGAAATGATTCCAGAGTAATCAAATGCACTTATATTCTCTTGAGCATTGGTTATTATAATTGTGTATCTGGCTTTGTTTGAACTCTTATCACATAAACAGGGGGAGAAGTGCAGGAGGAGGATGAGGAGGTTCGTGAGGAACCGGCCACCGAAAAAGGCAAAGGGAAGAGACAGAGGAACTAACATGTTCCTACGCATTTATCGTTTTTAAGTGCACTTAAGGACAATGTTTATTTTAAGTGTACTTAATCCTTTCCTTGCTTGAACTTATTATGCACTGAACATATATGCGTGAATCCATTTGTGTTGCTTGTTGCTTGAACTTATTATGCACTGAACATATATGCGTGAATCTATTTGTGTTGCTTGATCTTATGTAGTGTTTGTTTTGTGCTTGAATTATTTATTGCATCGTTTTGAATTCTATATGATTGATTGAAGTATGTTTCTGTGATAAGAATTCAAAGGGGGAGATTGTTAATGCAATAAAAATAGGATCGTTGGATATATTTGTTAATTCAGGTGGTTGAGACATTCAAAGAGCAGAAATTCAAATGAGGAGATATTGAAGGAAGTCAATGAGAAGATCAAGTAGAAGAACATGGAGTGGTTGGATTCGGCGGAGTCAATGCTGAAGAGAGATTAGCAAGATGGTGCGGCTGGAGAACCGGGAGGTTGGCTGTGCCTTGTGGAAGATAAATAAGTTAACCTAACGAGAAAATGAAGGTTAACGGATCTGGAAGATATCTGAGAAGTACGCAAAACAGAGAGAAAAAGTTTTTGAGGTTTTAAGTATACTTAGATAGATATTGTATTGAGTGGAGAAAAACAGTAGAGGATTTTTTACGTCTAACTCAGGGGGAGTTATCCGTGGAGATCTTTGGTGCATTGTAAATGCTAACAAGTGTACTAAAGATTGACGAGTAAATAAACGAGTGTACTTAAAGATTCGGTCTTTAAGATTTTATTATCTGCAAAGTTGTCTTCAACTAGTCTTTCACCATGTTAGAAGTTGGCCTTTAGAGATAATGAAAGATTCGGAAAAAAGAAAGAATTTGGTGCTACAAACTGTTGTAGTTTTTCGGTTTTTCCTACTCTATTTATAGACTCATATTTACATAAGAATTAACGAAAAATAAATGCCACAAGACTCCTAAAATTCCACAAAGACACTGACTACAAGAATGACCAAGGTGAATGTATTGACCACATTAAAGTGGACACAAACTCTCACACAAAGATTCATCCAACAATCTCCCCCGAATCTTTGTATGTGGAAATCCGGTTGACCAAGATCATACCAAGCCGAGAGCGTAGCTCTTGAAACTTCACTCCAAGTGCCTTTCGTTAAGATGTCCGCGAGTTGATCTTTGGTGTTGACGAAATCGGCGCTGATGCTCCTGTTCTCAATGCAATCTCTAATGAAATGACATCGAAGATCGATATGCTTTTTGCGATCGTGAAAAACAGGGTTCTTGCTCAGTGCAAGGGCGGACTTGCTGTCCATCTTCAGCTCAACGACCTCAGCATCCCTTCCTTGAAGTTCGCTAAGTAGCCGAGTCAACCAGAGCCCTTGTGTAGCAGCTGTGGTAGCAACAATGCACCCCGCTTCGCACGAGGACAAAGCTACCACCCTTTGTAATCACCAAGGAAGAATAACGTGCCACTGGTGCTCTTCCTTGTATCAATGTCACCGGCAAGATTGCTATCCCAATAGCCGATCAGCCGAGTGCCTCCAGCACGTATCCAAAAGTGCAGCCCGAAGTGGATTGTGCCAGCAATGTAACGGAGAATATGCTTCACCGCCACCAAGTGCTCCTCCGTTGGTCTCTCCATGAAACGGCTCACGAACCCAACTGCAAAGGCCAAGTCAGGTCGTATGTGGACGAGGTACCTGAGGCTCCCAGCAAGACGCCTATAACTCGTGGCATCCACCTCTGGTGCTGTGCTATTGCGGCTAAGTTTAAGTCACTCAGAGGGATTGCAACCCTCCAAGCCACCAAGGCGTAAAATCTGCGTCGCGTGCATAAGCTAATTCCGCCTTGTTCGTTTAAAAACTCAATTCCAAAATAAAACGAAAGCAATCTGGAATTGAGTCTTCATCTCCTCCTTGAACTGCTTGATGGCCATGTCAGACGATCGAGTGATGATGAGATCATCCACATAGAGCCCAACAAGTAGAGCCGCTCTGCCTTGGGCTCGTCAATACACCACATGCTCATGCTCATTCTGCATGAAACCAAGATGCTTTAGGGTGCTATCGAGCTTTGCATTCCATGCCCTTGGTTCTTGACGAAGGCCATAAAGCGCCTTACGCAAGCGGAGAACTTTGCCTTCTTCCCCGGGAACAACAAATCCTGGCGCTTGCTTCACGTACACCTCCTCCTTCAAATCTCCAGTTAGGAAGACAGATTTGACATCCATATGATGAACGGACCACCCCTCTTGGGCAGCAAGAGCAAGTAGCAGACGAATGGACTCCATCCGAGTAACATGTGCAAAGACTTTGTAAAAATCCACACCAGCTTGCTATAAAAGGCGACGAGCGACGAGGCGTGCCTTGTGCTTGACCACCGCCTCGGCCTCGTTCTTGTAGACCCACTTGAGACCAATTGGATGATGGCTTTGAGGAAGGTCTACAATCTCCCATGTCAGATTTCGTACCATGTTATCAATCTCCTCCTGCATCGCCGTTCGTCATGCCTCGTCGCTCTCTACTTCAGCAAACGAGCAAGGCTCCCCTGTTGTTGCCAAGTGCAGCTCTGCATCCTCTAACTCCTGCAAAAGGTGTCTGGGAGCTGGGACCCCATCCCCATTCCCAAACAGGGTAGCCTAAGTGTGATAGCATAGCGGGGCATCAAAGGAATGTGCCATGTCATGCCTTGCAGAGTCGTCTTGCAGGGGCATCACAAATTCAAGAATCGGAGCGCCTTGCGCCTCTCCTCCCGAGCCTTCTGCTCCAGGGTTCTCAACTCCCTGGTCCCTTGCTCTCTGGACCTCTACTCCCTCAGTGTTCTGGCCTGGGCTCCTTGCTCCCCTGGAGCTCTGCCCACCTAGAGTCCCATCATCAACCAAGTGACCAAGGGTTGGGTACACAATGGTGAAGATACTGGAAGACCTTTGGTCGTCGTTCGCAGTTTCCCATTTTCAGCCATGATCCTCATCAAAGATGACATCTCGAGAAATATGCACACGCCACATTACTAGATCCAAGACGCGGTATCCCTTCACTACTTTCGCATATCCAATGAACACAACAAGGAGGCTGCAATCATCTAGCTTCTGGAGTTGTCGCATGTCTTTTGTGTATGCCCTACAACCATAGACACACAAGAAATGCACAGCAGGCTTACGCCCCTGCCATGCCTCGTAAGGAGTCTTGCCCGGAAGACTCCTCGTGGGGTTCGATTCAAGAGAAACACCGCTGTGGTGATTGCTTCTCCCTAAATTTCAGTCGGCATGCCCCTCTGTTTCAACAGGGCACGCGCCATGGCTACCACGATGTGGTTCCGCCGCTCCACCATGCCATTCTGCTGCGGAGTGTAGGTCACAGAAAAGTGACGAGTCACACCTTTCTCCGCATAATAGGAGGCAAATTCAGAGGAAGTGAACTGGCCGTTGTTGTCTGTACGAAACACGCGTAACTTCCGCCCACTCTCACCTTCCACAATCGCCTGCAAACGCTTGATGGCTTCTGGTGCACTCCCATTGTCAGTTAGGAGGAAAACCCACATGTAACGGGTGGCATCGTCCACCAGCAACAGAAGTAACGTTTGCCTCCTCGTGTTACCGGCGTGATAGGACCATATAGATCTCCATGGACGAGATCGAGTGGTGCCACATCACGGTACTTGTCCTCCTTTGGAAAAGCACCTCGCCGATGCTTCGTGATAACGCAAGTGTCCCACAACTGCTCCACGTGCTCCAACTGCGGAAGGCCCTTGACCATGCCATGTCGCCCCATCTTCTCCAAGGCGTCAAAGCATATGTGCCCAAACTGATCATGCCAACGCCAAGCATCATCGCCATGACGCGTAGCAAGGCAAATCGGTTGAGCAATCTTCAACGAAAGGACGTACAAGCGATTGCGGCCACGTGAGATATTTGCCAAAACACGTTGTTGCTGATCCCAGATCCGCAACACTCCATCCTCAATCTCCACGTGCAACCCGTTCTCATCAGGCTGGCCAATGCTGATAATTGAGTTCCTCGGGCGCGAGATATAGTAGACCCATGTGAGCACCTTGTGCTCCCCATGTCTACCTGCAAAAAAGATTGTACCACAACCTTTGATGTCAACAACGAGCCATCACCAAACTTCCCTGTGCTTACCACCGTCCGATCCAATTCAACGAAGTTTTCGTTGCGACCCGTCATGTGATTTATGGCCCCTGTGTCCAGGTACCAACCCTGCAGACTATCTTCGTCGCCACTGGTACCAAGGAACGCCTGTGAGCGTGGTTCCTTGATATAAAGTGGTGATGGTGCCTCTGAATTGGTGACTTCGCAAATCTGCACCACGAGAAGCGTCGGTTGGTCCATGGTCTCCTCCACCTGAACCAGATTCGCCTGCTCCTTCTTGGGCTTGCGACAATCCCTTGCCCAATGACCACAACGCCCGCAGTTGTAGCACTTGTCATTCCCTGAATTGGTGCCACTGTCGCCGCCTTTCTTACGCGACCTTCAAGGCTGGTGGTTGTTCACGTTCCCTGCATGTGCTGACTTGGAGCTCCGCTCCTTGGTACACGCAGTCCACTACTCCTCAGTGAGATAGAGCTTGCCCCCATGCCCTGCATGGTGGCTTCTTGCTCGTTGATAAATCAAGTAACGTTTTTATTAAAAAAGCGATCTGAGAAAATCGGGGAGGAACTGCGCGCAGGTACTTCGACACGACTTTGTGCGCAGGTTCAAGGTCACAAAGGGTAGCAAGTTGATTTACTAACCCATTGAGCCGCATGGCAAAATCATCCACCGAATTGCCATCAAGAAATGCAATATTCTCGTATTGCTTCCTCACCTTCTGAGCGCTGGCCTGACGCGCTCGGTCCGATCCAACACGCATCTCCGCAATAGCGTCCCAAGCGGCCTTTGCACTTTCCTTCACCGTGAGTGTGGAGATCATCTCGGGCGGCATACCTTGCAAGATTGCCTCTAACGCCATCTGATCCTGCTGCTCGGCGGTTATGCCGACCTCGACACTTCCTATAACAAGTGTGCACAAAAAACACCTTCATGTGCAGCGACCACTCTCCATAGTTCGTCTTCGTGAGTATGGGAAACACCGCAATACCCACCTCCTTTATTTCCCTCCGCGAAAATACCACCACCTCACGTTCACTGTTATCATGATCATCATGGTGTCGCGGTCTCTCATGAGTAGAACCCGACATCTCTCAGACTCTTGAACCAAGAAGCTTTGATACCAAATGTTAGAAGTTGCCTTTTAGAGAGAATGAAAGACTCGGAAAAAAGAAAAGATTTGGTGCTACAAACTGTTGTAGCTTTTTGGGTTTTCCTCCTCTATTTATAGATTCATATTTACATAAGTGTTAATGAAAAATAAATGTTACAAGACTCCTAAAATTCCACAAAGACACTAACTACAAGAATGACCAAGGTGCATGTATTGACCACATTAAAGTGGAGACAAACTCTCCCGCAAAGATTCATCCAACAACTCAAATGCTCTCTATTTCTCTGCTATCTCTTTTTTCTTCCTTAAGCATGCTAGAGGAATAGCGAGCTTATCAATACCTCCCTCAATAAGTGCCACCTTGTCCTCAAGGTGAAAATAAAGAACTGGGGACTGATTTCAAATATTAACCTAGCAACCAAAACGATTGCCAATTGATCACTACCTTTCGTACACATTTTATGAGCCATATTATGACCGATTTTAATGACTGTTGTGACGTTTACGTGTGATAATGTATTATTTTTACTTGTTTCTTTTGTTTTTGTGTTGTGGGATTTAATAAGTGAGAATCGGAACAAGACGGGATGAGAAATGACAAAGAAGCGAACGACCAACAAGACCATTTTCCCCAGTTTCTTCCACCATGTCTTCATTGACTAACATAATACCACTCCCAAAAATATCTCTACAATGTCCAAAATGGCCTACACCTAGCATGGGTACCAAGCATGGCAACCAAAGTATGGACATAAAGTATGGGTAGTGGAGCACAAAGTCTGGGTACCAAGCATGATAACCAAGTATGAGCATCATAATATGAGCACCTAGCATGAGAACCAAGTACGGGCATCAAAATATGGGCACCAAGCATGGGCATTAAAGTATGAGCACCAAGCATGGGTAGTGGAGCACTAAAGTGTGGGTAGTGGAACACTAAGTCATTTTAATAATGTATTTTATTTCTTTCAAGGTATGAAGACTTTTCTATATAAGGAGCTCTAAATCTCGTTTGTAGACGACAAGACATTTAAGTGAAATACTTTTGAGAGGTCCGAACTTTATAGTTCTTAGCCATTAGAGAGATTCACAACACTCAGATCAACGCATAGAAACTCAAAGATGGGTCTCGAATCCCGATCCCCTAGTTATTTGCTCTCCTTTCTTTGTTTCCTCTCATGTTTTCTATGTTTTACATGATGTTTGTTATATACTTCTTATGTGAGTAGTTGCATTGTTCTAGGAGATGAGATTAGTCCTAGAGAATCCTTGAATCCACGAAAATATTACTAAAAATAAATGCAATATTCCGGTTACTATTTTAATTCTTTATCTGTGTTCTTCGTGTGGTATGTCTACCTTGATCAAACAAATATGTTGTGTTAGGGGAGAGATGGTAAGAGATGAGTCTTAATCCCGGATAAATAGATTTAGAACAATTGGAATTGGGTCACAAAAGTAGAGCAATTCCAATTGAGGGTTAAAACGAATGAATCATAGAGCTCAAGGAATAAATTGGTAGATCAGCCACAA
The DNA here is from genome assembly GCA_036759665.1 of Gynandropsis gynandra. NCBI lineage: Eukaryota > Viridiplantae > Streptophyta > Magnoliopsida > Brassicales > Cleomaceae > Gynandropsis > Gynandropsis gynandra. The sequence continues at coordinate 10,644,268 of CM071867.1, read as the reverse complement.
AAGTACCGGGTTTGCTTATTTATGCACGTTTTCTTTGCCTTGAAAGAGGGTTTAGACATATTATGATCGTTCACTTTAAAGTGTTGCAGAGTATGTATCATTGTTAATACTTGAAATGTGATTCTTGTATTACCTAGTTGTGAAACTAGTTCCCTAGAGCATTTGTCTAATTGCTTGACCTCTCATTTTTATTAGCTTAATTTCTCATATCTCTCTGACTATCATTTCAGTTTGCTTAATCGTCGCACACTACTTAGATTTGATTTGTGTTGCATAGTCCCTATGAGATCGATACCTATATTATACTACACACGTGTCGTCCACTTGTGGAGTTGGTTTAGGTTTTTAACTTGAACACTATCCCAATGACATCGATGTTTTCACTGCTAACGTAAATTTAACTCTTTACATTTACTAATGGTTCCCTAGCCACGCCAATTTCGCGTTACCACCGTGATGAAAAAACATTTTTTAATGCAAAAACATATATTTATAATGTCGTTGTGCATTATTTACACGATATGTTTTGTAGTGATTAGATCGACTGATGTTGAGTCCTTCTTATAAACCTATTACCCAAGGACGTGGCTATTAAGGATCATGATGGTCAATTTGAAAGGGTGTAGTGCAGATTAGCTATTAGTGGCTTCCTCTCGAATGCGAGAACTGTATTATTTAAAACACAAAGCTAACCATTCCCCATAACCAAAACCTCAAGCTACTTTCAAGGTCACCCAGCTCCAATCATATCAGACCCTCCAATCAAGTTACTCTTAGAAGATCTACACGTTCTCGGCATGCATCTGATAGGTTGAACCTAATAGTGCAAGATATTGAAGGAAACCATGTTTATGATGATCAATTGACTTTTGCAAAAGCGACGCAACGTTTTGACTCTTCGAAGTGGTGAAAAAATATGGAATCTAAAATGGAATCAATGAGGGTGAACAAAGTATGGATTTTGTTAGAAACTTCAACAAGTTCTTGACCAATCAATTGTAAATGAGTTTACAAGAAAAAATTTAGAACAAATGGAAAGGTAGAGACCTATAAAGCCCATCTAATTTCCAAACGGTATAGTCAACGAGAGAGCATTGACTGCGAATTAAAATTTCAACACTGTGACAAGCTCAAGTCTATTCAAATTCAACTTGTGATAACATTATATCATGTCTATGACATATGGTAGATGGACGTAAAAACAACTTTCTTGAATGAAGTTCTCCAGAAAAAGGTCAATATGATTCAACTTACAGCTTTCACGATCCGTGCATCGATAGTATGGTGTACAAGATCTAAAGGTCAAATTTATGGATTTAATTTTGTTAAGTGCAAAGAGTAGTTGTGCGTGCAAGAAGATTAGTGGGAGCATATCTATTTTTTTATGCTATATGTAGATGATATATTGCTATAGAAAATGATGTACCATAATTACAAAGAACTAACGCTTGGTTGTCCGAATAGTTCTCTATGAAACACTAGGCGGAAAGGTCATATATTCTGGGAATACAGATCTATAAAGATAGATCCAGAAGTTGTTGGGACTTTCAAAATCTATGTAAGTTGATACCATAATGAGACTGTAAAACATGAAAAATTTAAATAAGGCTATGTTCTGATATACACTAGAATTTCTATGTTTACAGATAATTGTCCTACTATCTAGGATGATATATTACATGACTAGGATCTTGTACGCTAGAACAATAGAAGGTATCATATATACCATGATATGTACACGACCTGATGTGGCTTGCACACTAAGCGTATTGACTTGGTTTCATGCAGTTTCCTGTGAAGAACATTAGAAATTGGTAAAAACTATTCTTTAAGTACTTGAGAAAGACTAAATGCGAATTCTTCATCTATGGATCTAACTTGGAGTTACAAAGGTTCATTGATGTGAGTTTTGTATTGGATAAGGAAGAAATGAAATCCACCTCTAGCTTTGGATTTTTCTTAAATGGTAAAGCAATTAGTTAGAAAAATTCAAAAAAATACTACTATAGTCGAATCGGTTACCGAAACATAATATATCGTTACATATAAGGCATTGAAGGAAGCTGTCTAGATGAAACTCAAGCGAAGGAACACTCATCAGAGATCCAAGTATGTTATGTAAAATTATCACTTGATTTAAGATATCATTGAGCATGAGAACGTTGTCTCAACAAACTCTCTCTGAAAGAATAAGGGTAAATGTCCTAAATTCTTGGAATAATGATCTATAGAGATAGTTCCAAAGGTTTTTGGAACTCTCACAATCTATGTAAGTCGATACCATCATGAGACTGTATAACATAAAAAATTCAAATAAGAGCTATCTTCCGATAGATACTAAAAGTTCTCTCTTTAGAGCATTTTCCTATGAGTAAGGATGCAAGAGAGATAGAATGAATTCATCGAAGAAAGCGGTCTATATAAGAAAGTTCATTAGTAAACTTGGTGTAGTGCCTTCGATAAAAGAGTCCGTTCCACTTTTATGTGATAATTCTAGAGTGACAGCTAAAGTTAAAGAACCAATGTCTCATCAAAGATCTAAGCTTTAACTACAAAACTACCACTTGATTAAAGAGATCGTTAAGTGTGAGGACCTTCAAATAAATAAAGTAGATAAAAAGGAAACTACGGATGATCTACTTACAAAGGCATTTTTTTCAAAGGATTTTAAGACAAGCTGAAGATTAGATTGAGAACATTATGTATTGCGACTAGTTGTACTGTACTTTCAAGTTGGATTTGTGTAGAACTAGAATACTATCATACATTATTTGAACAAAGTGTTTTAATAAAAGTACAAATTATTAACTATATATGATTTGAATATATATATATATGTGTATTACATATGAGATATGTAATAGTCCATGATTTATATTGAAAACTCGCCATCATGATAATGAGATATGATTTTTTGTAAATATTAATCTTAACACATTCTTGACCATAGTATAATAACATGAACACTACTTATAGGGGGAGATCAATAATAATGTGACGATCTATAAGATAAAAAGTAGTATATCTCTTTTATAAGTCATATATATAGATTATGCACATGGAGCTATGATCATTGAACTGGCCTAAAGCGAGAACTCCTAATGGTTATGTTACCATTAATCTATCAATAGGATTTCGTAGAAATGATTTCAATGTGAGAGTATCCTAAGGCCTCAAATAAATAGTGTTATTGACAAGGCATTTTATTCTTTGATTCAAGACATCCTATGCTCTAGAGTTAAGTTAAAAAACGATGTCAGATGGTGAAAACTTTGTTGCACTAAGAACCACCCTATTATATGCAAACTCATCAAGTGGTAGACACTCTTCCCATATTTGAATATTACTCCTGAGAAATGCACATAATAAAGGTAGAAAAATTCCTATTGGCCACTACATTTTGTGGGTGACAAATAGTTGAAAATAAAAATCTCGTTCCTTACATTGACCATAATGTTTTTCAAAGTAACTAAGAACCTTAGAATCCCTATCAGACACTATAGTTCTATTCATTCCATGTAATTTTACAATGTCCCTAAATAACAATGCAACTATATGTGATGCGATATCTATCTTATAACATGCAATGAAATGTGCCATTTTAGAAAACTGATTAACTACGACGAAAAAATCATCATGCCAGATTTTGACCTAGGAAGACCTAACATGAAATTCATGGAGATATCACTCCATGATATATTAGGAATTAGTAAAGGTGAGTACATACCGTGTGGTTGTAATAGAATTCAGACTTTTTACAAGTCATGCTTCTTCCACAGATGAGCGCGACATCTCTCTGCAAGTGAGGCCAATAGAAATCCCATTAGTCCTTCCCCATGCGCTTAAATCCCTAATAGAAATCTTGGGTACGCACAATTGACTTATGGCGGGGTTTTCACAAGGCTTGAATATATTTCCAAAATGAAGACTCGTCTTATAGAGTTCTTTAATATGTTCAAAACCAAGCACAACTAACGTCAACTGCAGAAAGAAAATTATAACGCCTAGAAAAGACTCGTCTGTTCTTTAATATGTTCAAAACCAAGCACAACTAACGTCAACTGCAGAAAGAAAATTATAACGCCTAGAAAATGCAGCAATAACAATATTCTCCTTACACTGCTTGTATTTGATGATGTTCGTGACGGTCTTTATGAATTTCACCCACTTGATATGTCTACGATTTATCTTCTATTGTCCCTTGAAATGATTTAATGACTCATTGTCGGTATGAATCACGAATTTCTTGGGCCACAAGTAACGGTTCTATGTTTGAAGCACCTACACCAATGCGTATAGTTCCTTATCGTATGTTGGTTAGCCTAAGTGTGCTCTATTGAGCCTTTCACTAAAGTACGCGATGGGTTTATGCTCTTACATCAACACTTCTACAATGCCTATGCCTGATGCATCACACTTAATCTCGAACATTTTAGTAAAATTGGGTAATGCCAATAGATGAGATTGTGTTAAGTTATCCTTTAAGGTTTGGAAGTCCTTCTCTTGAGTTTCACCCCATTCGAATGTGATGTTCTTCTTGATCACTTTTCCCAAGGGTGCATCAATGGTATTAAAGTCTTTAACGAATCATCGATAGAAATCAGTTAATCCATGAAAACTTTGGACCTCTCCAACCGTTTTAGGGTTCAACCAATTGCATATGGTCTCGATCTTTTCTTCATCAACGTGTATTCTTTGTTCACGTATGATAAATCCTAAGAACATAAGTTTGATGTTTATTAGTATAAAAACACATTTCGTAAGGGTTAAAATAGAGTTTTTCGCTTCTCAATTGTTTATGTGATATGGTACGTGAAAAGTCGAGAAAAAATGAAAAATAAAGGTGTTTTAGGAGAAAATTTTAAATCTCTCTATGTTTTCTGATATGGTAATGAGGCTTTGATAAAAAAGACATTTCAAATATTTTTGGACATTCTTTTATTTTTTGTATTAATTAAATGCATGCGTGTAATAAATATCTCATACTGAATTCGAATAACAAATTTGGATACTTTATATATATAAAACATGACAACATGAAATTAACGTTTCTTGTACATATTTATTTATTCTAGGTTGACTAGATTCTTTATATTTAATGGTATGTAGATAGTTATGTAATATTGAAAAAAATAAAACGACATTGTTAACCAATAACAAGAATCAAGAGAACCAATCATATGAAACAATATCAGATTTATTTACAAATCAATATTTTAAATACACTTGTCTTTCATTACAATGTACTTAAGACTTCCACGAATAACTCTCCCTGAGTTAGATGTAAATAAACACTTATTGTTTCTCAACTTACTCCGTATCACTATAAGTACACTTGCCCAACTTCGTGGTCTACTCTCACTTGTTTGCTGACGCGATCCCGACTGAATCGACGCTCTAGACTTGGTTAGTGATGGATATGCCTTGCTGCAACGAATTGCACAAGGGTGTGTGGAGCGAATGGTCGCACGAGAGTTGCGGAAGGCTCTCGATTTACCGAGTTCGTCTTCGATGGATATGACGCACCAAGGAAGAACGAACGGATCATTGGATATGACACACCAACGAGTAGGAAGCTGGATATTACACTCCAAAAACCAAAGAACTCACAAAGGAATTCAAGAAAGATCAAAGATCAATTCAAAAGCTTAATTTTCAAAAGTTGGATTCTTCATGCAAAGGCCTTCATTAATGCCTTGGTATCTTCAAACAAGAAGATAAACTCCTTGTTGGCCGTGCACCTTGGAATGTGTCCTTCTCGTGTCTCGTGTCGGGTCATTAATTAGGTCGCGGGAAAATAAGTGACTCGCGCCTCGTTAAAAACCCCGTCGTCGGAAAACCCGGTGGGACAAAACCGACGAGGGGAAAAGAGTACACGCGGGTCACTTAACCTAATCAATGACCGTAGCGGGTCCAGCTTCGGCTTGGATGATGTTCTTTAGACTTGTGACATCGCGTGAACTAGCATACTCCTCGTGAGCATGGACGGTCGTGAGTCGCACTGGAGGTGGTCGCATCTCGGGCCCCGGGATTGGCATCTCGAGTCGCGGAATCGGCATCTCGGGTCGCAGGGATGGCGTCTCGGGTCGCAGGAATGGCGTCTCGGGTCGCAGCCTCGGCGTCTCGGGTAACAGGGATGGCGTCTCGGGTCGCGGCGTTGTTGGTCACGGAGATTCCCTCTTCTTCCTCTCTGCAGGTCGTGTCCTCCTCACTGTTGTTGGTCGCGTCTTCAGCATCCTCCGGGATCATATCATGCCCCCCTTCTTCAAAAGGATTTGTCCTCAAATCCGCTTGATCTGCAACAAAAGGCATTAAGTCAGAAACGTTGAAACTAGAACTTACATTATACTTACCTCGCAGATCCAGCCGGTAGGCGTTGTTGCTGATCTTTTTGGTCACAGTAAATGGACCGTCGATCCGGGCCATGAGCTTTGACTTGCGCTCATTCGGGAAACGCTCCTTCCTCAGGTGAATCCAGACTTGATCACCGGGCTTGAAGCTCATCTTCTTCCGTCCTTTGTTTGCCTGCTTAACATAAAGCTTGGTGTTCTCCTCGATGTTTTTCCTTGCCTTTTCGTGAATTGCTTGACCAACCGGGCCTTTTGTTTTTCGTCCAGGCTGACTCGGTCACTTGATGGTAAAGGCAATAGATCCAGGGGTGAAGCAGGATTGAACCCATACACAATCTCGAAAGGAGAGAATTTTGATGCAGAATGTACGACATGGTTATATGCGAACTCAGCATGCGGTAAACAATCTTCCCATGTTTTTAAATTCTTCCTAACTAATGCACGTAGTAAGGTACCTAGGGTTCGGTTTACTACTTCGGTTTGACCATCGGTTTGTGGATGACAAGTTGTAGAAAATAACAGTTTGGTTCCTAACTTGGACCATAAAGTTTTCCAGAAATAACTAAGGAATTTGGTATCCCTATCAGAGACTATGGTGCTAGGCATGCCATGCAAACATACTACTTCTTTGAAGAACAATTCGGCTACATGCAATGCATCATCCGATTTATGACATGGTATAAAATGTGCCATTTTAGAAAACCTATCTACTACCACAAAAATAGAATCCTTTCCGGTTTTAGACCTAGGCAACCCAATCACGAAATCCATTGATATGTCTGTCCAAGGATGAGTTGGGATAGGGAGTGGAGTGTACAAACCGTTAGGCTGACTTGTGGACTTAGCCTGTTTACAAACGATGCATCGCTCGCAGATACGTTCCACATCTCTTTTCATGTGTGGCAAGTAGAAATGGTCCTGCAATGTTTTCAAAGTCATGGCGACTCCGAAATGGCCCATGAGTCCACCACTATGGGCTTCTCTAACAAACAACTCCCTCAAAGAGCAGTTAGGCACGCATAAACGACTATCGTAAAATAAATAATCTTCATGCCTATAGAAATGTTCAGATGCAAACTTCTCACAATTTTTATACGTTTCTCCGAATTCTAGGTCAGTTGCATATAAATCTTTAATGTGTTCAAAACCTAGAAGTTTTGCATCTAAGGTACTTAACAAAGCATAACTTCGGGACAAGGCATCAGCCACGACGTTATCCTTACCTTGCTTGTACTTGATGACGTAAGGGAACGTCTCAATAAATTCTACCCACCTCGCATATCTCTTGCTCAACTTGTTCTGACCTTTTAGGTACTTGAGCGATTCATGGTCGGTATGGATTACAAACTCCTTCGGCCACAGGTAATGTTGCCAGGTCTGTAATGCCCGAACAAGTGCATACAACTCCTAGTCGTAGGTAGCGTAGTTAAGAGTGGCTCCTCCGTGTTTCTCACTGAAATAGGCGATCGGCTTCCGATCCTACGTTAAGACTGCTCCAATGCCTATTCCTAATGCATCACACTCAATCTCGAAAGTTTTAAGAAAGTCGGGTAATATAAGCAACGGGGCGTTAGTCAATTTATCCTTCAGCGTTTGAAACGCTGCTTCTTGAGATTTTTCCCATTTGAATCCCACGTTTTTCTTAATAACTTCAGTAAGAGGGGCAACAATGGTGCTGAAGTCCTTTATGAATCGCCGGTAAAAACCTGCGAGTCCATGGAAACTCCGGACTTCCCCGACGGTCTTTGGGATCGGCCATTCTCGAATGGCTTTGACTTTCTCCTCGTCGACCTTAATACCATCTGCACTCACTACAAGTCCTAGGAAAACAATGTTATCTGTACAAAAGGTACATTTCTTTAGATTGGCATATAACTCCTCTTTTCTAAGTACCTTCATATCCGATTCTAAATGTCCTAGGTGTTCATTCAAATTCTTACTATAGACTAGAATATCATCAAAGTAGACTACAACGAATCTACCTATGAATTCCCTAAGCACATGGTTCATTAGCCTCATAAACGTACTAGGTGCATTTGACAACCCAAAAGGCATAACTAACCATTCGTATAAACCATGCTTAGTTTTAAATGCAGTTTTCCATTCATCTCCTTCTTTCATTCTAATTTGATGGTAACCGCTTTTAAGATCAATTTTCGAGAATACCCTACTGCCGTGTAATTCATCTAACATATCGTCTAACCTAGGGATAGGGTGTCGATACTTCACCGTGATGTTGTTGATTGCTCGACAATCAACGCACATGCGCCATCTGCCATCTTTCTTTGGCACGAGTAGCACGGGTACGGCGCATGGACTCATACTCTCGCGAATATGTCCTTTGGCCATAAGCTCCTCTATCTGCCTCTGTAGCTCCTTTGTCTCCACGAGGTTGGTTCGGTACGCTGGCCGATTTGGTAACGTGGCTCCAGAAATGAAATCGATTTGATGTTCGATTCCACGTATGGGTGGCAGTCCGGTGGGGTGTTCTTCTGGAAAGACGTCATTGTATTCCTGCAAAAGTTAGAAATTTCACTCGGCAACACCGGTGTAATGTTAGATAAGCTCTCCAGAGCTTCCTTATAAACAAATAAAAGGATAGTTTGATCTGAATGTAAAGTCTTCTTGATTTCACCCGATCGTACGAAAAAGTTCGACGGTCTGAGCTCAAGGGCGTTCTGCTTCTTTAGATGAGCTTGATCCTGCATAACTTCCTTCGGCGTCAATTGAACAAGTACAATCTTTTTCCCGTTGAATTCGAAGTAATGCTTGTTGGTGTAACCGTCGTGCTTCACTTTGCGGTCTGACTGCCAAGGTGATCATCTCGTTTTCATACGTATTTCTTGCACAATTTAGGAGACGTTTTTTATACATATGTGATGTTTTACGTATGATTCCGTATCCGGTATTTTCCTATGGAAAATGGGACGGTCACTTGGCTTGTCACCTTCATTTCACAGTTTTCGTTCAACCACTGAAGCTTATACGGCTTCGGATGCTTCTGAACTTTTAGTCCGAGCTTTCGAACCACCATAGCGCTAGCCACATTCGTGCAGCTTCCACCGTCAATGATGACGCTACAAACCTTGCCGTGAACCAAACAGCGGATGTGGAACAAATTTTCACGCTGTTCTTGCTCATCACACTTGGGCTGTGTGTTTAGGGCACGTTGCGTAACCAACAATTCGGCATAGTGTCCGCTTCCGTGACACTTAAAACATTTCACGTCCCGAGCCCTCGAAGTTGTGGCCTCGGTTTTACCTTTGTCGCGCGGTGCGGCTGAAACAGCTTTCGGCGCGTCTCGGCCCGCGGTCTGCGTCTTCAGGGGGTCGCGGCCGGCTTGTGCCGTGTTGTCCCTCCGGGGATAACTCCGTCTCTCTTCACGTGACTGGCCATATTTTCCAGCCCCATAACCCGAACGGGGGTTGCGTCGCCGCTGGAGTTGTTGTTCGATGAGAATCGCTTTATGAAGCATCTCCTCGATCTCCACGTAATGTTGTAGCTCGAGTTGGTCTTGGATGTCTATGTTGAGACCTCCAAAGAACCGTGACATTGTTGCCTCTTGATCTTCCGTAAGATCTGCCACGGCGTCTCGGGTCGCAGGGACGGCGTCTCGGGTCGCGGCATCTCGGGTCGCGGCGTTGTTGGTCACGGAGATTCCCTCTTCTTCCTCTCTGCGGGTCGCGTCCTCCTCACTGTTGTTGGTCGCGTCTTCAGCGTCCTCCGGGATCATATCATTTGCCATATTTCTTAGATACATGAACCTAGATACTAGATACGTAAACTATGTTTTATAGTATGCTAACCCATCCAATCTTCTCGTGTGACCAGGTACACCCTCCGGTTATCCAGCCTCACATGCTCGCCCTTTTTACGTTCCCAGCTTGACTCTCCTTTCTTCTCATCATTTTTCGCTTTGAATCTTTCTTCTCCTTTAATCGCTCAACAACCTAATTTTTAAAAGATTTCATATGTCCCTAAAATATTGCATTAACAATGTTCCTCTTTGAATTCTTATCACATAAACACATACATTATAAAATGTATAGAATTCAAAAAACATATTAATGCAATCAAGATCATACACACATAAGTTCAAGCATTTAAGTACAGTTAAAAAAACGAGTTCAGATTAACAAATCATAGCAAGTGTACTTAGAAAATTAGTTCAAAACAGGGACAAGTATTCCGGTTAAAAACACTATTTCAATTTTCTATTGGCCTTTTCCCAGCAGCTTTGCTCGAATGAGCCTGAATGCCCCTTTCTTCATTCTCTCCCCTATTTCTGTTATAAGAAATTCAAAAATGTAAATTAGACCCAAAAATAGAAAAAATGATGAATTTTATAACTGCACTGATTTACTCTTGTTGAGCTTTGACAGTGTCTTCAACTCCTTTTGGATGCCTTGAATTTCAGTTTCCACCTCTGCCAGCCTCTTTTCCAAATTAATGATGTTTTGTGAAACATCATTCTCCATATTTCTTGTCACTTCTGAGGCCAACATCTTAGTAACACATCGTTTTTCAAAGATTATCCAAGGATGTATTTTCTCTCACATTTCCTCCTTACCAACAATGTCCGGAAATTGTTGAATCAAGATGTTCTGGATTAAGCATGGAAATGACAAAATAAACTTTCTTGAATTTGACAATCCAAGCCTGATAATCTGATCCAGAATAACTCTTCCAAGATTCACAAGGATGTTCTTCTTCACACAATAGAGGAGAACAACAATATCATGTCGAATTCCATATGTCGAATTTGACAATTTGTTCGACGGATTTTACTCAACAAAGCATATTCCCAATTTAATTTAGAATTCGGAATTTGTCCTTGCCAGGTCGTCAGTTCTTCATCCGTTAGCTCCTTTGTGACAATGTCCATATCAAGATCAATTTCCAGTTCCTTGGTTCTTGAGGTTTCCACGTTTGGCGTACCAAAGAATTTTTGATAACCTCAAAATCGAACCTCACAACATTTCCCCTTAAATATATTCTTCGAAACGTTTTTGACCTGAAGTTATCAATATCAGAGTTCAAATTTGCATAGAACTCGTATATCATTCCTTACATACATAAACAATATTTGTCACTGTATTAGTCAGATTCCGTTCAACCAGTATATCCCATAGGGGAAAGTATTTAAACTGATTGAAATTTAGCCCTCTCTCACTCAAACTTTCTCGTTCCTTCAGGATTTTATACCTAGACATACCTATTTCTAAGTAAAACTTATTAAAAAAGGCTTTTGAGGGAGACATTTGAGAGATATCTTCCCGTGGTGAGAAATCTCGGGGCGTAGATTGATGTTGATGATCAAACCTAATTTTTGCCTCATTTTGCCAAAAAATTTCCTCTGATGAAGAACTTGAGTTTTCCCTTTTTGGTTATGGGATGGAAGAAGATTCTACTGATATGTAGCAGGTGTGACCGGTTTTATATTTACCATTTTCCTCGAAACAACCCTCTTTCTCGCCATTGTTTTTTAAATCTCTTCCCATTTATCCTTGGCGGATTGTCCGTGAACACAAGATCTGCTACCCTCACTGGTTCATTGTTGTACATTATTGTTTCATCTCCTCTCACAGAACGAATTCCGGATGCCCTTGTGTTCATTTTGAGTTTGTCTCTTGAAAACCTGCACAGAAACAACACTCTCTTCTTTTGCAAAGACAGTTAGGGTTTTTGAAAATACATTCAAATGTGATACATAAAAGTTTCAAAATAAATCAAATGGCTTAAAAATGAAATAACTGCACCACTCACGTCAGCCACCAAAATATCACATCACAAAACCACTTTCTGAATAAACCACCCTATTTTCTTAAAGTAATCAGTCTGTTTATTTTTCTCAATTTATTTTCTAACATTATCTGATTACTTAAAAAATGCACAAGTGAAAAAATTTCAGACTTTTAAGAAAAATCAAATAACTCATAAGATTGACTTTGAAATAAACTTACTCAATTTTTCAGTCACTCAATCTAACAAAACTTTATATTCAACCTTTTTTTATTAGAATCATCAGCTTTTAGCACGTTGTTGAGATATTCTTTTGTTCATACAACAAGCTCCTTGATTACCTTTTGCATGTATACTTTTATGTATAAATTTCAACACATAGGAGTATTTAAGCTAGAATTAGCTTTGTATCATAGGACGTTAAATTGAATACCTCTCAACTTAGACCTGAGTTTATACTATAACAATTTTTTTCTCATATCTACATGAAAATTTTCATAGAAATTGTTAAAGGAGTAAGTGATTTTATTAAGTACACTTTTAAAATTCAATAGCCAAGGTGTCCTTAAAAAACACAAGTTACTTCAACAAACTGAGTGTACTTAAACATTGAGTGTGTACAATTGAACATCAATACTTATACTTTATTTTTCTTTTTCTTAATAAGATCAAAAATTTTTTAAACTCATCATTTTTTTCATTTAATCAGAACACATCTGAAAATATCAGAGTTCACGAACACCTAATGATTTTCTTAAAGAAATAAAACGATTCAAATCCAATGGTTTGGTAAAGATATCTGCTAACTGACGTTCAGTTGGTACATATTCCATTTTCATTTGCTTTTGTTCAACCTTTTCTCTAAAAAAATGATGTCTAATCTCAATATGTTTTGTCCTAGAGTACTGAACTGGATTTTTTGAAATATCTATTGCACTTGTATTATAACACAAAGCAACAAAAGTTTTTGAACTCATACCGTAATCCATCAGCATCTGATTCATCCAGATTAATTGTGTACAACAGCTTGCGAGAGCAATGTATTCAGCTTCTGCCGTAGACAAAAATGTAGAGTTCTGCTTTTTGCTATGACATGATACTAAGTTATTTCCAAGAAAGAAATAGCCTCTAGATGTGCTTTTCCTATCATCTGCATTACCTCCCCAATATGCATCATTAAAACCAGCAAGTTCGCAATTAGTATCTTTTGTGTACACAATCCCATAATCTGTTGTACCTTTCACATATTTAATTATTCTCTTCACAACCATCAAATGAGATTTCTTAGGTTTAGCTTGATATCTGGCACAAATTCCTACACTTAAACATAGATCAGGTCTACTTGTAGTGAGATAAAACAAACTTCCAATCGAGCTTCTGTAGAGCTTTACTTCCACATCCTCTCCATCTGAATCTTTAGTCAGTTTTGTTGTGGTTGATATAGGTGTGCTTGCTGACTTACTTTGATCCATTTCAAACCTCTCACCAGATTCTTCACATATTTGCTTTGAGATATAAACAATCCTTCATCAAGTTGTTTTACCTGTAAACCAAGAAATAGCTCAACTCACCAAATATGCTCATCTCAAACTCTTCTTTCATGGTTTGTACAAACCAGTTCACTTTATCCTGCGATTTTGAACCTAAAACAATATCATCAACATAAATTTGTACAACCAAAAGAACATTATAATAATTATGAATGAATAGAGTTTTGTCTACTCCGCCTCTTTTGTAGTGGTTCTGGATTAGAAAGCTTGTTATCCTTTCATACCACGCACGTGGAGCTTGCTTAAGTCTATATAAAGCTTCCTTCAACTTGTAGACATGATCTGGATGATGTGGATCTTCAAAGGCTTTATGTTGTTCAACAGAAATCTCTTCTTTCAGAATTCCATTTAAGAAGGCATTTTTGACATCCATCTGAAACAATTAAAACCAAAAGAACATACAACTCTAAGTAATAGTCTAATGGATTTTATTTTAGCAACGAGTGCAAAACTCTCATCAAAATCAACACCTTCAACTTGTGTATATCCTTTGCAACTAGTCTTGCCCTATTTCTGACAATTTCTCCAAGTTCATTGGTTTTATTCTTGAAAATCCATTTTGTTCCAATGACATTGATCTTAATAGGACGAGGTACTAATATCCAAACATCATTTCTACCAAAAATGTTCTAATTCCTCATGCATTGCTTTGATCCAGGATTCACCATCTAATGCATCACGAACACATTTTGGTTATGTTTGAGACGTAAAACAAGCAAATTTGACCATATCATGATAATTTATCCTAGGTTTATCACGTGTTTTTCTAGAATCTCCAATATTACCAATGATATCTCCAATTGAGTGATTTCGATGTACCGTTGTCAGCTCCATATCATTTTTATGATGTCCGCATTAAATATGTTCATCTTCCATCATGTTTTCATTCTCATTCTATTTAGCAGGTACACTTAAATTTTTATCGTTTATTCAGACCGTCCTTGCATTGAATCTGTATAAAATGGAAAAAGAATAATGTCAGTTAAGTGATCTTCATCAAATATAACATTTACAGATTCAACAGTTGTTCTAGTTCGTAAGTTAAAAATTTTGTATGTAGTTGTATTAGTTCCATAACCAATAAAGATTCCTTCATCACTTTTTGCATCAACTTTTTCAAGATATTCTGTGTCATTTAGTAAATAGCAAGTGCATTAAAAAACATGAAAACAACTTAAGTTTTGGACTTTTACCTTTCTAGAGTTCGTATGAAGTTTTTGACATACCTGATCAAACATATACATGGTTTATGATATAGCAAGTTGTGTTTATAGCTTCTGCCCAGAACCGAATGGAGATAGATTTTGCATGAAGCATGGCACGAGCCACCTCTTGAAGAGTTTATTCTTTCTTTCTACTACACTATTTTGTTGTGGTGTTTTTGGTACAGAAAACTCATGAACAATACAGTGTTTTTGACAGAACTTAAGAAACACATCGTTTTCAAATTCTCTCCCATGAACACTTCGAATCTGTTCAATACTACCTTTTTTATTTTTCATTTGTAAAAATAAGTAATGGAACAGTTGGAAAGTATCAATTTTTCTCTAAAAAATTTAACCCATGTGTACCTTGAGAAGCCATCAACAGCTACAAAGATATACCTTTTTCCACCAAAGCTTTATGTCCTCATTGATCCCATCAAATCCATATGTACAAGTTCTCGTATCTTACCAATCTTGACATCAGGCATTTTCTTGTGATGAACCTTAACCTGTTCTCTCAATTGACATGGCTTACCAATTTCAGTTATATCAAGAATCAGTTTAGATATACCTCTGACAATGTTTGAACTAGACAACTACAAGTAATCGATAATTGATATGTCCTAATCTTTGATGCCACAAAGATAGATTGTCCTCTATTTCTTTGACAGATACTTTCTCTTCACTCTAAGACGATCGCGTGCATGTAAGAACACATTTATCATTAGAATTCATCACTTGACATTCCTTTTGATTTAACTGAACTCGATGATTGCTGTCACACAAGTGATTGATACTAATTAGATTAGCCATCAATCCAGCAACATATTGCACGTTCTTTAGGAGGGGTTGTCCAGGTGAATTTATGTCTCATTTTCCAAGAAGTTTGCCTTTGTTTCCATATCCGAAGATAACATTTCCTGCATTCTTAATTTCAGCAAAGTTTGACAGAAGTTCTCTTGAACCCGTCATGTGCCTAGAACAACTACTATCAAAATAATAGATGTTTGATTTTTCTTTTAGTGCAGAGATATTACCAACATTGCAATACAAATCACTTTTTCTTATCCAGATTTGTTTTATTTTTGGAAGAACATACTTACCTGAATCAAACCTGATTTTTTTGTTACATGTGATCTGTTTATGTCCTCTTATTCCGCAAAAATAGCACCTCACTACATTTTTCTTTTGATACTGAATCTGAAACAGTCTTCCAAAGTTATATCCATGATGATCATGATGTCCATCTTGTGCCAGTGAGGAAGATTCTTTCAATTTGCCTCCAGAAACAAATTTGCTGTTAGACGTTTCTTTATTTCCCGTATAACCAATTTCATGATTATTAGCTTTTCGTTTTCTTAAGGAGAGCAGATAATCAAGTTTGTCAGTACCATTCGAAAGCATTTTCAATTGCTTATTGGTTTCTTCAAGTTGGCTCTTGACAAAACACACTTCTTCTTCCTTCAGAATCACTTACCGTTTCATTTCATGTTAAACCCCTCGTTGTAAATGGTTTCCACATTTACTTCATCTTCTTCTTCAATTTCTGTCTCATCAACTTTATTACATTATCTTTCTTCTTTTTAATTTTTTTCGATTATTCGAATGAATGCAACAAAACTTGACAAGTCTTCTTCATTACCGTCTTCACAATCTGAACTTTATTCACTAAATGTAAGTAATGACTTTCCTTTCATCACACTGTTTCTGCACATTCATTTTTTGTATGCCCAAAACCTTTGCATTTGTAACATTGTGTTTCTCGCAGTCCCTTCAAAACACTTTCTCTCTTTGACATACTTGGACAATTAGATTTAAAATGTCAGAATCCTTTGCATTCATGACATTGAACTCCAGACTTACTATCTTTCTTGCTTCCTTGTTCATCATTAGTCGATCTTCTGTCTCATGTATGTTTTTTTACAAATTTTCCAAATTTTATGGTTAGAAGAACAATGTTTTCTTCAAGATTATCCAATCTAGAAGTTTCATCAGTGACTTGAAGAACCACTCCTTTACTTCCCTGTTCTGTGGTGTTGCCTTGTTCAAGTTAAAGCTCTAATTCATAAGCAGCTAGAATCCCAACAATCTCTTTTGAACTTGTGATATCAGTATTTAAAGATATATTTATAGAAACTTTCTGAGCATGAAATTTTTTAGACAAACATCTAAACATCTTCTTGATAGCTTCTTATCATCAAAAGTTTGTCCAAGTAAACTTACCTTATTTGCAATTGCATTCATTCTGCTGCTGATCTCTTTGACACTTTCGTATTCTCCCATTTTCCAGTTTTTCAAATTGATATTCCAAAATATCAAGTCGAGTTCTTTTGACACTTGTAGTTCCTTCATGTATAGTTTCCAGAGTATCCCATGCATCTTTAGCAGACTCACATATTTGAATTTGCTTAAATTCATTTATATCTATAGAAGAAAAAAATGCAGTTAGAGCTTTTGCGTTAAAGGTTGAATTTCTTTTCTCACTTGGTGTCCATTGATCTGAAGGTTTCTCCTTAACATTTCATTTTTATCTATTACTGTTGGTGGATTTTCCACCCATTCTTCACGGCACTCCAAGCATCTTCATCATTGCCTCTTATACTTGCTCTCGTTTTTACCTTCCAATATCCATAATTTGAAGCATCTAGCATGATTGGTTTTCCAAATGAATATAAATCTCTTGGTCCTTCCATCTTGTTTTCTAGGATCTCAAACTAATAGTTAGAATTACTCTAAACTTTGGTTACCATCTCAGATACCAATTGAAAGAATAGAACGACGATGTTAACCAATAACAAGAATCAAGAGAACCAATTATCTGAAACAATATCAGCTTTATCTACGAATCAATCTTTTAAGTACACCTATCTTTCATTATAGTGTACTTAAGACTTCCACGGATAACTCCCCCCTGAGTTAGATGTAAATAAACACTTAGTGTTTCTCTCAACTTTACTCCGTATCACTCTAAGTACACTTGCGCAACTTCATGGTCTACTCTCACTTGTTTGCCGTACTTCTTAGATACATGAACCTAGAAGCGTCAATGATTTTTATAGTATGTTAACCCATCCAATCTTCTCGTGTGACCAGGTACACCCTCCGGTTATCCAGCCTCACATGCTCGCCCTTTTTATGTTTCCAGCTTGACTCCCCTTTCTTCTCATCGTTTTTCGCTTTGAATCTTTATTCTCCTTTAATTGTTCAACAACCTGATTTTTCAAAAGATTTAACATCCCTAAAATATTGCATTACCATATACAATACAAATACAAGATTTCCCGTAGATCTTTTAAGCTATTATATTACCAGGCATTATCTATTATAGTGTTATTGACTCTTCATTGTATTTTTTCAAGACGAAATTAAGATATACAATGATGTGTTATGTGGACAATGTTTTCAAATCCCTTAGTACAACATTAATTGCATATGATGTTTATGATTTGTGAATTGTCGACCACAAGCTAAAGTAACGACAATATTAATTATTTATACACACATATAGATTTATATATGCATATATACACTCTTTGGTTTGAATGGTCCCTAATTAAAATCAACCTAATGACAAATAGTTAGACATGCAAATTAAATGATACTCATTGTAAGACAAATATGAAAGAATTAAATGATACAATAATGACCGTTGAAAAAAAGAAGAAATAGTACAGAATCAGCGAAGACTAAAATTTAAAGTAGCTTCATCACTTTGGTAATTTAATTAATGCAGTTTTCTTGTAGGTGGTGTGAGTACAAAAGAGAGAACAAAATGCAAATAGTTAGGGAAACTCTTCAATATCACTATTATTTGTCAGGATATTATTAGTAGTCTGATTTTTGGTGAAGAAATTGTTCATGTCATGTCGCGTTTCTATTGATTTTAATTGAAATTATGAGTAGTTTTGTCCCTGGATCTACAATAAGTAACGAGTATAGGGTTTCTACACAGTCAAAGCAAAATTTTAACAATCCGATTTGAGATTTTGTCAATAGTCAAGAGTATTCTTTTTCAAATTTGTTTACATTATACAATAATAGTAGAAACAATCTACAATATCTCACTAGTAGTGTACTCAAAATATACTAAGCTTCGAAAGTATCCACATCTAGTACGGGCTTTACCATCATCAATTTGTAGGTGGGGAATACGTGCAATTTAAATCAATGTAATTAATAATATTAATTACTAAATGATTGATAGTATTAATTATTTACATATTTATCACGTATAATTATATTATTTAACTACAAACATTATTATTATTCAACTATATGATCATCGAAGAAATACGAGAATAAGAGAAGAAAAAAATAATGAATAATGGTAGATGAAAAATTGAATTTTCTCATGTGATAGTTAAACTCAGGCGGCATAACTTTTTCCACTATGTAAATAATGATGTCAACATACGATAGGGTTTATGTATTTGAGATTGCAAGAACTTATTCATCTCCTTTGTAATAAACAATAGGTACGTTATTAGAGATTTCGCGATACGATCCTTTTCTATCTTAGATAACTAAATAAAAATTTTGGAGCAATAAAATCCATCGAATGAGTTGTGGATTCACTTATTTCTTTGGAAATGGATAACTCAAATATCGCGTGATCGGTGTAGACAGTATTTTTTTATCCCACTATGATATAAATATCTCAAAAGAAAAGAAAAGACCAAAAACTTGTTTTCTTTAATAGAATATTCACTTTATTATCATCAAGAGTATTGTTCCACTGAAGGAAATGGGGACATGCATTGGTTTTTTTACGGCTCGTGTAATAAAAAGCATGTAATAACCTGTCTTCCTTTTTTTCCAAGTACCGCTCTAACAATGCAATAACTGGCATCACACGTAGTTTGAGATGATACTTCCTAAAATAGTGGTTGAATATTTGGAGGTGATATTAATGCCTTCTTCAGCGTTTCGAAGGCTGTCATCTACTCAAGTCAAATGGGATGTATTTGTTGATAAATTATGTCATCAGTTTACATATCTATGAGAAGCCTCAAACGAAGCATGGGTAGAATATTGCATGCCTAAGAAAACTCCTGATAGCTTTTATATTTTTCAGCGGGGTAATTTCTCAATCAACTCGGGTTTCACTTTATCGACCATTATGCCCCTTTCCGGTATCTTGTGTCCAAACACAATTCCTTCTAGTACCATTACATAGGAATATAGAAAGACATGATTGAGGAGATAATTCCTAACATAGATTAAGATGACATGATATAATAATCATTTCCACTTTGATTTTGTAACATGCCATTATATGAAAATGGTCGTCTACCACTTTAAGAAGTTTCGTAGACAAATGTTGAAGGAGGTTTGATGGACAAATACGTCATCCATAAAGTCCTCCATAATATCCTCTATAATGTCCGACAAGATGGACACCATGAATACCTCCATAATATCCGCTAAACAATTACGATTGCATTATAGAAGCCGAACGACATCAGATGATAGAAGAAAGTGGCATATAGAAATGTGAATATCACATTCTCTTGGTCGTTTGGATGTATCAAGATTTGAAAGAATCCCAAATAGACATCTAAGCAATATGAATGAAAATCAAATGCAAGGCATTCAAGCATTTGATAAATGAATGAAAACATAAATTGTTCTAATTGAATTACATATAGTCTATAAACATTTTTCAATTTGAAATTGTCCACATTGAAATCAATTAATTACAATAATAGTTCCCTTCTTCCATTAAGTATCTGCATGACCTCTTTCTTCATGATCGGTTTTAGCTTTCTCTAATGTTCCACTGACGAATTGGACTAATCTTTAAGTAGATTCGATGCATGCACAATGATGGATTAAATCCTTTTATATATTCTAATGTGTATCATAGTTTTTTCCTACATTGTCTCTATATGGACAAAATGCATCTACTTGTGAATCGTCCAATGCAACCATAATTATAATGGGTTAAGTAGTCTCGAGAATCAAGAAATGCATACCTCAACCATTGTGGTAAGGATTTAAGTCCTGTCTTTGATGCGTTCTCCACACTCCATTCATAATAGTTGCTTTTCCAATTTCTTAAAGATACCTCTATTGTGGTAATGAACTTCTCGTCATGGGCATGAGTGGCTCGACCGATCAAAACATACTACAGGATCGACCAACACAATTGGCACTTTCTGAGGGCTGAGAATTTGCTCAGATTGGTTAGGGGTGAAAATGACTTCGGTCGGGGTGAAAATATCTTGAAGATGGCATTTTGAAATAATAGTTTGCTATGCCGAACACTCCTTGATTTCTTCCATTCCCTTGATTTTTCGTGCAAACACTATCTGTACGCACCCATTTCAGCATTTCAATTTGGCCAAAAGATCCTCAATCTCAGTTCCTTCTATTGTTTTGTTCCAAAATCTTTCAATAATTTGTCCGTGGGAGCCTCAAGCATGTGGATGAAATACATTGAATCAACCATTTATGGTTGCTTGTATTTTTTTTTGTCTAGGCTGATTTGCTTTATCTCATTCAGAGTTTCATCGTAATCATTTATGTTCTTACGTGGATGATAACATCCGTTGTGTCCCGAGGATAATAGGCACTCTCAAATCCTCGTCCATATATAGACCAAAAAATCTTTCGGTATGTACTACTCTTTGATTTCAAGGGCATTAAAGATTAGCCAATTGTAATTTCATTCTTGTCTACTTTAGCTGCCCACCATTTTGCATTTTGATAATAGAAAATGATAAAAATCTCGAGGTAGCACCTAAATCACAAGGAATGCATTCAATATAATACAAAGAATCGAGAAGCTACATGGGTCTACCATCTTAGGTGGTAGTTTGTGTTGTGTGATGGCACTGTAGTGTGTATTGAGCATCACTTCGCTTTCTCGATTATACTCTTCTTTGAGACTATATTCTTCAAGAAACTTACACATTATCACATTTTTATGATGGTTTCGTGAAATAGAATTGTGATATCCGAATTTTTCGTTGTCTTCACACATATTGCAAATAGCTACCATCGTTATTCTTATGTTGTCAAGATGGGAAATGACATGATGGTGCTATTGGTGGCAATAGAACATATTGTAACTCCTTTTTCCTTATGAGCTATCTTCTTGGTGGACGACTCCGCTTAGTCTTTTATACTCCTCAATGCAATCGAACAACAATGCTCTCAAAGATTTTGATTGCGTTTCCTAAGAGAGTTTTGAAAGTGTTATGCCTTTTCTGTAATATTTTGATAGTCTAGAGTTTAAGTTGTAATTATTAAAAGTTAATAATTATAAATAAACGAAAAACGAGTTTCCGTAATGAGGTTTTCATTAGCAAAATCAAACGAAACTCTAATGACCGTCAAAAGAAAAAACCAAAGAACGAGAAAACATTTTTCGTTCTTTATCGGAGAATCCCGCACCAACGGTTGGAAGGCAGATCCGATCTCGGCGTGGATACACGTAGAGGGCTTGTACTATCAAGTCTGTCACATCTGACAATCACAAGTTCAACGAAAAGGTATTACGAAATCGTTTCTAAATTTGTTCGTCGTTGAAACCCCTAAAAACTAATCCAAACATGACTATATCTAAATATTCGGGTTGAGAAAAACACGCTTCCCCACTCTAAATTAAACCAACAAGTTTTGGTTAGTCTCGATGGAGTGAAAGCAAGATGAGTGACTAGGTAATCTAGCGTGTTCAAATGCATATGGATCCCATATACTTGTTCTCCAATCCACCGCTTGAATCTTCATATTAAACCTTCATACATTGCGCCTTTGTGTTATGTGATTTTCGTTCCTACAAAAGTTGAGAAAATATAGTCTTAATATCCATGTCCGCCTCTTGCTGTGGAGGTGTAACTGGTGTGCCCCTTTGTGTTGATTGGCCTAATTTTGCAGTAGGGGGCCTATGCTATATCATTTCCTCCGTAGGGTGGATATAAATATAATTGAGGTTGAATATTTAGCTTATTTGGTTAAGAAAGTTGGTAGTATTCTTGTAGAAAAGTTTCAAATGATTCCTCCAACTTGGATTATACACGTTCAATAGAAAGTATTCGCAACGTAATTCATGTCTTCTACTCCCTGTTCCACCATATACATCGATTATGATTGCTATAATGTGTCTGTGTCTTTTGATGATGATCTATAGTTCAAGGTAGCAACTTATCACTTCAATTCAGTTAATTCGACCCCTAGGGTAGTCATCTAGTTCCCCTGTCTTACCCTAGCTCTCATCTTTTCAATCTACTCCTCCATCTGAGTAAAGTAAATATTAATTCTGAATTTTTCAAATGCATGCAAATTGTTTCTCATACATCGTAAGCCATCCACACATGTTTAATTTTTTTTGTCTCGAACAATTTTATTTAATGAGAGATTTAAATATTAAACTTGTATTCCGATCAAAATTCATACTCAAAAAGTCCTATAATCTCCAAATTTAAACAAAAATTTTGCAAAACCATGTACGAGACCAATTTTTCATCCGCGATCTTTAACTTCTTAATGTATAAGAGAAAAATTTAATCATGATCAATCAAAATCAACTTTCATTGTTTTGGTTATGTGTCAAGAAAGTAGATTATAAACAATCACCTTCGAGTCTAGCTTAATGTTTGACATTTTTCTTCAAATGAAACATGAATCGCTTAAATGGATGCATTCAACAAAATTAAAGTCGAACGTTATTCTAAAGGGTGTACTCTCACATGCCTTATTTTGGGGTCTTCTGAAGACTTTAATATTTTCGTGGTGATCTACCTCATGGCCACTCACATTCTAACACCTCTTGTCCGTCATTATGGGCACCTTCTTGTCATGTAATTCGAATATTTTTCTCACTATTGGCTATTCGTCTTTTTTCGCCTCATATTTCTCAAAAATTTCATTTGAGTTGCATAACACACGATCATTCCCTTGTACCACATTGTCTTCTAGTTCTGCCACATGTTCGTCATTCGCCTATACCAATATTTTCTGCTGGTATATACAATCTTTGGTATAGTGATGGTGAGGGCATAAAACACAAAGCAGAATGAAAGGAGGGTTACACGAACGAGGAGCTAACTCAAGGAGTTGAGCGGACATAACCTTGCCACGATCTACTCACACGTAGAAGATCAAGGAGCTTCCCGAACAAGGAAGCATAGATAGTGAAGAGGCATGAGAGACTTGATCACTACGTTTCGTACACAATTTATGAGTCATATTATGACTTATTTTGATGACCGTTGCGATTTTTACGTGTGGTTATGTATTAGTTTTACTTGTTTCTTTTGCTATTGTATTTGTAGGATTTAATAAATGAGAATTGGGGTAACATGGGAAGAGAAACGGCAGAGAAGCGAATGACCAACAAGACCTTTTCATGGAATTTCTTTCACGATTTCTCCATTGACCAACATAAGACCACTCTCATAATATATCCATAATGTCCAAAACGACCCACACCTAGAATGAACATGAAAGTATGGGCACCAAGCATGAGAACCAAGAATAGACATCAAAGTATGGGCACCAAACATGGGCATCAAAATATGGAAATAAAGTATGGGTAGTGGAGCACCAAAGTATGTGCACCAAGCATGGGAACCAATAATGAACATCAAAGTACGGGCACCAAGCATGAGAACCAAGAATGAGCACCATAGTATATGCACAAAGTACGAGTAGTGAAAGACTAAGTAATTTTAATAATTTATTTTAATTCTTTCAAGGTGTGGAGACTTTCCTATATAAGGAGCTCCAAAGCTCATTTGTAAGACACACAAGTTTTGACTGAAATACATTTAAGAGTTTCGAAATTAATATTTCTTAGCCATTAGAGAGAGCTACAACACTTTGGATAAACGTAGAGGAACTCAAAGACGGGTTCCGAATCCCGACTTCCCGATTATTCGCTCTCCTTTATTTGTTTCCTCTCATTTTTTATATCTTTTACATGATGTTTGTTATAGACTTCATGTGTGAGTAGTTGCATTGTTCTAGGAGATGGGATTAGTCCTAGGAGAACCTTGAATCTACGAAAATACTATTAACAAGAAGTGCAATGCTCCATTTTCTATTTTAATTCTTTATATGTGTTCTTCATGCGATATGTTTACCTTGATCAAGTAGTTGTATGTGTTAATGTATTGAGAGATGGATTGAGAGGTGAATATCAATCCCGGATAAATAGGTTCAGAACAATGGGAATTGGGTTATAAAAGTAGAGCAAATTTCGATTGAGGGTTAAAACAAATAAATCATACAGCTTGAGTTATAAATTAGAAGATCAGCCACGGAAGTAGGGGTTTGCTTGTTTATGCATGTCTTCTTCACCTTGAAAGAGGGTTTTAGACATATTACGATCATTCTCCTTTAAAGTTTTTTTGGAGTATGCATGATTGTTAATAGTTGAAGTGTGATTCTTCGATTACCTAGTGGTGAAACCGATTCCCTAGAGCGTTTGTCTAATTGCTAGAGCTTTGATAATCTCATTGCAGTACACGATTCTCGCATGTTTTTAGATATGTTTATGAAGATAGTTGTGATGTTTACGTGTGATTTTTTATCCGTTTTACTTGTTTTCGTGTTTTCATGTTCTTATAGAGTTTTATGCGTATTTGGTTCGTTTTGGAGCTAAAGAGAATACACGGGACAAAGTACGAGCATTGAAGATCACAACAAAGCAAACATGACGAGAAACGGGCAAGGAATGCGATACGACATGAGGAGACAAGGCCCCCCGCAGGGTGGTTTCTTTAGCCTGCTCGGGCTGAATATCCAGCAGCACTTGCCCGAGTCGTGCTCACCTTCTGCACGGACGAATAGAGGTTCATGAGGAGCCCGCATGGGATGTTTTCCTTAGCCCGTGCGGGGTGGTGTTCCAACAGATTTTGCCGAGTTGTGCTCATTTACAACACGCACGGATTTTACAGCACGCACAGGTCATGGGATGTCAAGGGAGCCCGCGTGGATTGGCCACCGAGCCCGTGCGGGGCATGGCTGTAACAACTTCCCTGGAAGTTCTCCAATGAGGAATTTGTATAAAAATGGACCCCCAATCGAGTACATATGCAATAAAAAAACACAGAGGAGAACATTCATAGCAAATGGGCAGCACCTTAAGCTACATCAAGCCGCTCCATCGATCGAAAGCGGAAACTCCATCTCCCTAGTCGATCCACCCATCACGCACACATGAAGTATGAAGACGTCAAGCTTAACGACATTAAATAAACGCTTTCTAGGAGGCAACCCAACATTTGTTTTCTTTTGTTTCATATTCCAGACTCGGTATATTTGAACATGATAAAAAAATAATAAAAAATCATAAAAAAAGATGAATACCTACAACCGTGACTTCATCTTTCTATCCTCCATCGCAACTTCATCCTTGTATTTGCCTATGGTGATAGGCATGGTCACTTGGCTAGTCACCTTCATTTTGCCATTTTCATTCAGCCATTGAAGCTTATACGGGCTCGGGTGTTTCTGGACCTTCAATCCAAGCTTTCGGACCATAGTAGTGCTTGCAACATTCGTGCATCTTCCTCCGTTGATGATTACGCTACAAACTCTTCCGTGAACAAGGCAGCGGATGTGGAATAGATTTTCTCGCTGTTCTTGTTCGTCGGCCTTAGGCTGCACGCTTAAGGAACATCGTGCCACCAGCAATTCTCCTTTGGCCGGTTCCTCCTCATGCGTCTTGTCCGAATTTTCATCCGCTTCATTCTCGGATTCAAACTCACCAGCGTCACGAATGATCATGACTCTCTTGTTCGTGCACTCACTCGCGTAGTGTTCTCTCCCATGACATTTGAAACACTTCACGTCCCGAGCCCTTGAAGTCATGGCCTCGGCCTTTCCCTTGTCCCGCTGTGCCGCTGGACCTATCTTGGTCGCATCTCGGATCGCTGGAAGGGTTTTGGTCACGTCCCGGCTTGTTGGAACCGTGCTGTCCTTCCTTGGATAGATCAGTTTTTCATCTCGTTGATGGCCGTATTTTCCCGCCCATAGCCAGAATGTGAACTCCTTCGCCGCTGGAGTTGTTTCTCGATTAGAAATACCTTGTGGAGCATCTCCTCTCTTTATACGCCTCTCTATCCTCCAAGATTTCAGCCCTCAACATCAGCAACTCAATCTCTTTATAATATTCCTCCACGGATCGGTTTCCTTGAGTAAGCTTCCTTAGTCGTCGATGCCCCTCTCGGTGATGATGGCTCAGCACAAACCTCTTGTGCATGATGGCCTTCATCTCCAGCAACGTTGCTACTGGTTCCTCACCATTTCGTGGCCTAGAAGTTCCGAGTTGATCCCACCAACTCGAGGTGTAGTCTTAGAACTCCGTGGCTGCAACCCTAACCTTCTTGGCCTCGTTGTAGTGTTGACAACCGAACATGAGTTCAACCTTCTTCTACCACTCTAGGTAGGCGTCCGGGTTGGCCTTACCATGGAACGTAGGAATTTTAAGTTTGAGACCAGCGAGGTCATCCCTCGGGTCGTCTCGTCGCTCCCTCGTCACACCCCACCTTCGGTGGCTACTTCGAGATGAGGATGAACTCCCTCGTTTGTAGTAGTTGCTGTCCTCTTCATGCTGGTTCCTTTTCCGTTGCTGGAACACATTAGTGTCTCTCTATCAGGTTAGATGTTCGGGTTGAAACTCTTGCCAAAACTCCTCCATTTTGTTGTTGAGACTTTGCTCCAAACGAGCTGGGAGAGCCTCGATTAATCTCTCGTTCACGCGGCTGGTTTGGGCTCCTTTATCTTCCATAGCCCTTGGTGGTTGGAAATTACCTACTCTTGGTCTCCTGCACAATAGCATATGGAGCAGCCAAAAGCGGAAAAGAAACAAAAGAAAAAAAGTACGAGAAATAAGACTCGTAACACCAAATATACGTACTAACAAATAGATATTGCTCGCGTTCAAACTAGCTATGGTCTACACAACCAAAGCCGAGAATAAACTAACCTTTTTCTAGAACGAGCTCTGATACCAGTTGACGCGATCCCACTGGAACGACGCTTTAGCTCTAGACTAAGGTTGGAATGGATAGGCCTTGCTGTAGCCGAGTCGCATGACTCTTGCACAAGGTGGGTGGAGCGAATGGTCACACGAGAGTTGTTGAAAGACTCTCGATTCAACGGCCCGTTATTGAAGGATATTACGTACCAACAAAGAACCAATGAACATTGGATATGACACACCAACGGTTTTACTCGATATAACACACCAACAAGGAATGGTTTCACAAAGGAAAATCAAGATTCAATTCAAAATTCAAAGTTCAAAAATTGTTTCAAAACCAAGTGCATGACCGGCCATATGTAACAAGAAATGGCCATGCAAAACATAAATGCAACATTAAATGCTAACTCACCATGCAAGGCATAACATTAATGTTCTAGAAAATAGTCAAAACATAAATAAGACAAGTCATAAGATGTGCCATTTGGTTGCAAACTTGTCTTGAAACCTCGGGCCAATAATTAGGTCACAGAAAGTGAGTCGCGACCACATTAAAAACCCGTAGTTGGAAAACCTCATGGGACAAAACGAACGAAGGGAAAAAAGTACACGCGAGTCACTTACCCTAATTATTGACCGTTGCGAGTTGTACTTCGACTCGTAGAATGATTCGGATGTTAGTGACTTCATGTGAACTTGAAATACTGGTCTTGAACGTGGATTGCCATAAGGATCCCGATGATCGCCTCCTTGAGCTTCGTAGCTTTAGCTCGGGTCACGGGAGCAGCTGGTAAATTCTAAGGCCTCCTCCTCTCTAGCCCTAGCTCCGGTCAAGGGAACAACGTTCTTCCTTTGGGTCACGTCCGCCTATTGTGTGACTCGGGTCGTCTCCTCTGTGGCGTAGGTCGTCTCTTCTGCGACGCGGGTCGCGTCTCGGGTCGCGCAGGTCATGTCCTCCTCAGCCATGTGGGTCACGTCCTCATCTGCATTACAGGTGCATCCTCGATGTCGTCCGGGATCATATCATAAACTAAACTATGATACTCTTATATATTAATTGGGATAGTGCTTCTAAACTCCAATATTATTCTCACGTATGAGAACAAGCTTAAGATTTTGGATATGTCATTTTCATTCATATCGAATAATTCAATTATCTCTCATAGACCTACCTACTCTCGCAGTGTAACTCCTATTCTATATGTACAAATTATTGATATTTCCTTCTAATGACTTATAAACCTAATCTTATTATGAACCTACATGCTTTCACATTGCAAATTCATGTCCAATCATTTTTACTACTACTAATCTATATGAAGATAACATTACCACTTCATATCCTCATTCCTATATTAATTGACCTACATTTCGATATAATTATTTATATCTATCAAATGCATTTGAACTAGTCTAATACGAATTTTCCATTTGAAATAAACCAACTAACGCTCAAATTCATGAGATCAATTCACAAACTGAAACATTAAAATATGAATTGAGTCATGGAGTTGAAAAAAATTATTTCGATTATTAAATTCATTAAACTCGCATACACAATACTTTAGCCTACATCCAAGATCAAACATATTGTTGTACATCACTAAACGAAATTAAAATAATGAATACTTAAAGACATGGTTTAGGACACGTAACTCGATCTATCAATCAATTGTTGCCATAACCTCTCCTACAACTCTTTCTTACCGATTATTCATTTCTCCGTCATAGTCCTAATAGCTTCTTCGCTCTTATGCATGATCTAGGAGTGTTTATCAACGTTTCATCACCTCTAGATTTGTTTTCTCTCATCCTTTTTCTCTTAATTTTAATTCAAAATGGTCCTCATTTAAGATATAAACTTTTGCTTACTTAATCAATTCAAAATTTGAATTTTTAAGTAAATTAAGTGAACCGCTTTGTTGAGCTGGTCAGTCCTCCAGTCGAGCAGTTGGTTGCTCTATGCTTTTCTTATGTAAATAGGAGCCAACTTTGACCATTTCGGGTGGAACCCTCAGCGGAGAACAGAAATCACCCAGGTCTAGCACACACACTTAAAAAAAATGACACCTCTAGATGGATGAGCGCTTGACTAAGCTGCCTTCTTCTCAGGTCGAGCGAATTCTCTAAACAAATTTCTTGTTGTCACAGCGCCAGATGCTTGAAAGCTCTACCTTAGAAAATCCTCTATGAAAGTTTGAGAAATCGATTTTCATATGGTTAACCTACCGCTTCTTGGGCCTGGACGAGCGTTTTGGCTGACCTTTCTATGATGCTCATTGTTATGCGGAATGTTGTTATACTTCTCCAAAGTGTAATCCTTAGTCCTTATTATTTGGAAGATCACAAAATGACTTAAAAAAATCATAAAAGGAACCAAAATAATACAAAATGTTATAGAGACATCTCGAAAATTATAGAGTAAAATAAGTGTGATCAAGCAAACATTGTTAATGAACAATGCATAACAAGATCCACAAGGATTTGAAGAATATTCAAGCTCACATAGACTACATTAATCATGAATGAAATTGAACCTATAAAATCCTCTAACATACAGAAAGATCCTAAGTCGTGAGATTAATACTAATAGTAGCTATCTTTACAAAATGAATTAGAAATTATACCAAACATATTTCATGTCTTTATTTATTGCTATCGTAACGGGTAAATTTGTCCAACATGTTTTGGCAAGACTCGAAGAAAATCATTAAAAAAATTTCACAAATTTTTCTTCTTTCTAAGACTCGACCTTTTCATTCAGTTGATTTTTTTATATACATGATTTTGGACTTATTGGCCTTTTTGTCTTTTTTTCTTTTTCTATTTTCTTATATAAAACTGTGGTCACTTGAAAAAGGGTAAAGAGAATGGAACTTGGGCTAACACTCATGTATGATTATTGCCACCACTCTCGGGCGAGAAGACTAGTTCTTGTTCGAATATAATTTTTTACACTGACCCGAGAAAGATTAAAAGGGCCTAATTTTCCTAAGAATGGGGAATGAATCTTATAGAAATACATCGGCTTGTAATTAAGATTCTAGGATGATTTTTAGAGGACTAAGTGTAAATTTATCCCGCAAAACAAAAAAAATCAACTTAATTGAAATTCTCTAAGTTATCTATGATCAACAAATCATTAATACTTAATCGCTCTATTTTCGGTATATATCGCTATTTCAGCAAGAAAGAATGTTGAATCTCCTAATCATTTGATTTCCTCGATGCAAAGCTTAGATGCTACGTGTATGCTTTCTCTAATTTTTTGATACTAGAAAAATTATTCTCCTAAAATGCACCCTAAATCAACCTATAATGCAATTTCAATGATCATGTATAGTGGGTACAATGTCAATATATCCCTCCCCGAGATTTAGACTCGATGTCGTCCTCGATGTCGAACTAACAAATTAGATATAAACTAGTTGATAAGGAAATAGAAACACATAAACTTGATCTTGCAAAGAGTAGTGATATGATATTGCATGTGTTTATGCTAGGAGTGTTTTTCGGTGTTCCATGCCATATTCTGATGAGGTATTCAA
The DNA here is from genome assembly GCA_036759665.1 of Gynandropsis gynandra. Classification (NCBI taxonomy): domain Eukaryota; kingdom Viridiplantae; phylum Streptophyta; class Magnoliopsida; order Brassicales; family Cleomaceae; genus Gynandropsis; species Gynandropsis gynandra. Next base: position 10,612,939 of record CM071867.1, on the reverse strand, counting down.
TCATATGAGAATCTAAAATAACAATCAAAGAATGTCTTGAGTATTAAACATCGAGATAGACATCAAATAGTTTATTATAATATAAAAAATTGGACAATCCTCCGAATTGTAAATGTCAATTCATCATTGGTATATTATCGGAGTGTCTCGAGATGAATGTCCGTACTTGTTTCGACGTGTAGATTTTTTAGTAAAACTTGAACTCGCTCATTCACTAGTGTCTTGTTTCCTAACAGAAAATAGATGTAAACTAATATCAGTAATTTAAAAAAAATTTAAAAAAAATAGAATACATGGAGTTTGGTTTGGTTCTCGGTTTCTCCCTAACCAACAAATATCTCTTATTCGATGGTCATGCATCCAATGTATACGTTTATTATCGAGATGTTTTGTTCAAGTGAGAGGAACAATTTAACTTTATCACCATTGGAATGAGCACTGTATGGCCATGAATGTTTGGGACGAGCCTTTTCTCTGTTTCCGTTTCATTCCTTTGTAAACATGTTGTCCACTTTTTCTATGGTTCTTGGCGTTGATATAGGCAAATAAAGATTCCATAAAGTAGCATGTAATAAAAATAAAAATAGAAAATCTGAGGTTCAAAGAAACAAAGCCTAAGGGAAAACAAAAAATAGCCAAGAAAAAGGTTTAGGCTCCCTATGAGAAGCAAACGTTTGTAGTCCCAAGCTCAACCGTATCAGCTTATACTCCCGAGGATTTTGATCAAGTTGTTCTTCACCATGAACATGGCCGGCCATAAGTAGTCAAAGATAGCCACGCAAGGCTTTAATGAGAAATAAATTCTTCGTAGCCATGCAAGGCTTTAATGAGTAATAAATGCTTAGTAGTCATGCAAGGCTTTAATGTGTAATAAATGCTTAGTAGTCATGCAAGGCTCAAATTAAATAGCCTAAAAATATCCAAAATTCAAAACTAAAAACATAATCTTAAAATCGGTTACTTTGATATGATAAATCGTATGAACACTCGGATCAACAATTAAGACGCGAAAGTGAGTCGTGGTGTCGCTAAAAACCCACTGTTTGAAAAACTTGTGGGACAAAACCAATGGCCGAGTTGATCGTTGCGAGTTGTGTTTCGACATGAAGTATGATATGGATGTTAGAAGTCTCTTGAGGACTCGAATACTCGTCTATAACTTAAACGGCCTTTAAAATCCCAAGGCTTCCTCCTCTGTCCTAGCTCGGGTCACAGGGCCATCATCCTTCTTTCGGGTCGCATCCACCTTCTGTCCCTTCTGTTTGGCTCGGGTCGCTTCTTTTGCGGCGCAGGTCGCGTCCCTTACAACGCGGGTTCCGTCCTCCTCAGCAATGCAGGTCGCATCCTCCTCAACTATGCGGGTCGCTTCCTTTTCAACAATACAGGTCATGTCCTCTTCATTGGCCACGACTCGGGTTGCGTCCTCGACGTTGTCCAGGAGCATATCATGCCCTCCCACTTGAAAGAGATTTATCCTCAAATTCGTTTGATATGCGATAAAAGGAACTAAGTCAATAACATTAAAGCTGGGACTCACATTATACATACCTTGCAAGTCGAGTTGGTAGGTGTTGTTCCTGATTCTTCTGGTCACTGTGAAGGGATCGTTGATCTGGGGTATTAACTTTGATTTCCGCTCGTTCGGGAATCGTTCCTTTTGTAGTTGAACCCAAACTTGATCGCCGAGCTCGAAAGTCATTTGTTTCCGTCCCTTGTTTGCCTGTTTCACATAGAGTTTTGTTTTCTCCTGTATGTTCTTCATAGTTTTCTCATGGATCTGTTGGACCATTTTTGCTTTCCTTTCTCCATCTAGACTGACTCAATCACTCGAAGGTAATGTCACTAGATCCAAAGGTGATGCTGGTGAACCCGTAAACAATTTCAAAAGGTGAAAATTTGGAAGCAGAATGTACATCATGATTATATGCAAAATCAACATGCTGTAAACATTCTTCCCAACTTCTCAAATTATTTCTACCAATTGCACGGAAAAGAGTTCGTAGGGTTTGATTCACTACCTTAATTTGACCATCAGTTTGTGGATGACAAGTTGTGGAAAATAATAACTTAGTTCCTAACTTGGACAACAGAGTTTTCTAGAAATAACTAAGGAACTTAGTATCACTATCGGAAACTATCGTACTAGTCATGCCATGCAAACAGACTACTTTCTTAAAGAAAAGATCCGCTATATGCAATGCATCATCAGTTTTGTGGATTGCTATATAATGTGCCAGTTTAGAGAACCTGTCTACCACCACGAAAATTGAATCTTTACCATTCTTAGTCCTAGGCAACTCAATCACGAAATCCATAGATATATTAGTCCAAGGATGATTTGGGATATGAAGAGGGGTATACAAACCGTGAGGTTGAACCTTAGACTTAGCCTGTTTGCACGCAACGCATCGCTCACAAATTCGCTCAACGTTCCTCTTCATCTGCGGCCAAAAGAAGTGGTCCTGTATTATCTTAAGAGTTTTCGTAACTCCAAAGTGGCCCATAAGTCCACCTCCGTGAGCTTCTCTTTTGGATAGGGCATCCGCCATGATATTTTCCTTACCTTGCTTGTACTTGATGACGTAAGAAAATATTTCAATGAATTTAACCCACCTCGCATGTCGCTTGCTGAGTTTGTTCTGACCCTTTAAATATTTGAGCGATTCGTGGTCGGTGTGTATCACAAACTTCTTCGGTCACATGTAATGTTGCCAAGTTCATAACGCTCTCCGAAGCTCGTAAAACTCTTTGTCGTAGGTGGTATAGTTGAGGGTTGCACCGCCGAGTTTCTCGCTGAAATAGGCAATTGGCTTCCGTTCCTGCATTAAAAATGCTCCAATTCCTACACAAGATGTGTCACATTCAATTTCAAAAGTTTGAAGAAAATCCGGTAAAATTAGTAAAGGGGCATGAGTAAGCTTCTCTTTCAACGTTTGAAACGCTGTCTCTTACGCTTCTACCCACTTGAATCCAACATTTTTCTTTAAGACTTCGGTTAAAGGGGCGGCCAAGGTGCTAAAGTGTTGTACAAAGTAATGATAGAAGCCCGCGATCCCACGGAAGCTTTGGACTTCCTCGATGGTCTTTGGGTTCGACAATTCCCGAATGCTTTAACCTTTTCTTCATCCACCTTCACGCCATCTGCACTTAGAAAAACACCTAGAAACACGACGTTATCCTTACAAAAGTTACAATTCTTAGAGTTTGCATAGAGTTCTTCCTTCCTAAGAACCTTTAGGACTAATTCTAGGTGTTTAACGTGTTATTCTAAGTTTTTACTGTTAATCAATATATCATCGAAGTAGAATACTACGAATCTACCTATTTACTCTCTCTTTAGGTGCATGAAAGTACTAGGTGCATTTGACAATCCAAAAGGCATTACTAACCACTCATATAACCCATGTTTAGTTTTAAATGTCATTTTCCATTCATCACCTTCTTTCATCCTAATTTGATGATAACCACTTTTCAGGTCGATTTTAGAAAATATCCTGCTTCCACTAAATTCATCAAGCATATCATCTAGACTAGGAATAGGATGTCGATACTTCACTGCGATGTTGTTGATTGCGCGGGAATCAACAAACATGTGTATGCTGCCATCTTTCTTTGGCACGAGTAGAACGGGCACGTCACATGGGCTCATGCTTTCTTGAATGTGTCCCTTGGCCATGAGTTCCTCCATTTGCCTTTGTAGCTCCTTAGCCTTCACTAGATTGGTTCAGTAAGCTGGCCAATTTGGTAACGCGGCTCCGGGAATGAAGGAAATTTGATGTTCAATACCGTATAACGAGGGCAATCCCGTGGGGTTGTATTCGGGAAAGACATCTCCATTGTCCTGAAATAAAGATATAATCTCATTCGGCAACACCGGTGCAGGGTTAGTCAAGCTCGAGAGAGCTTCCTTAAACACGAATAATAACACGAATTGATTAGAGTGAAAGGATTTCTTGATCTCACCCGATCTCGCGTACAAGTTTGAAGACTTAAGTACACATGCTCCTTGCTGTTTTGAGTGCATTTGATCTTGTTGCACTTCCTTTGGTGTCAACAAAATAAGACCGGTGTTCCTGCCATAAAACTTAAAAGAATGTTTGTTAGTGAAACTATCATGTTTTACCTTGCAATCCGATTGTCACGGTCTACCAAGAAGGATATGATTCGCCGCCATTGGAAGAACGTCACACAAGATTTCGTCCTCGTATTTGCCAATGGAAATAGGCACTTGGCTGTTAACATTCATCTCGCCAGTTTCGTTAAGCCACTGGAGCTAATACGCCCTCGGGTGCTTTTGAACCTTCAACTCGAGTTTTCGAACCATGGTAGCGCTTGCAACGTTCGTGCAACCTCATCCGTCTATAATAACGCTACACACTTTCCCGTGAACAAAGTTTTCTCGCTGTTCTTGTTCATCGGACTTAGGCTGCACGCTCAAGGATTGTCGTGCTACCAACAACTCTCCCTTGGCCGGTTCCTCCTCATACGTTTCGTCCGAGTTTTCAGCCGCTTCGTCCTCGGATTCGAACTCGCCATCGTCACGAATGATAATGACTCTCTTGTTCGTGCATTCACTTGCATAGTGTCCCCTTCTGTGACGCTTGAAGCATTTCACGTCTCGAGCCCTCGAAGTAGTGGCCTCAGTCTTTCCTTTGTCTCGTGGAACCGCTGGGACCACAATGGTCATGTCTCGGGGTTCTGCAACAAATTTGTCCCTTCTTGGATAGCTCGGTTTTTCCTCTCGATGATGGCTATATTTTCCAGCCTCATAGTTAGAACAGGAGCTTCTTCTCTGCTGGAGTTGTTGTTCGATTAAAATCGCCCTATGGAGCATCTATTCTATTTCCATGTAGTGTTGCATCTCCAAGCTGTCATGAATTTCCAGATTGAAGCCTCCGAAGAAATGAGACACTAGCACCTCTCTATCCTCCGAGATATCAGCCCTCAACATCAGCAACTCCATCTCTTGGTAGTATTCCTCCATGGTTTGGTTTCCTTAGGTAAGTGTCCTTAGTCTTCTATGTATCTCTCGGTGATGATGACTTGGAACTAGTCGCTTGCGCATGATGACCTTCATTTCCAGCCCCGTTGCTACTGGTTCCTCACAATTTCACCGCCTAGAAGTCACGAGTTGATCCCACACACTCAAGGCGTAGTCATAGATCTCAGTGGCCGCAATCCTAACCTTCTTTTCCCCGGTGAGTGTTGACAACCAAACACAAGTTCGAACTTCTTCTCCCATTTAGGTAGGCGTCCGGGTCGGCCTTGCCGTATTACGGAGGGATTTTAAGTTTAAGACCAGTGAGGTCATCCCTCGGGTCGTCTTGGCATTCCCTCATCATTCGCTGTCTCATTTGACTACTTCGAGACGACGATGAACTGCCTCGTTCGTAATAGTTGCTGTCCTCCTCATGATGATTCCTTTCTTATTGTTGCAATGGATGATTGTCTCTTGTTCGGGTTGGAGTTTCATGAAGAAACTGTTGCTGAAACTTTTCCATTTGTTTTTGCTAAGGCTTTGCTCCAATCGAGCCACAAGAGCCTCAATCAACCTCTCGTTAACTCGGCTGGTTTCGGTTCCTTTATCTTCCATTGCGTAGATGATTATAACTCTGCAATCTCACGGTCAAACTGCACACTAGCACACCAGAGCAGCCCACAAGCGAAACAAAAAGTGTACGAGCAATCAAGACTCCTAACACAAAATGTACGTAACAACGAATAAAACCTACTCACGGTTCAATCCTCACACAAGGTAGGTGGGGCGAATCGTCACACGAGAGTTGTGGAAAAACTCTCAAAGTTCAAAGTTGTTCTTCACCATGAACATGGCCGGCCATAAGTAAATCAAAGATAGCCATGCAAGGCTTTAAAGCGTAATAAATGCTTAGTAACCATGCAAGGCTAGAATTAAATAGCCTAAAAATATACAGAATTCAAAAAGAAAAACATAATTTAAATAGGTTACTTTGATATGATAAATCGTATGAAGTCTCGGATAAACAATTAGGATTTGGAAGTTGATGCGTTATGAAAGTTAAATAAATAACCTAAACTACCCGCAAGTGCACGACACGTGTCTAGTACCTCAGGTGTCGATCCCATGGAGACTACGCAACACAACCTAAACTCAAACTACGAATCAAACTTGCAAACGAACAAATATGGAATTTGGGAATAATATACTAAAAATAATAAAGTCACGAGTTCTAAGCAATGAGACAAACGTTCCAGGAATACGGTTTCACCACAAGACTACCAAAACCAACAATTAACCTATCTATCATGCAATCCCAGTCAAGTTATCTAAGGCAGACAATCCTA
>CM071867.1:10567931-10579941 GCA_036759665.1 Gynandropsis gynandra | reverse complement strand
ATCTGGTTCGAATCCCCTTTTAATAGATATGATTTCTCATGATTTTGTTGTTCTAAATCTTGGGAATTAGTTGAGAAAATCAAGGGCCCGAGCGGGCACAGCTTATACCCGCTCGTGCAGGCCTTATGCCCGATCGTGTACACCCATTCTCGCCCGAGCGGGCACCTATGCCCGAGTGTGTTCCTCTTCAGCCCGAGTCGTGCAAACTTACGGCGAATCTTGATGACAATTAACCCGAGCGGGCACTCCAATTCCACCAGATCGGGCACACATGCCCGACCATGTTCCTTGAGCACCCGAGTCGTGCAAAGCTACGGGGTTGACTTGGCATCAATTACCCGAGCGGGCACACTTCTAATGCCCGAGCGTGCATGACCTAAGATGTTGTTTCCGCTCCTTTCGCTCGGTGTTTGTATGTTCACTTCAATCCACGGCCTTGCACAAGTTGAACCTTGTCATTTCGGGGTTAAATTGCCAATATCTCTCGTGTTTCTCGTCATGTCTTCGTTTCCTACACAAAACACGAAATGTAGATGAAATCCTCGAATAATCTCGATAAATGAGTGAAATCTAATAAATCTAATCAAAACTATACCTAAGAATGACATAAAAACTACAACAGATTACGTGTTATGACACGAGAACACAATGGAAGAAGCCTCAAATCTTCTTCATATGTGGGTAAAGTCTTAAAATCATAGTGAAACTAATCCTAGAAATGGATGAAATACTAGGACGAATTACGTAATATTACTATCACGGTTTTTTAAGATTGTGTCGGTTGTATGTACTGGTTTAGGAAGGGGTGCCTCCACTTTCTTTTCAGCTTTGTGTCCTATGTTTTGCTTGAAACATAAAAAGTTATGGTCAATCAGTGAAGGATAATTATGTATGCACAACTAATATTAACCATTGGATCCGTCAAGGCATTGGGTTGTGTTGGAGGAGGAGGTGGTGCATCGGTTTCATATTATGTCACGTAATAGTTCAAGCCAAGAAAATTGAGTGATCCTTTGACAAGCCTAGATCTGCAGGTGACAATTATTGTGATTAGAGAGTTTCAACAGCCATGAGCTGTGAAATTAAGCTCTCAACTCTCCCCTCCATTTGATAGTGCAAACAAGAAAATGAAAAAAAATGTAATGAGCCCTTGTTGTGAATTGTATGAATAGGTGTATGCGTTGTAAGAACTCTTGAAAGGAATGAAAAGTTGTGTTTTTGTCTGCATAATGCTTGTCACTCACTTATTCTTCATTCAAACGTTTTACATAATATATGGTTTTAAACCATTACAAAAAACATAGGATATTAATGCTAATTCAAAAAAATGTCCAATACATTTCTATTTTTAGTACAAAAGCATGTCCTAAGACATTGCTAGAGGTTGCAGTGTCCTTGCCGCTTCTTGCATCCGACAGTTGACCCTATCCTCTTCTTCAGGTCTTCTTCTTCCTTTCGCTTGAGCTTGCTGCAGGGTCTGACAACTCCCTCCTCTTCCTTGCATTTGATTCTGCAACTTTGTCCACTTGTTCTTCATCCTCTGCTTCTCCTTGTTCTATTTCATCTGGTTCTTCTTCTTGATTATCTTGTTGAAGTTGCACAATTTCTTCAGTCTCCGCCCTGAGCAGCTTCAACATAACACCAAGCTTCCTTTTGAGCTCCTTGAACCACTAAGTGCTTTGTGACTTTGTTAAAATATCTTCAAGTTGTTCTTCTCCTGGAATGTGCTATAACTAGATAGCCCCATATGTCACAGCTTCCCTTGCCACGTAAAACATAATTTGAATGTGCTTAGTCCTCTTATGATCAACTAGGTTCTTCCCAATAGCAATGGCAGAGGTGCTGTCACAATGAATCACAACACTCTCACTCATGTCATACCCAAGTTCTTCAAATAACCTCTTCAACCAAACACTGTGATTTATGGCAGCGCATAAGGCTATATATTCAGCCTCTCCAATCGATTGGGCAATGATACTTTGCTTCTGAGTAGCCCACGTAAACATAGCACTTCCAATACTAAAACAAAACCCAGTTGTTCTCCTACACTCACACATACTTCCAGCAAGATCTGAATCTGCATATCCTAGTAAGGCAGCTGCTTCCACACTCTTAAACATGGGACCATAGTCTTTAGTTTCAGGCACATACCTCAAAACTTGTTTTGCCTCTTGCAGACTTCTTTCAGTGGGTTTAGCATTATTCCTTGATAGATAGGAGACTCAGAATGATAGGTCCGGCCTTGTAGCTGCCAAGTATAACAGCCCTCCTACCATACTCCTCCTATATTTTGTAGGATTACTGAGCTCATCACCATCTTCTGCATCTTCCCATAAGGTGTAAGTGGAGTGCTTACACCTTTTTACTTTAGCATACCAAATCTGTTTAATAATTGCTATGCATACTTAGCTTGGCTCAAGAACACTCCCCCATGCAAATAACTCACTTCAAATCCGAGGAAGCATTTCAGCATTCCCAAATCACTCATTTCAAATGTCTGATTTAGCTTGTTCTTGAACTCCCCTATCAAGGCTTCATCACTTCCTTTGACGATTAGATCATTAACATATAGGCAGAATATCACAAGCTTCTTCCCCTTCTCTTGTAGATACATTGCTGCATCGGAATTGCTTCTCCTACATCCCTCACTGATGAAGAATGAGTCTTTCTTGTTGTACCAAGCTCTTGGAGCTTGTTTCAACCCATACAAGGTCTTTCTTAATTTCATAACCTGATGGTTGACATACATAGACCTCCTCTAATATCTCTCCATTTAAAAATGCAGATTTGACGTCTAACTGGTGCAGGTTCTACTTCTCTTTAGTTGTCGCTGCTATCAATATTCAGATTGTATCATGTCTCGACACAGGAGCAAAGAGTTATCCATAGTCGACTCCATAAGTTTGGATGAAAGCATAAACTACCAACCTAGCCTTAAGCTTCAAAACTTGACCATACTTATCAATCTTCACCTTGTAAATCCACTTAACACTGATTACCTTCTGGTTTTCAGGTAAATCAGTAAGCTCCCAAGTACCATTCTTGTTTATCATCTCCATATCAGCATCCATGGCATCTCTCCAACCTTTCTTTGTCACAGCTTCTTCAAATGAGTTGGGTTCCTCCACTGTGAGATAGCAGCCCTCATAAGCCTGATATGTTTGGTCACTTCTTGGTTTAGCATCTACATAAATATCACTCAATCTTCTAATCCTGTGAACCCGTCTTGAGGAATTGCCACTTATTCTTCTGCCTTCGCTACATCTTGAATGTGACTGACTGAGCATAAATGGAATGGGTGAGAATTGAGGTGCTCCCCCACTCCCTCTAGAGCTCTACCCTTGCGGTGGTGTTGCTGGTATAGGCTGGATTGGTTGTGAGTCTTCCTAATGTGGAGGACCTCTAGGAATGTAGCTGGGAATCAGAATTTTGTCTCTGGTTTCAGTTTGTGTATCCCAATCCCATCCTTTTTTTTTCTTCAAAAACAACATCCCTTGCTACATCCACCTTCCCCGAGCTATGTTTGTAAACTGTATACCCCTTGCTCATAGTGCTATATACAACAAATATGTCCTTCACTCACTTTGCATCCAATTTCATTCTTTGTTATGATGGTATCATAACATGTCAAAGACAACCAAACACACGGAGATGACTAACAGATGGTTTGTGACCACTCCAACCCTCCAAGGGTATCCCTTGCTCATAGTGCTATATACAACAAATATGTCCTTCACTCACTTTGCATCCAATTTCATTCTTTGTTATGATGGTATCATAACATGTCAAAGACAACCAAACACACGGAGATGACTAACAGATGGTTTGTGACCATTCCAACCCTCCAAGGGTATCTTGTCCTTCAATGTTCTTGTTGGCATCCTATTCTAGAGATAGGCTGATGTGAACACTTCCTCAGCCTAAAACTTGTTTGGTAACCCCCTATCCTTCAGCATGCTTCTTGTCATGTCTAGGAGGGTCATCTTCCTTCTCTATGCCACTCCATTCTGGTGTGGGGAGTAAGCAACACTTAGCTGCCTTTGCACACCATGTTCTTCCAGAAAATCAATGAGTTCCTTAGTGTTGAACTCCCCTCCTCTATCATACCTGAGTTTCCTTATCCTTTTATTAGTCTTATTTTCCACCAGAGAACTAAACGTCTTGAATGTGTTGAGTACCTAAGATTTAAGTCTCACAAAGTATACCCACAACATGTTGGATTAATCATCCGTGAATGTGAGGATGTACAGACTTCCAACAAGAGATGGAGTCTTCATAGGACCACACAAATCGGTGTGTATAAAGTCCAGTATTTCCTTAGATATTGCCTCATACTCTTTGGGAAACTCGATTTTAGTTTGTTTCCATTGAACACATGCCTAACAAACCTCTTTAATCACCTTGAATTTGGGCAACCCCTTAACCATATCTCTGCATCTTCTGCAGGTTATGTAAACCTGCATGCCCAAACCGCCTATGCACAAATCTGAATCGTATGTCTGACTTACCATATTTGCTCCCTATGTTGCTATTCTCCATTTCAGAGGATAAGCCTTCTTGATAATTGGCACTTCAACTACCTTTCAACCATTTTTATCTCTTATGATACATTTCGGCTTTTCTAAACTCCACATGATACCCGCTCCTCACCATCTGAGGCACACTCAGAATTTTTTTATTCAAGCCAGGGACCAAGAAAACATCCCTCATTGTTCTCTTGCCCTTCTTAGTTATCACTTCAATATCCCATTTTCCTGCTGCCACAAGGTTGCTCCATTACCAACCCTTATTGGAACTTTGAAAGCTCTGTCTAGGTTCGTAAATATCCTTCTTCCCCGGTTATGTGGTTTGTTGCTCCACTGTCTATGGGCCAAACATCATCATCAAAGTTATGGTTCACCATATGAGTTGCAATGGACAATGAGTTGTCTTCATTGTGCTCCTGTCTATTAATTTGAACCTAATTTGATCCAGCTCTTTTGATCCTGAAATCTTTAGCAAATGACCAGGTTTTCCGCATGTATAGCATTCCTTTTTAGTCTTGAAGGTCTTGGATCCTTCAAACCTTTCCTATTTGTTCTTAAAGTAACATTGGGACTCAGTATGGTTGTTCTCCTTTCATACACCACACCATTTCTTCCCCTTAAATTTATTGTCTGGTTTGCTGAATCCTCGTTTGCTTGTTTATGTCTTCTTTCGAGCTTAACCCTTTAGTTTTTGCTTGAAAAGCTCCTTCCAAACATCCACCATTTTTGTCATCAAGTCTTGATTCTTGAGACTGTAACACAATCACAAGATCTCCAACAATCAAAGTGGCTAGATCCGTTGTCTGTTCAATGACTCCCACGTAGGGGTCAAACCTTTCTTGTAAAGAGCATAAGATCTTTGAGACAAGGTCATCTTCCTTAACCCCATCACCATAAGCCCTCATTTTATTCCCTAGCTTAGTGACCTTATTTGCAAACTCCTTGATACTCTCATTGTCACTTTATTTCAGGTTGTTGTAGTTGGCTCTCAACCTCTGCAGCTTTATCATGGCTGCTTTAGGGTCCCCTTGGAACCTTTCTTTTAGTATATTACATGCCTTCTTAGAGGTATCACAAAGGGATAAGTGTGCACTTAAGATATCCTCTGAGACAACATTGTAGATCAGTTTTAATGCCTTCTAATCCATGGCCTCCAATTCCTCCCATTCTGCAATTTTTTTTCTACCTCATATCCTATGTTGTTTCAATACCTATTGAAGGTATCTCTGGTATCCTTTCAATCACCATTTTCCACAAACTTTTGGATCTACGGATACCCTTTATTTTGATTACCCAATATTGTAGTTCTTCCAATAGAACAGTGGTATGGGAGTTTGATTTTATATCTTCACAGTTTCAACTTGCTTCTATTTTGTGTACTTTTGGTTTAACCTCTAGTGCTTTGTTTGTGCTATGTCTAGTACTCTTCTGCTTCCTCACAGCCTTGAGAACCAATGAGGCTTTAATACCCCTGTTGCGTTTAGAGAGCTTCAATAGCCATGAACTGTAAAATTAAGCTCTCAACTCTCCCCTCCATCTGATATTGCAAACAAGAAAATGTAAAAATGTAATGATCCCTTGTTGTGAATTGTATCAATAGGTGTATGCGTTGTAAGAACTCTTGAAAGGAATGAAAAGTTGTTTTGTTTGAAAAATTCTTGTCACTCACTTGTTCTTCACTCAAATGTTTTACATAATATATGGTTTCTAAACCATTACAAAAAACATAGCATATTAATGCTAATCCAGAAAATGTCCAATACACTTCTTTTTTTAGTACAAAATGATGTCCTAAACTATGGCTAGAGGCTGCAGTGTCCTTGCCGCTTCTCGCATCCTACCGTTGACATTATCCTTTTCTTCAGGTCTTCTTCTTCCTTGCATTTGATTCTGCAACATTGTCCGTTGGTTCTGCATCCCCTGTTTCCTCTGCTTCTCCTTGTTCTGTTTCATCCGGTTCTTCTTCTTGATTGTCTTGCTGAAGTTGCTCAGCTTCTTCAAGAATCTCGGTAACCTATCTCCTCCAAGTGCTTTTATGAACCTAGATGGAGATTTATACGAAAGAATTAATCAAGAGACACTTCTATCGATATTTTTCAGTTCTTCTATAGGGAACTAAACATGTTATGATATAATATATATGTATATATACCATCCCACAAAGAATTCAAATGCCCTTCGGGAAGCTCTTGGATCCGCAATGCTAGATTCATTCAAAGGGACAAACCATCTACCGATTAGGTTTGTTCCGATCTTGCCACGTAGTGTTTTCTGCACAATCCTTTTTGGATTCATTCAAAAGCACATGAGCGTGTTTATAATTTTGAATCTGACACTCAAATTTGATGGAAAATTATTTCAAGGAATAATAAGAACCTGATATCAGTGTCGATGCAGAGCCACGGCTTCAGTGTGAGCAAGAAGTTGGTGATGGGAAACTATATATGGTTTAGTCCCTGAATCTCCTCCAAATTCAATTCCAGTGCATCGGCCCGGTGGATAAGACCCATCCCCATACCCTTTGGTTGCAAGAGAGTAAGGTTGATTCAATGTGATCCAATACTTAACTCTGTCCCAAATCTACTGAATAGAAGTTATGCGTAATCCTTGAAATCCTCCCTACATAATATATATCAAAATTATGTTATGTTTCTGATTTTAAAAGCATCATTGAAAGTTATTATTCAACACTATACACTTACACTATTCGTCGGCTCAAGAATCCACAGTACTCGTCTTCAAGAGTTTGAGGAACATCCCAATGGAATATTGTCAAGAAGGGTTCTGTACCTGTGTACATCACGTTGTGATATTCATTCAAACATCTACACATGTATATGTACCTATATCTCTATATACGTAATCAAATTAAAATCTCACCGTTGGCTTTCAATTCGTTGATAAGATTGTTGTAATACATGATTCCCTTCTCGTCAACTCCTCCAATCAGCCTCCCCTCTAATTAAGATACTATTAGTTAGATTGGTTAAAACAAAATGACGAAGCAATTACTAAATCCTTCACGTATTATTAATTAGTCGGAATGACACATTAGTTTTCATATAATTAGTTCCCATGACCCGATCGAGTGTATTTCTTTTGTAATATTTGTCTTACTTGGTAGCACCCTCGACCACGCAATTGAGAATCTATACGCTTGGACATTCAGTCTCTTCAATATTTTAACATCATCCTGCATATATATATACATACATATTTTTACACATATATATAAGGACATGAATGAATCGAAATTTGTATATAAACAAAACAAAAACATCTTTTCATATGCATTAAGAGCTCTCAAACTTTATAAAGATCATAGGAATCACAAGCGAGATCTCCAGTGCTACGATCTGGAATTTTTTCTGTTATAGAACATTTTAGATCACACGATATGAAACAATTTCCCTAAAGTTTCAGAATCCTTTTTCAAATGTAAAATAGGCATTGGAATAGCAAGAACCTGGACATATGTGGGTGAAATAGTCCCACCCGTTGAACGCTCTATGCGCAGCACCTTCGATCTAGCACAACAATCAAGTACAAAGAAGAAATTTACCGATGAATAAACAGAAATGTGTATCATTTATTAACCTTTATGTTCCATTCCATGAATGATATGTAAGTGATAATTAGGGTACCTGGTATGCTGAGGTGGCTGCTCCAAATGTGAAATTCTTTGGAAAATCTTTCCGGTTGAAAGTAAGTGGGTCATCACAGTTGCAGGGCGGTTTAGCCTCACAGGCGGGATTACAAACTGTTTGACTTGATACACAAGCAAACGCACCTAGGAGGACGAGGATGGCTACACATGAGTAGTGAAGCAATTGAGCAGCTTCAACATTCAAGAACCTGCAACAGTTTGAGGATTGGTGGATCACAAGACAAGGAGACAAAGAATATTTCCGGGACAAGCTGGGAAGAGGAGCTGGACGAGGAACTGGTGCAGGAGCCGCAACATGACAGTGAAGGTTTGGACTGCGACATGAAGGAGCGGACAAACATCAGACATGAAGACCCTGTGGGAATATTACCAGAACAGGGTAGAAAATAGCTTTTGTAGGAAAAGTCTTATGCAGAAGATGTTTTCCTTTATTTAGAAAATGTTTACAACGGTTTGTTTAGCATTAAAAAGGCTAACAACGACGTTTACATATATATGAACCTTTTTGTAATGAAATGAATACAAGAGAATATTTTCAGAAAATTTCCATCTGTGTTCTTCACATTCTTCTTCTCTTTTCTCCATACCAAACCGTTTGCATTGCTGAAATCTGTCAAGTTCTTGAGTTCTTTTATTTTCTGTTTGCACAAGCTTAACAAGGATGATGATGTTTAGGACCATTTCATGCAATGTGATCACTGCTTAGTGTCCTAGTTTCAACAACAGGGGTATCAGAGTCTTGTCGGTTCTCAAGGCCGTAAGGTGGCACAAAAGCACAAGAACAATGCACAACCTTAAGCACAAAGTCTGAGATAAGAAACAACCGAGGTATTACTATTAAACCCATATAACACTCTGAAATAATTGCAGGTTAGAAGAAGAAGATGTAGAACCAGCTTCCTGTACCTTTGTTTGTTGGTAAGAATTACAGTTTATGGGTTATTAAAATCAAGGCCACCTTAAGGTGAAAGGGGCTTTGGAAAGTTGTGACTGAGGGCATGCCCAAGATGCCTGAGTTGGGTGAAGAACCTACTGAGGAACAGAAGAAGGAAATGCTGTCTTGGGAAGCCATTGAAGAGAAGGACCAAACTGCACTTCAGCTTCTTTACAGTGCAGTGACAGAGGAGATCTTTGCAGCACATCTGGCTGTATGTGATACCTCAAAGGCTGCCTGGGACCTGTTGAAAGAAAGGTTTCAGGGTGATCCGAAGGCTGCAATGATAAAGTTGCACAAGTTAAGAGCTAATTATTATGCTCTTAAACAAGGGGAGAAGGAGACCATCAAGGAGTTTGTCAACAAAAAATTAAAGAGTTGAGTAATGAAATGAAAGCGTTTGGCGATGATATTAAGGAAGATGCCCTTGTATCCAAGATGTTGTGTTCTCTACAGGAATGTTTTGATCCCTATGTGGGAGTCATAGAACAAACTAAAGACCTCTCTACGGTGACAGTAGGGGAGATTGTCATTGCTTTGCAATCCCAGGAGTTAAGGTTGTATGAAAGGAGTGGTGGACTGAAAAGTGCTTCCCAAGTCAAAGAGAAAAACCAGAAACATGTTCAGAAGGTAAATCCAAGTAAGAAGGCATTTGGGAATTAGATTTCAAACCCAAATACAAGAAGTTCTGTGAGATTTGCAAGAAGGACAATCATGTGGAAGCACATTGTTACTTCAGGAACAAAGGGCAGGATAAGTCAGATAGTTACAAGCAATACAAGACGAAGAAAGAGCGCTATAATTGTGGCAAGGTGGGCCATTTTTCAAAGGACTGTAAAAGCAAGAAAGGTGCCTCAAATCAGGCACAAACCAGCAGGGAAGAAGAGGATGAAAATTCCTTATTCACAGCAGCTCACATTGTCCATCAAACCTTTGAAGATGATATCTGGCTGATAGACAGTGGGGCAACTAATCATATGACCAAGGAGGAGGGGTTCTTTACTAGCCTTGACAGATCCTACAAGGTGCCCATCAAGGTTGGGAATGGAGCTACCTTGGTTACTGTTGGGAAGGGTAATATTGATGTCATGACCAAGAAGGAGAGGAAAATAATCAGAGACGTTTTTCTTGTCCCTGGTTTGGATAAAAATTTACTCAGTGTTCCACAAATGGTCAAGCATGGATACAGAGTTGTGTTTACAGAGGATAAGTGTGAGATAAGGGGAAATGATGGTGAAAAAATTGCAGAAGTGCCCATGGTAAGAAAAGCATACCCCCTGAAATGGAAGATAGCATCAAGAGAAGCTAGAGTTGCTGGTGAGACAGGTCTTAAAGACCTGTGGCACAAAAGGTTAGGCCATGCAGGTCTTCACAACATAAAGAAAATGCAGGATAAGGATATGGTGAAGGGGTTACCTAGATTTAAGGTGACTAAGGAGATTCGTGAAGCCCGTATGTAAGAAAAACAATGCAGGGAGGAGTTCCCTAAAATTTCAGAAGCTAAGGCTGAAGGAATATTGGATCTAGTCCACACAGACCTCTGTGGACCTATGCAAACACTGTCTTTGGATGGGAGTGCATTTGTGCTTACATTTACTGATGATTACTCACATATGTTGTGGGTTTATTTTCTGAAATTGAAGTCTGACACATTTGCTATGTTTAGGAAGTTTAAGGCCTTGGTTGAGACTCAGACAGGGAGAAAATTGAAGCAGCTGAGATCTGACCGAGGAGGGGAGTTTAACTCCAAACAATTCATTGAGTTTCTTGAACAGAATAGGGTGCAGAAGCAGCTCACAGTGGCATATTCACCCCAGCAGAATGAGGTGGCTGAGAGAAGGAACAAAACCCTTATGGAGATGACCAGAAGTATGTTAAAAGATAAAGGTTTACCCAACAAGTTTTGGGCAGAAGGAGTCTTCACTACTGCATATATACATAATAGAATACCAACACGAGCCTTGAAGGACAAGACTCCATTAGAGGCTTGGAGTGGCCACAAACCTTCTGTGAGTCATTTTAGAGTTTTTGGATGTCTGTGTAATGTGTTGGTACCACAACAGCAGAGGAGAAAATTGGATGATAGGTCTGAGAAAGCCATTTTTGTTGGCCATAGCAGTATGAGTAAGGGTTATAGGATTTATAAAATCAATACTGGGAAGGTGGAAGTAGCTAGGGACATCATATTTGAGGAGGAGAAAAGGTGGAATTGGGATACGCAATCTGACACCAAGGTGCAGGTTGGTACTTCCAGTATTTATCCTAATCTGAATACTCAACCAGAGGGAGTAGGTACACAGAATCAAAGAATGGTGTCTACAACTTCTCCACATGGACAGGAGGCTGGAGGGAGTAGAGGGGATTCATCTGATGCGTATCAGAGTTAAATAACCTAATCTACCCGCAAGTGCACGGCACGTGTGTAGTATTTTAGGTGTCGATCCCACAGAGACTATGCAACGCTACCTAAACCCGAACTATGAATCAAACTTGCTAACGAAAGGAGGTGAATAAGGAATGAAATACGGAAAATAACTAAACTACTTGGGTTCTAACGATAAGACAAGCGTCCTAGGAAACCGGTTTCACCACAAGACTACCGAAACCAACGATCAACCTATCTAACATGCAATCCCTGTTAAAGCTATCTAAGGCAGACGATCCTAACATGATATCTACCCCCTCTCAAGGCATAGACACGTGATCTAGACAAGCTGCCCCCTACTTTCGTGGCTGACACCATGAACTAAACCCATAAACTCTGTGATTCGCCCGTTCACCCTCAACCGTTGCTACCCTACTTTCGTGGCCTAACCTCGGTTGTTCTAAACCTGATCTTCCAAGACTAGAATTCTCCTTTCGGTCCTTATCCTAACCCCTAAC
>CM071867.1:10484444-10500041 GCA_036759665.1 Gynandropsis gynandra | reverse complement strand
TTTTTATAAAGAGTATTAGAACATTACTGTACATAAGGGTATTTTTGTAATTTCTTATTCCGTAATTAGGTTTAATTCTTAACCTATTGTATTTATAGCCGCTTAGGGCTATTGTAATTCATTATTCAGAAATACAATTTTCAGATTTGAATTACCTTTCACATGGTATCAGAGCTCCTTGTGTCTCACGACTAAACCTAGCCGCCGGCAACCCTTTTTCTCGGCCAAGCTCTGCCGCCGCACCTTCACAGGTCCGGCCACCGCAATCTCCGGCCCTCCACCACCCTCCGACGGCCCACCCTCACCTCAGCAGCCTCTCCGTTGCTTCACCAGCACGAATCTATCCCTCCACTGATCTGCGCTCCATCGCTCAAGAACCCTAGGCCGCGATCTGCTCAACGGCACCACCGCCGCCATTGCACCGCCGTCCGGCTCCTCTCCTCACCTCCGTTGTCTCACCACCACGGATCTACCATCCCAAGTCTCGGATCCCCTCCACGATTCAAGCCGGAACAGAATTTCCTTGATTCAAGGTTGCGTCCCAACCGCTTTCCTTGAATCTAGGCCGCGTCCCAACCGCCGCAATTGCACCGCCGTCCGGTACCTCCCCTTACCTCCGTTGTCTCATCCCCACGGATCTACCATCCAAGCTTGGCTACCCTCCACGATCTGCCCATACCTTGGACGAAACTGAATTTCCTTGATTCAAGGTCGCGTCTCAACCGCTTTCCTTGAATCTAGGACGCGTCCCAACCGATTCCGTACCGTGTGCCTTGCGTCTTCCTCTCATGGAAAACCTCCCGGAGCAATTGCATACCGTCAACATGTTTGATCCGCAGCAACCACAGAAGCTTCTCTTCGCTTGCAACATGTCAAGCGTCACGAAGCTCACCCCGACGAACTACCTTACGTGGAGCGTTCAAATCCGCTCCCTCCTTGAAGGGTACAATCTTGAATGCTTCATCACCGAAGATTCTATTGTACCACCGGCCATGATCCAAGTTGATGGGATCCAGCAACCAAATCCCGCCTTTAGTCCGTGGAAACACCAAGATCGCTTGATTTTCAGCTCCATGCTTGGAGCGCTATCCCTACCGCTACAACCGGTCATTGCCCGAGCAACTTCCGTTCGTGATGCGTGGAAAACCCTAGCAACCATCTATGGCAAGGCTTCTCGTGGACACATCAAACAACTACGAGATCAGATCAAACGATGTGTCAAAGGATCTCAATCAATAGAAGAGTACCTACGGTTTATCACCACCAAAACCGATGAACTCTCTCTTCTCGGGAAACCGATGGATCACGAGGACGTCCTTGAAGCCGTTCTTGATGGACTCCCGGAAGAATACAAGCCTATTGCTGACGTGATCAATGCCAAAGATGCTGCCATCTCAATTGAGGAGCTGCACGAAAAACTTCTCAACCATGAGGCAAAATTGGCCGTTGATCTCCCACCACCCGCCGCTGCCCTACCGGTCACGGCTCATGTTGCTGCTGCCCGTTCTCGCCCACGTAACCCCAACTCTCAATGGGGTCGCCAAAACAACAACCGCAATTCCTCGGGTGGTTACCGAGGTCGCTGCCAATTGTGTGGAATTCAAGGACACAGCGCCAAATTCTGCTCTCGCTTCCGCTACACAACCGTGAGCAACTCATTCGATCGCACCTCACAACCGTGGACACCTCCTCAACGTCCATGGCCACCAGCAGCGAATGTTGCTACGTATCCTACGTACGACACCTCCAATTGGCTACTGGACAGTGGGGCCTCGCATCACATCACCTCGCAGAACCAGAACCTCTCACTTCACACCCCGTATCACGGCCGCGAAGAGGTTACCATAGCTGATGGCTCCGGACAACCCATCACTCATTCCTTTTCGCGTTGAATTCTTTCCTCATATGTTTCAGGTGAAGGATCTAAACACGGGGGCGTCGGTTCTTCAAGGCAACATTAAGGATGGCGTGTCTAACAATTCAACTGCGGATACCAAACCCACTGCCGCATTCTCACTGCGGATACCAAACCCACTGTCGGTTCTTCAAGGCAACATTAAGGATGGCGTGTCTAACAAGTCTCGGATCCCCTCCACGATGCAAGTCTAACAATTCAACTGCGAATACCAAACCCACTGCCGCATTCTCACATCTCAATCCCACCGTATCCACTTGGCATTCCCGTCTAGGACATCCGTCACTACCCATCCTCAAACATGCCTTGTCCAAGGTCAACATTCCGTTAGTTAAAGAGTCTTCTATTTCTCCATGCAATTCGTGTCTAAGTAATAAGAGTCATAAACATCCGTTTAATGACTCATCCATTGTGTCTTCACGACCCCTTGAGTTTATTTTCTCCGATTTATGGACATCTCCTATTGTTTCAATGGATGGTTTCAAATAACCAACATGAATGAGGCGAAGCCCGTCTCCACACCCTTGCCCTCCACCTCTCGGCTCACCATCACCTTGGGCTCACCATTGTTCGATCCCACCGAATATCGTCAAGTCATTGGCAGCCTACAATACCTTGCTCTCACGCGCCCGGATGTTAGCTACGCCGTCAACAAGCTGTCTCAATTCATGCATCAACCGACGGATGAGCATTGGCAATGTGCCAAACATGTGCTTCGTTATCTTGCTGGATCTCGTGCCCAAGGTATCTTTCTTGCAGCTCACAATACTTTGTCTCTTCATGCCTTTAGTGATGCGGATTGGGCTGGAGACAAATCTGACTTCAAATCTACAGGGGCGTATATTGTATATCTTGGCAAACATCCCATCTCATGGTCGTCCAAGAAACAAAATGGGTCAACCGCATGCCCACCCCACTCCTTTCATATGCCTCGCCCTATGAAGCTCTCTTCCACACCTCACCGAACCTTCACAAACTTAAAATCTTTGGTTGTTTGTGTTATCCTTGGCTGCGTCCTTATGCCTCTCACAAACTTGATCCTAGATCTACTCCTTGTGTCTTCCTTGGCTACTCCAACACCCAAAGCGCGTATCTTTGTCTTGATATATCCAAACTTCGTGTGTTTGTCTCGCGGCATGTAGTCTTCCATGAGTCAGTGTTCCCCTTTGCCAACCTCTCGAAATATGTCACACATCCTACCTTACCAGTCTCCTCTCCGATGTCCCATGCTCCCTCATTCCTACCCGTCGAGCCCCTCAGTGTTGCACATACTCCGTCTCCATCACCGCAGCCCCCACAATTAGATCCTTCCCTGATCATTGTTGAGAGCACCACGGACACGAGTGATGCTGCGGCCTCTCCTTCTCCCGTGTTGTCTCCGGATGTGCTCCCCTCTCCGGTCTTGCCCTTGGACGTAGCCTTGCCCTCGGACGCGGCCCGTGTTGCTACTGCGGAACCGGGAACTCGAAATGTGCATCCGATGGTAACTCGCAGCAAGGTCAATCTTATTCGATCTAATCCTCCATCTGCGAATGTTTGTACAGGATCTTTTGATGACATTGAACCGGCTACAGTGACACAAGCCTTACGTCACACCAATTGGAGACAAGCGATGAGTGACGAATTCAATGCTCTTCTATGCAACGGGACGTGGGATCTGGTCTCTCCTAATATAGCGAGCAATGTGGTTGGTTGCAAATGGGTTTTTCGCATCAAACGAAAACCCGATGGATCTATTGACCGCTATAAAGCTCGCTTGGTTGCCAAGGGTTTTCATCAACGTCCGGGTGTGGACTTTCACGAGACTTTCAGTCCGGTTGTCAAACCCGCCACCATTCGCATCGTCCTTAGTCTTGCGGTCTCCAATGGATGGTTTATCAATCAACTTGACGTCAACAATGCATTTCTTCAAGGCACACTCACTGAAGATGTGTACATGGAACAACCACCGGGGTTTGTTGACAAGGACCATCCTCATCACGTGTGCAAACTTCGGAAAGCCATCTATGGTCTCAAACAAGCTCCTCGTGCGTGGTACTCGGAATTACGGACATTCTTGCTACAAATTGGATTCAAGAACTCTCTTGCGGATGCCTCCCTCTTTGTTCTCAACACGGCAACACATAAACTCTATGTGCTAGTTTATGTTGATGATATGATTATAACGGGCTCGTCTTCCTCTCACATTCAGCACTTCATCAAGGAGTTGGCGTCTCGGTTTTCCCTCAAAGACCTCGGTGCCCTACAATTCTTTCTTGGAATTGAAGCTACGAGGACATCCCGAGGTCTCCACTTGTCACAGCGGAAATACATTACGGATCTCCTCAATCGCACCAACATGAATGAGGCAAAGTCCGTCTCCACACCCTTGCCATCCACCTCTCGGCTCACCATTACCTCGGGGTCTCCTTTGTCCGATCCAACCGAGTATCGTCAAGTTATTGGCAGTCTACAATACCTTGCTCTCACGCGCCCGGATGTTAGCTACGCCGTCAACAAGCTGTCTCAATTCATGCATCAACCGACGGATGAGCATTGGCAATGTGCCAAACGTGTGCTTCGCTATCTTGCTGGATCTCGAGGCCAAGGTATCTTTCTTGCCGCTCACAATACTTTGTCTCTTCATGCCTTTAGTGATGCGGATTGGGCTGGCGACAAATCGGACTTCAAATCTACGGGGGCGTATATTGTTTATCTTGGCAAACATCCCATCTCCTGGTCGTCCAAGAAACAAAATGGCCACGCTCGCTCTTCCACCGAGGCCGAATATCGATCCGTAGCAAATACCTCGGCTGAACTTTGTTGGATTGGTAATCTTCTCACCGAACTTGGAGTCACTCTTCCCTTGGCGCCTACCATTTATTGTGACAACATTGGAGCTACCTACCTAAGTGCCAATCCGGTCTTTCATTCACGTATGAAGCATCTTGCACTTGACTACTTCTTCGTTCGTGGTCAAATAGAAGCTGGTACACTTCGAGTTTCTCATGTGCACTCCAAGGACCAGCTTGCCGATCTCCTCACCAAGCCACTTCCGAGGTTGTCTTTTCAAGACTTGTGTTCCAAGATTGGAATCACTACGGGTGATTCATCTTGCGGGGGCGTATAAAGAGTATTAGAACATTACTGTACATAAGGGTATTTTTGTAATTTCTTATTCCGTAATTAGGTTTAATTCTTAACCTATTGTACTTATAGCCACTTAGGGCTATTGTAATTCATTATTTAGAAATACAATTTTCAGATTTGAATTACCCTTCACATTATGTACAGTAATGTTCTAATACTCTTTATAGATTGAACATATGGGCTTAGTTGCATTTCAACTAATAACTTATGGAAACTTGGGTCATGAAAACCTATAGGGTAGGTGTATATATGATATGAACATGTAAATTGAATTATGCTACTCATATATACAAATTGAGATGGTGCTTCTAGACTTGAGTATTATTCTCGCATATGAGAACAAGCTTAAGATTTTGGATATGTCATTTTCATTCCTATAGAGGAATTTAATCATCTCTCGTAGACCTACCCATTCTCGTAGTGCAAATCCGATTTTATATGTACACATTATTGATGTCTACGGCTAATGACTTATACACCAAACCTTATTAATGAATCAATGTGCTCTCGCAGTGCAAAATCCTATTCAATCATCTATACCACTATGCAGTAATCTATATGAAGATAGCATTACCGCTTCATATTCTGACTCCTTACCTACATTTCAAAATAATTATTTAAATCTATCTAATGCATTTGAACTAGCCTAATCCGGTGTCTCCATCTGAACTAAACCAACTAAGAATCATTTCATGGGATCAATTCACAAACTGAAATATTAATATGAATTGAGTCATGGAGTTAAAAATAATTATTTTGGTAATTAAATTCATTAAACTCACATACATAATACTCTAACGTAAAACTAAGATCAAACCTATGGTTATACATCAACAAAGTAAATTAAAATAATGAAAATGTAAAGATAGATCAAACCCATAATCTCTATTTCAACTCTTTCTTACTGGTTATTAATTGCTTTGACGTAGTCCTAATAGGTTCGTCACTCTTATGCATGATCCAGGAGTATTTCTCAGCCTTTGATCTGCTCTATAATTTTTCTCTCTCATCTTTTTTGTCTTTAATTTGGTTCAAAATCGTGCCCATTTAATAGAGAAACTTATCCTCACTTAAAAAATTCAAAATTTGAATTTTTAAGTGAATACAGTGAATCGCTTGGCTGAGTTGGTCAGTCCTCCGGTAGAGCAGTTGGTTGATATATGCTTCTCTCGTGTTGTGATGCTCGTTCTCATGTAGGATGTTGTTATTCTTCTCCAAAGTGTAATCCATAGTCCTTATTACCCGAAGAACACAAAATGACTCAACAAAACATCCCCCCCCCCCCCCAAATCGCCTTTGCTTGTTCTCAAGCAAACATCGTCAATGAATATCTTTCGAAACGGATCACAATGCATAACGAGATCCACAAGGATTTGATGAATATTCTAGTTCGCTTAGACTACATTAATCATGAATTAAATGGATCCCATAGAATCCTCTAACTTATAGAAAGATCCAAAATCGTGAGATTAATACTCGCACTAGAGAACTTTACAAAAAAAAATAGAAATTCTACCAAACATATTTCTTGAATCTATTTATCGATATCTTAAGGGTAATTTTTTCCAAATGGTTATGGTAAGACTCGTTGAAAATCATTAAAAAAAATCACATAGTTTTATTCTTTCTGAGGCTCGGTCTTTTCATCCCGTTGATTTTTTATGTGGAGGAATTTGGACATTTTGTCTGTTTCTATCTCTTATCTTTTTCTATTTGCTTATATGTTTGCTCTCATTTATTGGATTTTAAAATAATTATTCTCCTAAAATGCACCCTAAATCAACCGATAATGCAAGCTTAATGATCCTATGTAGTGGCTACGATGTCAATCTATCCCTCCCCGAGATTTATACTCGATGCCTTCCTCTATGTCGAACTAACAAATGAGAGATGAACATAACTGATAAGGAAAAAGAAACATAGGAACACATAAACTTGATCTTACAAAGAGTAGTGATATGATATTACACGTGTTTATGCTAGGTGTTTTTCCGATGTTCCATTCCATATTGTGTCATTTCAGCTCACGCTTTTTTATGTTGTTCTCACCATATGAGAATCTGAAATAACAATCAAACAAAGTCTGGAGTATCATACATCGAGATAGAAATCAAATAGTTTTTTACAACATAAAAAATTTGGAGGAACTTCAAAATTGTAAATGTCGATGCATCAAGGGTATGTTATCCCAGTGACTCGAGATTAATTGTCTTACTTGGCCCGACGTGTAGATTTTTAGTAAAGCTTGATCTTGCTCGATTCCTTTGGGGAATTCTCTTTACAAAACTCGCTTGGATAATTTCACTCATTATTTCATCTTTTTAATTTCTCCTCTAGTTGGGTGAAATGAAGATCGTGCAATGATCCTTCACCTACTGCGCTCATCCAAATATAAATTTCTTCCCAATGCTAAACTCAACTTTCACTTGATGGTGAACCTTTGTTTCGCCACTTTCGTTTATCCATTTTAACTTTTATGGTTTGAGATGCTTCGTAATAATCCATCCCAACTTCTGAACAAGAGATGCACTAGCCACGTTCTTGCAACTACCTTTGTCCATAATGATACTACACAACTTGTCTTGTATAAGCTCGTGCATATGGAAGATGTCCTCTCTTTGTAAGACCACTTCTACTTTAGCTTGTAAAATTAAGGCTCTATGTGCTACTAATAATTCACTCTTTACGTTTCTATAGTCCTCAAACTCATCATTTTAATTAGGTAAATACCTCTGATACGGTGGCTGATCCTCTCCGGTGTAGTCTCATATCCTCCATATGCTCGTATATCAAACATTCGTGTTCGGATAGTATTGAGCAAAGTGACCCCCACCATGACACTTAAAACAATGAGTATCTGAAGTGTGAGAATCAAGTTTTAATACTCTTTGACCACCTTAACACAAGTATATGGATCGTGTAGTACCAGGGTCGAACTCAGGGAACTAGTGCGAACATCAAAACTAAGATTCGAGAGAAGAACATTAATATATGGTTTGTCAATGCTAGAAAACTAAGATGCAAAAGAATAAAGAGATTTAAATTCGATAAGATAAAATACCATGAGTTCGGAAATGTCGGGACATGTAATGGACGTTTCTATAAATCATGAAATCGGATAATCTCGATGAATGGGGAACTCAAGTTTAAATCTACTACCTAGGAAATCAACATACTCATCTCCCGATGCAGTCAATCGAACATCTAGATACATGAAGAACAATAGGGAATTCAACATTAATTATTGGAAATGACTCTCTCGATGTCTAAATCCACTACCTAGAAAATCAACATACACATCTCGCGATGCACAAATCGAACATCTAGATGCATGAAGAGTAGTAGGGAATTCAACCTCAATTATCCGAAACAATGGGAACTCAATCGCAATTATTGGAAGTGAATCTCTCGACGCCTAATTAATCTACTATCTAAGAAATTAACGCACTATCTCCAGATTGAGTAAATAAACAACCTAGATGCATGAAAAACAATGGGGAGTTCAACCTCAATTGTTACGGTTTCTAACTAAATTAACCGATCGGTCAGATTCTCATTAATCTAATTCATTCTAGGTTTAATTCCGAGACTAAAATATGACTTCCCAGCCAAGACAAATCTCTGGACTCATTCAAATAAGTGATCAGCAAGTGTGAAAGTATTAATAACAATCTATCAAACTAAATATGAAAAAAACATCCATAATCAAGTATTGAGATCGAACGAATCCATTACAAGAGCACCCCCTAACCCATGGCTAGGGAGGATTACTACCGAAGCATAAATGCAAACATGAGAGAAAAATAGAAACGGGAAGACTTGATGTCCTTTCCAGGACCCGATCCTGTCCCCGATTGGGACTTGATATTCACTCTTTCTCTTCCTCCTCCTTTTATAGCAGGCCTCTCCTCTCTCTGCTCTGCTCTAGCTCCTCCCAACTCAAGTTCCACCTCCTGCCAGCTGACTTCCTCCTTTTAACATAGTGTGTCTTCTCTTTTTGTCCCCCACTTCTTCATCTCCTTTTTCCTTTCGATGTGATGCTTGAGTAGTCGTCTTTTTCTTTCTTTTCTTTGTGAGCCCAATCGGGCTAAGCAAGGGATGAAATACTAAGATGAATTACGCATTATCAGTATCACGATTTTTTAAGGTTGTGTCGGTTGTATGTACTAGTTTAGGACTGTGTGTCTCCACTTTCTATTCAGCTTTGTATTCTATGTTTGGTTTGGAAAACCGTCTAGCTTCAGGTTGATAGTTATAAGAGTTACCGTACCTCCGGAACATTATGCGCTTTCTCTTCAGTTGGTTCTCCATCTTTACTATGACATGCAACAAGTGGTCCATGACTCATCAATCCATTACTGCACGATCCTATATGTTAAGGTTAAGAACGTTTAAAAATCAATCCATTATTGTCTCTCGATCTTTCTCGATGTTCGCATGGCTCATCAAGAACTCCATCTCTTTATAGTAGTTCTCTACTTTTCTACTACCTTGCACCAATCACCTAAAATGTCGATTCACCTCTCAATGATGGTGATAAGATATAAATCGATGCCACATGATGGTGCACATCTTAGCCCTTGGGGTGATAACATGACCTCCAAATCGACAAAGCATGAGTTGATCCCATCAAATCAGTACATAGACACTAATCTCATACTATTGACATTTTTACGGCTTCCATTGATTGTAGATGGTTTCTTCGGGATGATAACATTATCTGCTCTCCCGTTGCAAAATTAACATTATCAAATAATTACATAGTTTGCAAGAAAATAGTCATATTATTTGATATATATTAGATCAATAAGCTTCTTATTTATTCTTAGGACGAGGTCCTGTAGTTACATGACTAGATAAATGAACAATACAAAAGCATAGTACATAAACAAATAGTTATTTAATATAGTTGATGGAATGATTGGGACAATCTTATGCCTTAGTGAACTTGGAGTACCATTTGGCTGAATCCTTTTCTTTTCGGTCGATAGGATTGGTGAAGTTGACCCAGTTCATACCAAATCTGAGGGTGTAACCATTCCCAAATTCGTAGTTGTCCATCGAGGACCGGCGGAATATCAGAAATACCCTCGTAGGGCTAAAACACTTCAAAAATACCCTTCCCCAAAATAATTAGTAAATCCGAAAACTAAAAACAAAGGAAAAGACAAATTTGCCCTTAACGTTGGAACGTGGAAAAATGGAAGTTCGGCAGTTTTTCGACGTGAAAAACTGCCGAAAACGAGAAAGCCGAACAGTTTTTCGCCGTGAAACCTGTTTAAAAGTTGATAGCAAGAAATAAATAAGTGCTTTCGAACTTAAGAGGGAACGATTTGAAGTTGGCGAACGATTTGAAGTTGGCGAGAAGGAAACTGGCGAAGAGAGCACGAAGAGAGCACGAGTCAATCTTCAATGGCGTCAATAAGTGTAAGTAGTTCGATTTCTAGGGTTTTGCAAGCTTTCGAGTCACAAAATGGTTTATTGATTTGAAATGGGTCAGTGTCAGTGAGTCGGTTAGGTCGCAAGGGTCGCAAGGGTCGCAAGAGTTGCATGAACATCTTCGACTCCGTGAGTCGGTTGAGTAGCAAGGGTCGCAGTAGTTTCATGACCATCTTAGACTCAGTTTATTGATTTGAAACGGGTGAGTGTCAGTGTCAGTGAGTCGGTTAGGTCGCAATGGTCGTTTGAGTGTCGCGGAGTGTCTGAGGGTCGTTTGAGTCGCATGGGTCGCACACGTCGGTTGAGGGTCGCACGGGTCGATTGCGTCGCATGGGTCGGTTGGGTCGCATGGGTCGCTTAGGTCGGTAGAAGTATAATGTATTCGTAATTGGTCATTTTGCAGGAAAAAGGGACTAAGAGCAAGGAGTGCGTGAGTGATGCTGATGCTGATGCTGCACTCCCTCTGACACTGGAGAAGAAATTAATAGGGGAAATAAGGAAGTCGGAGAAGAGAATCATCAACGCCGTAAGAGACCTTCTAAGGGATGTCGGGATTCATGTGCCTAATCCAAAATCAAAGGCTGCCGAGAAAGTTGCGATCACCGAAACCCAATCTTCCGACACTGTTGGTGATTTTGCTTTTGAATTCCTTCGACGTCCAAATCCAGTGTCAAGAAACCTTGCTCCTGATGGAGTTCCACCAAGTAAGTAATATTTAGTGAAAAGGTCATTTGAGTGTCAATTTCCATCGAGACATATAAGTCGTAGGGTCGCATAAGCCGTAGGGTCGTTAGAGTCGTAGGGTCGCATAAGCCGCAGGGTCGTTAGAGTCGCATGGGTTTCATATGTCGCATGTGTCACTGGGTCGCTAAAGTCAAATGGTCGCATGGGTCGCATAGGTCGCATTGGTCCCATTGGTCGCATTGGGATAATAGGTCGCATGGGTCGCATGGGTCGCATTGGTCGCCATATATTTAATGAGGTAAATTTTATGCAGGTGCTGGACCTTTATCGAAGGAGTCTGCGCCATATGTTGAACCTCCGCCGGCGAAAAGAGCAAGAACAATTCAAGAACCCGAAAAAACGGTGGTTCAAGAACCTGAGGAGTTTGTGTGGAATCCCAGAGGATTAGTAAAGGACTTGATAACCCGACTTCCTATGTTCACTGATGCTAGCGGTGAAAAGTTGACTAAGCTATATTGGTTCCTGAAGGCACCTCGACATGAGCGATGGTGGATATCTGAGCTAGATATTCCCCGGGGGCCAAAGTTTTGGGAGATTATATTAAAGGCCAACGCATGGCTTGAAGATGAAGTAAGTTTTTTTAAACCCTTAGTCTCACGGAGTTTTGTGTCATATGCATTCCTGTGTGTTAATTTTTTTTTTGCAGCAATTGGATGAGGCGTTGATGGAGCTGTCTTCTCGCTTGGCATCGGATCCCAGCGCGTATCAGAATTATTACGTTTGTCCTGTTGCTTTCATGCAGACGCTCTCGATGTGGACGTACGAGGATATGGAAACTTTGCCGGAAAAGCTTAGTCAGTTTTTGAACGCCAACCCACCAATTAGTGATTATGAAGGTTTTGTCTCGGTTCTAAACATTCCATCGGAAAATAATCGATGGGTAGGATGTCATTGGGTAGCCATCAAAGCGGATTTCAAAACCCGATGCATCACGGTATACGACTGCAGGATGAGCCTTAAGGAAACACATATCGATCCGGTGATTGAGAGGATAAGAAAAGCTGTCCCCAAGATGCTCATTCTCGGAGGGTTTCCTTCTTTGGCTTCTGGAGAAGATGAATGGAGGTATGTGTATTATGATGGTCTGCCACAGAACCAAAGCGGGAATGACTGTGGTGTTTTCTCCTATAAATTCGTAGAAGCCTCGTTATCAAAGGATATGGATATGTTTCTTCGTATTTGCGACGACAAGGTTACTTCCATGCGTGAGAAGATGGCGGCTGATATATATAGTAATGGAGAACGTATCTATGAACCCGAAGATGACTAAATTGATATATGGTACATTGTTTTTTTTGGACTGGTAGATGTGAACATTTGGTACATTTTTTTTAATATTTGGTACATTCTTTTTTCTATTATTTGGTACATTGTTTTTTTTATAATATTTGGTACATTGTTTTTTTTCTAATATTTGGTACAAGGGTCACAGAGCCTCATACGACCCTTGCGACCCATGCGACCCATTTGACCCTTGCGATCCATGCGACCCATGCGACCCATTTGACCCTTGCGATCCATGCGACCCTTGCGATCAATACATTCATTCATTCAAGACCTATATTAAAAGGTTCTTTAATGTGGTCAATGCATGCACCTTGGTTAAAACGGAGTTCATTTATTTTTCGTTGAATATGAGTTTATAAATAGAGGAGGAAAAACCGAAAAGCTACAACAATTTGTAGCACCAAATCATCTCTTGTGTTGTCATTAAGGTCCAATACACTGGTAGGTAGGGGACGCAAGAAGGTCCAATACACTGGACATGTCAGAGACACAAGAAGGTAGACCTTCAAAAGATGTCTTCAGGAAGTCTGCGGTTATAGTAGAAGTAGGCGAAAGATTCAATAAACCTTCGATCGATTCCACATAATAGACGAAAGTTGTATGAAGCCAACACGACGAATTTTAACTCATGCTCAGGTAAATCACTTGAATTTGTTCGAAAGATTAAATTTTTATTATCTTAAGACGGGTTTTTTTTACTTAGTTTCTCTTGTTCAGGTTTATCATCTATTATGTGGAATCGATCGAAGGTTTATTGAAAAGTTTATTCCAATGTTCAACTCTCTTCACCTTACGTCTTTCCCCGTTACACCAAATGGTTACCGAGTGACGGAACTTGTTCAAGCATTCACGGGGAGTCGATTAGTATTCGTAAGAAAGTTTTACTCTTGATCATTTACATGAAAGATGCTTCATTTACTTTGATTTTACTTTGATTTTTCTCATCTCTTGTGTTGTAGCATTAAGGTCACATACAGTGGGATGGTAGGAGACGCAAGAAGGTCCAATACACTGGACCTTCTTGCGACTCCAACTATCCCAGTGTATTGGACCTTCATACGACCCTTGCGACCTATTATCCCCATGCGACCCTTGCGATCCATGCGACCCTTGCGACCTATTATCCCCATGCGACCCTTGCGATCCATGCGGACCCTTAAACATTCTAGAATCAGTCAAACCAACTTAAATGCACGGGTAGTTTGAAGGTTATCTCGTTATTAGAAGTATCTTTATTATCTTTAAATGCACGGGTAGTTTGAAGGTTATCTCGTTATTAGAAGTATCTTTATTATCTTTAAATGCACGGGTAGTTTGAAGGTTATCTCGTTATTAGAAGTATCTTTATTATCTTTAAATGCACGGGTAGTTTGAAGGTTATCTCGTTATTAGAAGTATCTTTATTATCTTTAAATGCACGGGTTGTTTGTATTTTTTACTCCTATAAATAGTGTATGAATAAACCAAAAGCAAACACAACCTTTTCCATCAACTACAATCTCTTCTAATTTTTTCTATCCTATAGAATTCTCTAACATAAATAGAGGAGGAAAAACCGAAAAGCTACAACAATTTGTAGCACCAAATCATCTCTTGTTTCGTCACGAAGGTCACATGGTCGACCCAGGTCTTGGTAATCGGCGGACTCAGGGTCTATATACATAAAATAGTAGTTTAGTACATCCTAAGAGGAACAAGCAAATTTAATCGTTTGCGTCATCTTATTTCCATTACTATCCTCTAAATAAAACTTGGAACCTGAGCTCCAATCTATTGGTTTCTTCTTCCTCGTCAACCCACAAGAAGAACAACGGAGCATTTCGTGAAGCTTGTGAAGGAGGAGTATGACTGTGGGTTGATGAGGAAGAAAAAATCAATAGATTGGAGCTCAGGTCCAAAGTTTTATTTAGAGGATAGTGATGGAAATAAGATATCGCATAATATTATACAATCTTCGAAAATAATTCTGATTTAAATAAGATATCAGAAAATATCCAGAATATCTCATAGAATATCATCAGAATAACTTTTGTGACCTTTGTAACCCATGCGACCCTTGCGATCCATGCGACCCTTGCGACCTATTAACCCCATGCGACCCTTGCGATCCATGCGACCCTTGCGACCTATTATCCCCATGCGACCCTTGCGATCCATACGACCCTTGCGACCTATTATCCCCATGCGACCCTTGCGATCCATGCGACCCTTGCGACCTATTATCCCCATGCGACCCTTGCGATCCATGCGACCCTTGCGACATATTATCCCCATGCGACCCTTGCGATCCATGCGACCCTTGCGACATATTATCCCCATGCGACCCTTGCGATCCAATCTATTGGTTTCTTCTTCCTCGTCAACCCACAAGAAGAACAACGGAGCATTTCGTGAAGCTTGTGAAGGAGGAGTATGACAAAACCCGAATAAACTGTGGGTTGATGAGGAAGAAGAAATCAATATTCTTCTTGTTCCTCTTCTGCCAAATAGAGCTACCGTGGAACAAGAAGAAGAATATTGGTTTCTTCTTCCTCATCAACCCAAAGAGAAATCACCCGACTTTAGGATGTACTAAACTACTATTTTATGTATATAGACCCTGAGTCCGCCGATTACCAAGACCTGGGTCGACCATGTGACCTTCGTGACGAAACAAGAGATGATTTGGTGCTACAAATTGTTGTAGTTTTTCGGTTTTTCCTCCTCTATTTATAAACTCATATTCAACGAAAAATAAATGAACTCCGTTTTAACCAAGGTGCATGCATTGACCACATTAAAGAACCTTTTAATATAGGTCTTGAATGAATGAATGTATTGACCACATTAAAAAGCTTTGACCGCATGGATCGCAAGGGTCGCAAGGGTCACATGGGTCGCAGGGTCGCATGGGTCACATTGGTGGCAAGACAGGAGTCTGACAGCAAAACGACAAGTCGCACGAGTCGCATAGGTCGCATGAGTCGAACAAGGGTATTATGTGGTCGCATGAGTCGTCCATGGGTCATATGTGGTCGCATGAGTCATCCATGGGTCATATGTGGTCATATGTGGTCGCATGTGGTCGCATGCGTCGGATGGTT
>CM071867.1:10470255-10481535 GCA_036759665.1 Gynandropsis gynandra | reverse complement strand
AAATCCAGAAAGACAATAAATACAAAGAATGACCAAGGTGCATTCATTGGTAAAATAAAAAGCATAGCTAGAACCTGGAAAAGGCAGTGTAGTCTGACATTGAAAAGACTAGTCGGAAGGGTCGCAATGGTCGGAATGGTCGGAAGGGTCGCAAGGGTCGCACGGGTCGCACGGGTCCAACATATTTTGATTTGAGCTGTATTTTCAAATTTTATTCCAATTATGTGTAAATAATTTGTAAATAATAAATTAGTATCGCAGGGGTCTAAGGGTCGCAGAAGGACAAGGGTCGCAGGGGTCCAAGGGTCGCAGAGGAACAAGGGTCGCAGAGGGACAAGGGTCGCAGGGTCAAACTGGGTCGCTGGGTCGAACTGGGTCGTAAAGTCGCAGGGGTATTTTGGGAATATCAACATTTATACGGGTACTTTTGAAGTTAGAAATTTTTTCTTTTCCGGGAAGGGTATTTTTGAAGTGTTTTAGCCCTACGAGGGTATTTTTGAAGTTACCCCTCGAGGACCACGCGAAGCATCCTGCTACGTTACATCCCTCACTATAACAAATGAAAATGATGGAAACAAATTAATAGTACACATATATTCTGCGATGAACACGGAGACAATGGCCAGGAAAAATAAGAAGGATGAATACTCACTCGAGGGCGCATTTGAGACAAGAAAGATGACTGCAATGACACTGAATTATTCCGTTATCGGCAAGTGCATTGGGAAGGCTTAGATTGCCAAAATCAGCAACTCCTGAAGTTTTCAGATATATACAAGTTTGTAAGAAAATAAATGTTAATCACGTGGGTGAGAGTTAAGAATCGAGAGAATGAAGAGAACATAGTACTACTTCTCACCATTTTCGGTAATATAGGTAAGTGGGTTATTGTAACGAACTTTCACGTAGTTTAGAATTTGACGGAATCCCGGTGGATAGTACACAAAACTAGCAGCCTGTGGATGAAAAGTTTCTGATCGATCAGCGTAATATAATTTACCTGTACAAATTTCGGGTCCATACGAAGCCAGGTAAACGGTTCTTCATCCTCTACAAAACTCAAAGACGAGACAATAATTACCTGTACTCCAATAGGAACTCCATCACGATAAACTGCATATATATAAAAAACAATAGTTGGAGTTTACCAAGTAAGCAGAAAGATGATGGTTAGCATGAAACATCAAAAGTTATGGTCAACGAGTGAAGGATAATTATGTACTCACAACTAATATTAACCCTTGGATCCGTCAAGGCATTGGGTTGTGTTGGAGGAGGAGGTGGTGCATCGGTTGCATACTGTGTCACGTAATAGTTCAAGCCAAGAAAATCGAGTGATCCTTTAACAAGCCTGGACTCTGGAGCTGAGAATCTCGGTAACCTATCTCCTACAAGTGCTTTCATGACTTCGGGATAATCTCCGAAAACCAACGGATTCAAGAACCTAGATGGGGATTTATACGAAAGAATTGATCAAGAGACACTTCTATCGATATTTTCAGTTCTTGTATAGGGAACTAAACAGATTGTGATATATATGTATATATACCATCCCACAAAGAATTCAAATGCCCTCCGGGAAGCTCTTTGATCCGCAATGCTAGATTCATTCAAAGGGGCAAACCATCCACCGATTAGGGTGGTTCCGATCTTGCCACGTTGAGTTTTCTATGCAATCGTTTTTGGATTAATTCAAAAGCACATGAGCATGTTTATAATTTTGAATTGGACACTCAAATCTGAATGGAAAATTATTTCAAGGAATAATAAGAACCTGGTATTGGTCTCGATACAGAGCCACGGCTTCAGCGTGAGCAAGAAGTTGGTGATGGGCAACGATATATGGTTTAGTCCCTGAATCTCCTCCAAATTCACATCCAGTGCATCGGCCTGGTGGATAGGACCCATCCCCATACCCTTTGGTTGCAAGAGAGTAAGGTTGATTCAATGTGATCCAATACTTAACTCTGTCCCCAAATCTGCTGAATAGAAGTTCTGCGTAATCCTTGAAATCCTCCCTACATAATATATATCAAAATTATGTTATGTTTCTGATTTTAAAAGCATCAGTGAAAGTTATTATTCAAGACTATACACTTACACTATTCGTCGGCTCAAGAATCCTCTGTACTCGTCTTCAAGAGTTTGAGGAACATCCCAATGGAATATTGTCACGAAGGGTTCTATGCCTGTGTACATCACGTTTTGATATTCATTAAAACTTCTACATATGTATATGTACCTATATCTCTATAATACGTAATCAAATTAAAATCTCACCGTTGGCTTTCAATTCATTGATAAGATTGTTGTAATACGTGATTCCCTTCTCGTCAATTCCTCCAATCAGCCTCCCCTCTAATTAAGATACTATTAGTTAGATTAATTAAAATAAAATGAAGACGCAAACTACTAAATCCTTCGCGTATTATTAATTAGTCGGAATGACACATTAGTTTTCATATAATCCGTTCCGATGAACCGATCGAGTGTATTTGTTTTGTAATATTTGTCTTACTTGGTAACACCCTCGACCACGCAATTGAGAATCTATATGCTTGGACATTCAGTCTCTTCAATATTTTAACATCATCCTGCATATATATACATACATATTTTTACACATATATGTAAGGACATGAGTGAATCGACATTCGTATATAAACAAAACAAAAACATCTTTTCATATGCATTAAGAGCTCTCAAACCTTATAAAGATCATAGGAATCACAAGCGAGATCTCCCGTGCTACGATCCGGAACTTTTTCTGTTATAGAACAATTTAGATCACACGATATGATACCATTTCCCTAAAGTTTCAGAATTCTTTTTCAAATGTAATATAGGCATTAGAATAGCAAGAACCTGGGTATCTGTGGGTGAAATAGTCCCACCCGTTGAACGCTCTATGCGCAGCACCTTCGATCTAGCACAACAATCAAGTACAAAGAAGAAATTTACCGATGAATAAACAGAAATGTGTACCATTTATTAACCTTTGTCTTCCATTCCATGAATGATATGTAAGTGATAATTATGGTACCTGGTATGCTGAGGTGGCTGCTCCAAATGTGAAATTCTTTGGAAAATCTTTCCGGTTGAAAGTAAGTGGGTCATCACAGTTGAAGGGTGGTTTGGCCTTACAGGCTGGATTACAAACTGTTTTACTTGTTACACAAGCAAACGCACCTTAAGAGGACGAAGATGGCTACACATGAGTAGTTAGTTGCTTGAATATACATGATGGAGAGTTTCTTCTTCTTCTTTGATGCCAAGTGGTGAGCTTGAAGGGGGTTTATATAGGGTTTGAGAATGTATGTAATGTGGGTTGAAGCAACTTGTTACGAACGTTGCACGCATTCCATGCATGTTCTCCGACTCCGATCCAGTTGGCTCTTAATTTAATATTATTTTTACATCTTATTGCGACAGTTATCGTCATCCCCATAGCTTCTTCGTTTGGTATTCATGATAAATTATCATACGAATTTAGTTTGTCCATCTAAATTTTCCCAATTAAATCCGAATGATGATGTGTTCTTGATTCTTGTTTCACGCGTCAATTTCCAGTTATTTGTCATGGAAGTTGCGTACATGATTTTGTATAGGTTTTAAAATTCATCTCTCCATGTTTTCATAATCTTTGATCTCTCCGTAATGGCTGAATATTGCATGTCATTGAGAGCCCTTGCAATTACGCTTCTAATGTTAAAGATTGAAAAATAATTGTTAGTATATATATATATATATATAGCTGGAATTCGTCGCATATCTACATTTTGTATAATTTTTTTATGAGTATATTATCCATAATTCATATATATGGAATAATGTGAAAAATGTGAAAAATCAACTTTTAAATGTTTTTATTATTTAAATACTTGTGGTATCCTACAACATTTTTAAATGTTTTTATTATTTAAATACTTGCGATAACTACAACATCTTTTATACACAAATTAGTTTTTTTTTCATAATCCACAAATTAGGTTAATTTTGTAGGTTTTATTTTAACTCAGAAATACTTAAATTGCTCATTGGGGAATTTAAAAAATACTTTTATCCCATTGAGACCCTTAATGTTGGTCAAACAATGTAACAAAAATTTATGACCGAATGATCATCTATGTCTATCTTCGATCTCTCGTTGGTGGTTAGTATACAAAAATTTTAAAATTATTTGTTGTGTAATTGTTTTGTTATCTTTCTTTTAGACAATTTTATCATATTTGGACTAAACAATTCTGGAAAATCGATTGTTCGTAAGTTTGATCGAGCTCTAATTAATAAAAGATTAATCGAAGAATTCTCATAATCTTTTGCATCTT
Organism: Gynandropsis gynandra; assembly: GCA_036759665.1. Taxonomy (NCBI): domain Eukaryota; kingdom Viridiplantae; phylum Streptophyta; class Magnoliopsida; order Brassicales; family Cleomaceae; genus Gynandropsis; species Gynandropsis gynandra. The sequence goes on along the minus strand of CM071867.1, from coordinate 10,477,207 downwards.
TTGAGAGGCACTAACGTTTTCTTATCATTCCTAGCTGTTGGATTTCAATTGGAAAGGGAATAGTTTGTTGGTTTCTCAAATTTTAAAATTCTTATTTACCTTTATTTCAATCCTAACTTCTCTAATGTAGTTTTAGAATCTTGGACCATCCACATTCTTAATTCAGCAATATATTGTTTGTTGAATAAATTAAAAACCTTCCATAGGCTGTTCTTATTCTTTAATAAAAACTTCCTGATCAACATCTCAATCATACCCAAAGAGGGTTTTGAATCCCTTTGGTTGGCTCAATGTAGACAATTTGACAATAAGACTTTGTTTTATGGATCTTTGAGGTCTAGATCTTCTTGGATTATTCTTGTCATGATTGAGCACACTTTCTTCAAACATACGTTTCATAATAGTTGATTGCAGAGAGAGTATAAATACATTTTTTATCCTTCCTTCCATCTAGACAAAATAATGATTCAATATTTCTGGAATACCACTCACGAAAAGAATTTACGCTATATATAATGTTGAATGATGGTGCTCATTCTGAACACATTCCTTGGATTCGCTTCAAATATTTCCTAGTTAGATCTAAAGAAGTTAGCAAGCAAATACATTTACTCTCAATAATAAACTTGTTTAGTTGTATTACAAATTATGTCTTATTTATTAGGCAGAAAATACAGCTGAAACTGAGAAAATAAGATAAATAAAACTAAAATACAAAATAGTATTAGGTTGAGTGAATGACTGTTGAGTCCAGCGCCATATATGGGTTCTTAGAAAAATTCTTCTAAATCAATACTCTCTACCACTTCATGTCTCTACTTATTTTAGTGAGTGAAATACACTTGGTCGAGTAATGTGATGCTCAGGATGAATAGTCCATGTCTCTAGAAGCTCTATGAGATAAACAAATTGTTCGGGTATAGGGCACGGTTGCTCGGTTCGAGTGCATGGTCGCTCGGACCGATCAGTCAATGTGTATCATGCACACGTTAGTCCAAAAGATTCACTCTGCTCGATTGATTCCCTGCTCAGGCCGAGCGACTTTGAATCCACTAGATCCATGTTCTTCTTAGCTTCTTCAACTTATATACAACTCAAATTAGCGTGACTTATCACCTATTGACGTCCTCTTGACTTTATTCTCCTTGCATTCAAATATATATACGTTGTTGATATGCCCAACTTGTGTTGGTACAACATCAAAAAGAACTTCATCTTTGTACTCTATGATGTTGAATGAGATAGTCACTTGACGTTATACCATGGTATCTCCACTATTGTTTATCCAATAAAGCTAGTAAGATTTTGGATTCTTAAAGGTTTACAGTCCCACTTTAAAAAAAAAAATAATAAAGTACTCGCTACTTTACCGCAGTTGTTTCCATCTATAATAATATAGAATATCCTTTCTCGCTGCTTTGTCGTATCAAGTTTGGTGTATATTCAAAACACTTCACACTACAAGCAAAAGGAAACTCTGGATAGCTATGATATTTTTTGGTGGGTAACTTCTTAACAAACTCGGTTTTCGCTCTATGATCAACTGTTATGCACTTTGTCAATATCATGTGTCCTCTATAGAAAGACTTGGTTATAGGAGCTAGATCCTAACTCAGTTCACTATAAAAAAATAGCCCATTTCCAACGGACGGTGCAACAAATCTGTCCGTTGATGATGAATTGTAACGGATTGCAACAGATTTAGGAGAACTTCCAACGGGCACATATCCGTTGCAATCTGTTAAAATCTTCAATGGAAGTGTAACAAATATCATATGTTACCACGTCGGTTGCAATTCGTTTCAACTTTTAACGGGATGTTAACGGATATCTTCGATTGGCATCCTTCGTTAGAAGCCCGTTAGAAATCGGAGAAAAAATTCCAACGGACATCCGTTGAATATTGTAACGGATGCCCGTTGGCACTTGTAACAGATAGCAGTTGAAATTGTGAATTTCGAGGATTACCGGTGGAAATAAATTCACGTGAACTTGCAACGGTCATCCGTTGAGATTTAAACTAATTAATGATAACAATCAAGGTTTCAGCATCAAACCATCAACATGAAATATACTTTCATCATCGTATTCTTTAAATCGAGATATATATAGATCAAGAGAGTGGATGTATAGAAGGAAAGATCCTATAACCGAAGAGATTACGCAAGAATTCTTACACGGATTGGAGCAATTCACGAGTTTTGCATCGATGCAACCTTTGTGTCAAGAATGCGGGACAATGTTATGTCCATTCAAAAGATGCAAAAATATGAAGTATCGAAGTCAAGAAATTGTTTGCAAACATCTTTGCAAGGTGGGTTTTGTTAAGAATTACGAAATTTGGTTTTCTCACTGCGAAAATTGCAGTGTAAGACATATTGTTCCAGAATCACAAGTAGAAGGAATGAAGAAGTTATTGATGATGCATCAAAGACCAATCCATATGTGGAAATGGTGTCAGATACTTTTCCTGGAGTTGTTAATGAACACACGTGTGAAGAGATGTCGAACATCGATGCACGTCGATTCTTCAACCTATTGGATTCAGCGAAACAACCTATATTTGAAGAATGTCGTGAAGGTCAATCTTGCTTATCTTTATCTTCAAGATTGATGAGTATAAAAATATACTATAATGTTGCTGAAAATTGCATGGATTCATTTTGCAAAACCATGCGTGAATATTTACCGGAAAATAATCAAGCTCCCGCGACATACTACGAAACAAAGAATGTGTTAAAATATTTAGGAATGACATATGAAATAATTGATGTTTGTAGAAACAGTTGCATGTTGTATTGGAAAAAGGATAAATACTTGTTGGAATGCAAGTTTTGCGGTGGAAGCAGATTTCGGCAAAAAAAACCATTTTCACGTAAATATGTACCATTCAAGTAATTGTTCTGTATGGCAGTAGCAAATAGGTTGAGAAGGTTATTTTAATCGAAAAAACCGCTGCGGGAATGAGATGGCACGCAGAACACTCGACGACCGAAGGTATAATGCAACATCAATCAGATGGTAAGGCTTGGAAAGATATCAATGAAATATTTTCCGGGTTCGCATATGAAACGAGAAATGTTAATTTTGTAAGTTTTATTTTAACTCAGAAATTTAAAACAAATACTTAAATTGCTCATTGGGGAATTTAAAAAAATACTTTTATCCCATTGAGACCCTTAATGTTGGCCGAAAAATTTAACAAAAATTTATGAACGAATGATCATCTATGTCTATCTTCGATCTCTCGTTGGCGGTTAGTATGCAAAATTTTTAAAATTGTTTGTTGTGTAATTGTTTAGTTGACCTTTCTTTTAGAGAATTTTATCATATGTGGACTAAACAATTCTGGAAAATCGATTGTTCGTAAGTTTGATCGAGCTCTAATTAATAAAAAATTAATCAAGGAATTCTCATAATCTTTTGCATTTTTCAGAGGCACTGATAACACTGAAAGTGTATCGATTTTAGGTTAGGTTTTAATGTCATTTTCGCATATATTTCATAGTTAGATTTACATATCCGATACGATTATTCGTTACATATGCCCGTTTTGTTGGTTTTTAGGTTTTAATGCGACAAGGCCTAATCGAGGTTAAAAAGACGAATTCCTGAGCAAAACCACGCACTTTGATAATAAATTCTCTCGGAGCCAAAATCAAGCCTCAGAAACTCAAAGAAACACTCGAGCAACGAGCGAAAAAGAGAAAAATCAAGATTTCAAGGGTGCCCGGTCGGGCACTGAGGTCTACCCGCTCGGGTAAAACCTACGGGATTTTAGTTGCACACCTTGCACGACCCGGGCACGAAGGCAACATGATCGGGTAGCCATACCCGATCGGGCGCAGTCAAGGTACCCGCTCGGGCGTTAATTCGTCCAAAAAATCCCGGAGAGTTTACACGACTCGGGCCGCTCAACCACGCGATCGGGTGCTGATACTCGATCGGGCATGAAGGAGCACACGACCGGGCGCGCCTCTGCACGACCGGGTAAAAGTGGTGCCCCAGCGGGACGCGTTTCTCGCAACCAACTAGATCTTGCATTCAAACGAACTTATTTATAGACCAGAATGGATCTAGAGCAAGGCGGCCACGTACAGGGCAAGGAAAGGCATGGAAATCATCAGGAAAGGCTCGGGAGATACTGGAGAAGAAGAGAAGCATCGATCCTCACATCGGTAACACAATAGAGAAGATCGAGGCATCGAGTTTCCTAGAGTCTATCATGTTTAGGATTGTGTTATCTTCTTGGTTTGTATTCTCCATGAGTGAGTAGGATCCCAACTATGGGTTAGGGATATCGGATTGTAACGGACGAACAATGTTATGCGTTAATGCTTAGATCTATTGATTTTGTCTTGATATTCGGTTCTACTTCCAACATTATCACTCTTATACCAGTGCTGCCCGCTCAGTAACATAGGAATTCAGACTTTGCTGGAAGGTTAAAGGATGAATCCGGATCTGTTGAGTTGTAGGTTAAGTTCGGCTAATGAGAATTTGACCCGTCGGTTAGTCGACTTAGGAATTAGGATTGCGTTCGTAAAGCTGCCATAGTACGGGTAATCACTGCTGGAAGGTAGGGCTGCACGTACTCATAGTTAGGAAGTTTAGGCTCGGAAGAATCACTCATCACCTTAGGGCATGAATTTCCAGTTATCAAGATAATTCGATAGGTTTATGATCTTTAGTTGTTACATCCATACGATTCCCGGTATCCCGAAACCCGTAGTGTTCGTCATATCCAAGTTTTCTCCAACCTATCATCGTTTTCACCACTTAGCTTAGTCTTTTAGGTATTTCGCACCATATCTTCATCTACCTCCATTCGTCTTAGTTTAGTGTTATTCTTAGTTTTTGGCTGCTTTAGTCCCTAGAGATCAACCCTGGTACTACGCGATCCGTCTACTTGCGGTGAAGTGGTCTAGGAAATTATATTGCTTCAATTTCACGTCATCAGGCACTAACATTTTCTTATCATTCCTAGCTGTTGGATTTCAATTGGAAAGGGAATAGTTTGCTGGTTACTCAAATTTTAAACTAATTATTTACCTTTATTTCAATCCTAACTTCTCTAGTGTAGTTTTAGAATCTTGGACCATCCACATTCTTAATTCAGTAATATATTGTTTGTTGAATAAATTAAAAACCTTCCATAGGCTGTTCTGATTCTTTAATAAAAACTTCCTGATCAACATCTCAATCATACACAAAGAGGGTTTTGAATCGCTTTGGTTATCTCAATGTACACAAATTGACAATAAGACTATATTTTTGGATCTTTGACGTCTAGAGCTTCTTGGGTTATGTTTGTCATGATTGAGCACACTTTCTTCAAACATACGTTACATTCAATATTTCTGGAATACCACTCACGAAAAGAATTTACCCTATATATAATGTTGAATGATGGTGCTCAATCTGAACGCATTCCTTGGATTCGTTTCAAATATTTCCTAGCTATATCTAAAAATGTTAGCAAGCAAATACATTTACTCTCAATAATAAACTTTTTAGTTGTACTACAAAGCGTGTCTTATTTGTTAGGCAGAAAACACAATAAATGGGTCATCTCAGTTGAAGGGTGGTTTGGCCTTAGAGGCTGGATTACAAACTGTTTGACTTGTTACACAAACAAACCCACCTAGGAGGACGAGGATGGCTACACATGAGTAGTGAGTTGCTTGTTTATACATGATGGAGAGTTTCTTCTTCTTCTTTGATGATTAGGGTTTTTGATGCCAAGCGGTGATTTTGAAGGGGGTTTATATAGGGTTTGAGAATGTATGTAATGTGGGTTGAAGCAACTTGTTACGTACGTTGCATGCATTCCATACATGTTCTCCGACTCCGATCCAGTTGGCTCTTAATTTAATATTATTTTTACATCTTATTGCAACAGTTATCCTCTTCCCCATAGCTTCTTTGTTTGGTATTCATGATAAATTATCATACAAATTTAGTTTGTCCATCTAAATTGTCCCAATTAAATCCAAAATGATGATGTGTTCTTTATTCTAGTTTCACGCATCAATTTCCAGTTATTTGTCATATAAGTTGCGCACATGATTTTGAATTAGTTTTAAAATTCATCTCTCCAAGTTTTCATAATCTTTGATCTCTCTGTAATGGCTGAATATTGAATGTCATTGAGAGCCCATACAGTTACGCTACTAATGTTAAAGATTGAAAAAAATACTTGTGAGGATATATATGGCTGGAATTCGTCACATTTCTACATTTTGTCTAGATTTGTTTTATTAATATATTATTCATAATTCATATATAAAGAAAAATGTGAAAAAAATCGTTTTTAAATGTTTTTATTGGTTAAATACTTGTGGTATCCTACAACATATTTAATACACAAAAACTAATATTTTTATAATCCACCAATTATGTTAATTTTTTATATTATTATCTTTAACTCAGTAGTTTGCCGTCGAAAGAAAAAAAATAAAACAATTTTAAATTGTTCGTTGGAAAATTTTAGAAAATTCTTTTGTGACATTAAGACCCTGAATGTTGTGAAAGCCCTATGCTAAATATGTAATATACAATAGTTATGGGTTTAAATCGCAATTGTTAAAGAGTTAATAATTATAAATAAACGCATTACGAGGTTTCGAAAACATACCATTCTAAGACGAAAACCCTAGCCGTCAGAAAAGAAAAACCCGAAGAACGAAAAACAGTTTTCGTTCTTCCGAATCCCGCATCAAAGCCAATCCCGATCTCGGCGTGGATACGCGTAGAGGGCTTGTACCATCAAGCCTCACATCCGATCATCGATTTCAACGCAACAGGTATCACAGAAACTGTTCTAAATTTGTTTTATCGTTGAGATCTGTTAAACTAATCCGAACATGACTAGATCTAAATTCGGGGTGATAAAAACACGCTTCCGCTAATTGAATCAACCCTACAGTGGTATCAGAGCGTCTGGATGCAT
>CM071867.1:10437841-10451761 GCA_036759665.1 Gynandropsis gynandra | reverse complement strand
ACATGAGATGCATGAGTATACCGTCATCGGTAGTCTGGGTCTAAGTAGAGGCTGGGTCCCTTCCAATCCGACGTCCTAGAAGCCTAGTGTGTATGCAAAGAAAAAGAAGAAAAGAAAAGAGAAAAAAATGGAAAAGAAAAATAAAAAGAAAACAAAAGAGAAAAAAAAAGAAGAAGAAAAAGTCATAAAAAGAAAACAAAAAGAAAAAATAAAAGAAAAAGAAAGAAAGAAGCTCGGAAAGAAAGAAACAAGTATCCTCGGTTGACCTAGGTTTAGCATAGTCTGAAGTCTTTTCTGGTGGAGGGAGTTACGGTAGTGTGTCTAGTCTCCTTTGATTTACTTTCTTATGGGTAACCGTGGTGGACCTAGGATTAAGGCTGAAAACTCGAGTAGGCCGAATTTGCTCACAATATGCTAGTTGATCGGTTAGGCTCGCTTTAGCGGTATCTCTAGGAGAAGGGGGATTCTCGTATTTTCATACCCCATGTATTCCACGTTTACGTTTGCTTAGGGACAAGCAAACATTCAAGTCTGGGGGATTTTGATCATCTCGTTTTCATACGTATTTCTTGCACGATTTAGGAGACGTTTTTGATACATATGTGATGTTTTACGTATGATTCTGTATCCGTTTTACTTGCTTTCGTGCTTTTCATGTTCTTACAGGTTTTTACGCGTATTTGGACTATTTTGGAGCTAAAGGAACATGCATGGAGCTAAGGAGCAACTTTGGGGATCATCACGGGACAAACGGGACGAGATTGAGCATGGAAAAGCCTCACCCGGTCGGGCACAACCCTTGCACGATCGGGCAAAACCTACGGCCAATTGTGTGGACCATTTAGCACGACTCGGGCAAGCATTTAGGACCATTTTGCCTTGTGCCCGAGCGGGCACACATGCCATGCCCGATCGGGCACCATTCCAGCACCACAGGACGCGCACGAACTGCCCTAGCCGCACCCGAGCGGGTACAGTCACTACCCGAGCGGGTAGCGGCCCGAAACTGCTCAAAACTTAAGTAAACTTAACTTAAAACATAAGGGAACTCGTGGGGCAATTAGGGCAACAATTGGACCGACTTAGGAGGCTTAAAAGGAGGCAAAAAGACGTGATTACAGCAAGCTTACAGAGGAGAACAATTCAGCGAAGTTAGAGCAGATTCTTGCGAGGAGATAAGCGAGGAGCATTGGAGATCAAGCACCACCACTTCGGTTTTGTTTGGTTTTTATGTTCCTTAGACTCTCTACTATGTTTATGTTTCTTTACAGACGCATGAGCGAGTAGTTTGTTTGTTCTAGGAGAAGGGATTAGCCCTTGGCTATCCCGAGACCGCTTTTGATCTATTTTGAATGCATCTTCCCGTTTTAGTTTATCTATTCTCTATCTGAGTGCTTAAATTTACTTGTGTTTGCGCTGATCACGTAGATGCATGTGTTAGGGGTTAGGAGAAGGACCGAAAGGAGAATTCTAGTCCTAGAAAGTCAGGTTTAGAACAACCGAGGTTAGGCCACGAAAGTAGGGTAGCAACGGTTGAGGGTGAACGGGCGAATCACAGAGTTTATGGGTTTAGTTCAAGGTGTCAGCCACGAAAGTAGGGGGCAACTTGTCTAGATCACGTGTCTATGCCTTGAGAGAGGGTAGATATCATGTTAGGATCGTCCGCCTTAGATAGCTTTAACTGGGATTGCATGATAGATAGGTTGATCGTGTGTTTCGGTAGTCTTGTGGTGAAACCGGTTTCCTAGGACGTTTATCTCATCGTTAGAACCCCAGTAGTTTAGTTTACTTTCAGTATTTTATTCCTCATCACCACTCTTTCGTTAGCAAGTTTGATTCGTAGTTCGGGTTTAGGTAGCATTGCGTAGTCTCTGTGGGATCGACACCTAAAATACTACACACGTACCGTGCACTTGCGGGTAGATTAGGTTATATTTAACTCTGATACGCATCAGTATTCGCGTTGATAACCTTTAAATCGCAGCCACGCCTCTAGAAGACTCTCTTTATCCTCTTGTTGAAACGAATTAATCTTGTTCTTCCATAGATGCATCTTGTGGGGTGAGAAAAATCGCATCATGAAGCGTTCCTCGAGCTGGCTCCACCTATGAATAGAATCTTGGGGTAGCGTATAGAGCCACTCGAGTGCATGCTCCCTAACTGAGAATGGGAAGGCAAATAACATAACCGCTTCATCATTTATTCCGGGGTAAGCTTTCATGTTCGAACACAACATCTTGAACTGAGTGAGATGCTGGTTCGGATCTTCCCTAGATCGTCTCCTAAATGGCAATTGACTCAACATCTGAATAAAGACCAGTTGTAACTCAAATCTATTCCGGTCTATCTCGGGCCTTCAAATGCAGGAGAGAAGTCGCGTGTGTTTAGGCGCTGTGTACGCCCCGTAGGTTTCTGGTGCTTCCTCTTGTGCATCTCTTCTTCACTAGAGAGATTAGTTTCTCGCTCACTTGGTATTTGCTCTATATTCTCGGGATCACTACGCCTCGCTTTTTGCTCTTTCTTTAATGCTCGCATAGTCTTGTCAATATCGGGGTCAAAGAGGACTTCTTTACCTCTCGAACTCCTAGACATGTACCGAATAATCTACACGTAGGAAAGCAACAAACAATAGACCAGCTCAGAAGAGATGCAATAACTCAAAATAAAAGAAAAAATGCAAAAAAAAAACAAAAGACTCAGAAAGGACTGGATCTCGACTCAACGCAACCCTAATTCTAAAACCATGACTAGTCCCCGACAATGCCGCCAAAAATTTGATGTGTGGAAATCAGAGTTTTATTTATTTCCAAGACCACTCTACCACCAATATACGGTTCGTGTAGTACAAGGGTCGAACTTTAGAGACTAGTGGAGCATTAGAACTAAGATGTCACGAGAAGAAGATCGATCAATAGATGAATAATAAACTAGAAAATAAAGATAAAGAATGGTACCAAAGCTAGACTTGGCAATGAGGAGTATCAAGGGTGTCGAGAAGACCGGAACATGCAATGGATGTTTCTATGGATCATGAAATATGTTTGTATCAATCGATGGGGAACTAATATCTAATTCTCTACCTAGGAAATCAACGTCACTCATATCCCTATGTAGTACGGCATGTCTAGACGCGTTAAGAACAGTAGGTGACGTGATCCCGATTAAATCGATGCTCTAGACAAGGTTAGGGTTGGATATGCCTTGCTGCAACGGATTGCACAAGGGTGTGTGGGGCGGATGGTCACACGAGAGAGACGGAAGGCTCTCGATTTATCGGTTCGTCTCCGATGGATATTACGCACCAATGAAGAACGAACAACCGTTGGATATTACGCACCAACAGCCAAGAACTCACAAGGAATTCGAAAGAAAATCAATAGATTGATTCAAAGTTTGATTGAAAAAGTTGGATGATTGTTCTACAAGGGGTGGCCGGCCATTTAGATAAAAACAATGCATGCAAATTCGAAAAGTACATGAAATGCTCAATTTTCATGCAAAGCCTCTAATTAATGTCTTGGTATCTTCAAACAAGAAGATAACTTTCTTGCTGGCCGCGCACATGGGGAAGCGTTCTTCTTGGGTCTCGGGTAAATCCATTAGGTTGCAGGAATAAGTGACTCGCGGCCTCGTTAAAAACCCGTCGTCGGAAAATCCCGTGGGACAAAACCGACGAAGGGAAAAGAGTACACGCGGGTAACTTAACCTAATTAATTACTGTTGCGGATTGAGCTTCGGCTTGAATGACGTTCTTTAGGTTCGTGACTTCACGTGAATGTGAATACTCATCATGTGTGTAAATGGTCGTAAGAATCCCAACAATGGCGTCTTTGAGCTTCGCGGCCTTGGCTCGGGTCACGGGACCGGCGGGTATGATCAAGGCTTCTTCCTCCATAGCTTTGGCTTGGGTTACGGGACCTATGTATCTTGACCTACTCGCGTCTCGGGTCGCGTTGGTGACGGTCGCATCTCGGGTTGTGCTCTTGGCGCCTCGGGCCGCGCTGTTGGCATCTCGGGCCGCGCTGTTGACGTCTCGGGCCGCATTGTGGGCGTCTCGGGCCGTGCTTAGTTCTTCTTCTTCTGCGCCGTAGGTCGTGTCCTCTTTTGTGTTGTTGGTCACGTCTTCAGCTTCCTCCGAGATCATATCATGCTCCCCTAGTTGAAAAGGATTTGTCCTCAGTAGCATGATCTGCAACAAAAGGCATTAAGTCAGAAACGTTGAAACTAGAACTTACATTATACTTACCTCGCAGATCTAGCCGGGAGGCGTTGTTGCTGATCTTCTTGGTCACAGTGAACGGGTCGTTGATCCGGAGCATAAGCTTTGACTTTCACTCGTTCGGAAAACGTTCTTTCCTTAGGTGAATCCAAACTTGGTCACCGGGCTTGAAGGTCATCTTCTTCTGTCCTTTGTTTGCTTGTTTAACATAGAGCTTGGTCTTCTCCTCTATGTTCTTCCTCACCTTTTCATGAATTTGTTTGACCAATTTGGCCATTCATTGCCCATCCAAGCTGACTCAATCACTCGATGGAAGAGGCAATAGATCCACGGGTGAAGCGGGGTTGAACCCGTACACGATCTCGAACGGAGAGAATTTCGATGCAGAATGTATAGCATGATTATAAGCGAACTCAGCATGAGGCAAACATTCTTCCCAAGTTTTTAAATTCTTCCTAACTAGTGCACGTAATAAAGTTCCTAGGGTTAGGTTTACTACTTCGGTTTGACCATCGGTTTGTGGATAACAAGTTGTAGAAAATAAAAGTTTGGTTCCTAACTTGGACCACAATGTCTTCCTAAACTAACTAAGGAATTTGGTATCCCTATCGGAAACTATAGTGCTAGGCATGCCATGCAAACGTATTACTTCCCTAAAGAATAGTTCGCCTACATGCAATGCATCATCCGATTTATGACATGGTATGAAGTGTGCCATTTTAGAAAATCGATCTACTACCAGAAAGATTGAATCTTTTCTCGTTTTAGACCTAGGCAAACCTATCACAAAATTCATAGATATGTCCGTCCAAAGATGAGTTGGGATAGGGAGTGGAGTATACAAACCGTTAGGCTAAATCTTAGATTTAGCCTGTTTACAAGTGACGCATCGCTCGCAGATACGTTCCACGTCTCTCTTCATATGTGGCCAGTAGAAATGATCCTTTAATGTTTTCAAAGTCTTTGCGACTCCGAAATGCCCCATGAGTCCACCACCGTGGGCTTCTCTAACAAATAACTCCCTCAAAGAGCAGTTAGGCACGCATAAACGACTATCGTAAAATTAATAATCATCATGCTATAAAAATGTCCTGACGCAAATTTCTCACAATTTTTATATGTTTCTCCGAAATCTAGGTCAGTTGCATATAGATCTTTAATGTGTTCGAAACCTAGAAGTTTTGCATCTAAGGTACTTAATAGAGCGTACCTTCGGGACAAGGCATCAGCCACGACGTTCTCCTTACCTTGCTTATATTTGATGACGTAAGGAAACGTTTCAATAAATTCTACCCAGCTTGCATGTCTCTTGCTCAGCTTGTTCTGACCCTTCAGATACTTTAGCGATTCATGGTCGGTATGGATTACAAACTCCTTTGGCCACAGGTAATGTTGCCAAGTCTGTATTGTCCGAACAAGTGCATACAGCTCCTTATCATAAGTGGTGTAATTGAGAGTTGCTCCTCCAATCATAAGTGGCGTAATTGAGAGTTGCTCCTCCAAGTTTCTCACTGAAATAGGCGTTCGGCTTCTGATCCTGCATTAAGACTGCTCCAATGCCTATTCCTGATGCATCACACTCAATCTCAAAAGTTTTAAGAAAATCGGGTAATATAAGCAACGGGGCGTTAGTCAATTTATCCTTTAGCATTTGAAACGCTGCTTCTTGAGCTTCTCCCCATTTGAATCCCGCGTGTTTGTTAATAACTTCTGTAAGAGGGGCGGCTATGGTGTTGAAGTCCTTTACGAATCGCTGGTAAAAACCTGCGAGTCCATGGAAGCTCCGGACTTCCCCGACGGTGTTTGGGCTCGGACATTCCCGAATTTCTTTGACTTTCTCCTCGTCGACCTTAACACCATCTGCACTCACTACAAATCCTAGGAAAACAATGTTATCCGTACAAAAGGTACACTTCTTTAGATTGGCATATAATTCCTTTTTCCTAAGTACCTTCATAACCGATTCTAAATGTCCTAGGTGTTCATCCAAATTCTTACTATAGACTAAAATGTCGTCAAAGTAGACTACCAAAAATCTACCTATGAATTCCCTAAGCACATGGTTCATTAGTCGTATAACCGTACTAGGTGCATTTGATAACCCAAAGGGCATGACTAACCATTTTTATAAACCATGTTTAGTTTTAAATGCAGTTTTCCATTCATCTCCTTCTTTCATTGTAGTTTGATGGTAACCGCTTTTAAGATCAATTTTTGATAATACCCTACTTCCGTGTAATTCATCTAACATATCATCTAACCTAGGGATAGGGTGTCGATACTTCACCGTGATATTGTTGATTGCACGACAATCAACGCACATGAGCCAGCTGGCATCCTTCTTCGGTACGAGTAGCACGGGTACGGCGGATGGACTCATACTCTCGCGAATATGTCCTTTGGCCATAAGTTCCTCGACTTGCCTTTGCAGCTCCTTTGTCTTCATGGGATTGGTTCGGTAGGCTTGTCCATATGGTAACGTCGCTCCGGGAACGAAATTGATTTGGTGTTCGATTCCACGTATCGGTCGCAATCCGGTGGGCTCTCTTCGGGAAAGACGTCGCTGTATTCCTGCAATAGATTAGAAATCTCACTTGGCAGCACCGGTGTAAGGTTAGCTAAGCTCGAAAGAGCTTCCCTATAAATAAACAGTAATATTGTTTGATCGGAATGGAGAATTTTCTTGATCTCACCCGATCATGCATAAAAATTCGACGGTCTAAGTTCAATTGCGCTTTGCTTCTTTAGGTGTACATGGTCTTGCAGTACTTCTTTTGGCGACAATGGCACAAGTATTGTCCTCCTTTCATTAAACTCTAAATAAAGCTGATTAGTGTATCTGTCATGTTTTACCTTACGTTCGGATTGCCAAGGTCTTCCGAGCAAAATATGGCTCACCTCCATCGGGAGTACGTTGCATAGAATCTCGTCTTCGTATTTCCCTATGGAAAATGGGACGGTCACTTGGCTTGTCACCTTCATCTCACCATTCTCATTCAACCACTGAAGCTTATAAGGCTTCGGATGCTTTTGAACCTTTAGTCCGAGCTTTCGAACCATCGTAGCGCTTGCAACGTTCGTGCAACTTCCACAATCAATGATGACGCTACAGACTTTGTCGTGAACCAAACAGTGGGCGTGGAACAGATTTTCACGCTGTTCTTGCTCGTCACGTTGGGCTGCATGTTTAGAGAATGCTGCGTAACCAGCAACTCGCCCGTGGCTGGTTCCTCTTCTCGTGTCTCGTCCGATAGCTCGGCCGCCTCATCCTCGGATTCGAATTCTCCGTCGTCACGAAGAATCATTACTTTCTTGTTTGTACAGTCGCTGGCATAGTGTCCTCTTCCGTGACACTTAAAGCATTTTACATCCCGAGCCCTCGAAATTGTGGTCTCGGTCCTCCCTTTGTCTCGCGGCGCGGCTGGAACAGATTTCTGCGCATCTCGTCCCGCGGCCGGTACCTTCGACGTGTCGCGGCTTGCTGGTGCCGTGCTGTCTTTCCTTGGATATCTCGGTTTCTCGTCTCGTGATTGTCCGTATTTTCCAGCCCCATAACCCGAACGGGGGTTGCGTCGCCGCTGGAGTTGTTGTTCAATGAGAATCGCTTTATGAAGCATCTCCTCGATCCCCACATAGTGTTGAAGCTCAAGTTGGTCTTGGATGTCTAGGTTGAGACCTCCAAAGAACCGTGACATCGTTGCCTCTCGATCTTCTATAAGATCAGCTCGTAACATGAGCAGCTCCACCTCTTGGTAATATTCCTCCACAGAACGGCTCCCTTGGGTGAGTTTCCGTAACCGCCGATGAACCTCTCGGTGGTGATGGTTTGGCACGAACCTCTTGCGCATAATCGTTCTCATTTCCAGCCAGGCTACTGGTTCTTCGCCATTTCTTCGTCGAGAAATCGTGAGTTGATCCCACCAACTCGGCGCATAATCGTAGAACTCTGTGGCCGCCACCCTAACCTTTTTAGCCTCGGGGTATGCTTGGCAACCAAAAACTAGTTCCACCTTCTTTTCCCATTCTAGGTATGCCTCCGGGTCGGCCTTGCCGTGGAACACGGGAATTTTTAATTTGAGACCAGCGAGGTCATCTCTCGGGTCGTCTCTCCGCTCCCTAGGCACGCGTCGCCGCCGGTGACTACTTCGGGAAGAGGATGAGCTGCCTCATTCGTAGTAGTTGTTGTCCTCCTCAAGCGGGTTCCTTTCACGTTGCTGGAATGCTGGAACGTTTCTTGGTAGTGGGGGACGTTCGGCTTGAAGCTCTTGACGAAATTCCTCCATCTTGTTGTTGATACTTTGCTCTAGGAGAGCCGCGAGAGCCTCAATGAGTCTCTCATTGACACGACATTGATCGCCTTCCATTTCACCCGTGTTGTCTTAGGTTTTTCCTTGCATGAACCTACTCGTGAGCTCCTGCACACTTAACAAATGGAGCAGCCACAAGTGGAAAGAAAAACAAACACAAACCCTAGACAAGGACACGTACGGGTATGGTCGCACATGCACACGTTCGAACAAATTTCAACCGCTCGGACTAGATCCATACGAATAAATTTTCAAACACACGAACTAGACGCACACAAATATCTTCGAACACATTCGCAAATATACGTACTCAATAGGCACTTAAACGCACGAAATATAGATACGCACACGATAGACTACTAACGTTGAATATAGGCGCACCAGTTACTTCAATCGTATAACACGGATTCGTTCAAGATAATCACTCAAGGGATAAACTTTTGAACGTTTGAATATACCTTTTATAGATATTTTTTTATTTTATTTAGGTTTCAAAAAAGTTATGATCGAAAGATCAAAACAAAAATAAACTAACCTTTTGACGCTAGAATGAGCTCTGATACCACTTGACGCGATCTCGATTAAATCGACGCTCTAGACAAGGTTAGGGTTGGATATGCCTTGCTGCAACGGATTGCACCAACAGCCAAGAACTCACAAGGAATTCGAAAGAAAATCAATACATTGATTCAAAGTTTGATTGAAAAAGTTGGATGATTGTTCTACAAGGGGTGGCCGACCATTTAGATAAAAACAATGCATGCAAATTCAAAAATTACATTAAATGGTCAACAAGAAGATAACTTTCTTCATGCAAAATCTCTAATTAATGTCTTGGTATCTTCAAACAAGAAGATAACTTTCTTGTTGGTCGTGCACATGGGGAGGCGTTCTTCTTGGGTCTCGGGTAAATTAATTAGGTTATGGGAATAAGTGACAGGCGGCCTCGTTAAAAACCCATCGTCGGAAAACCCCGTGGGATAAAACCGACGAAGGGAAAAGAGTACACGCGGGTCACTTAAGCTAATTAATTACTTTTGCAGATTGAGCTTCGGCTTGAATGACGTTCTTTAGGTTCGTGACTTCATGTGAATGTGAATACTCCTCATGTGCGTAAATGGTCGTAAGAATCCCGACAATGGCGTCTTTGAGCTTCGCGGCCTTGGCTCGGGTCACGGGACCGGTGGGTATGATCAAGGCTTCTTCCTCCATAGCTCTGGCTCGGGTTACGGGACCTACGTATCTTGACCTAGTCGCGTCTCGGGTCGAGTTGGTGACGGTCGCGTCTCGGGTTGCACAGTTGGCATCTCGGGTCGCGCTGTTGGCATTTCAGGCCGCGATGTTGGCATCTCGGGCCGCGCTGTGAGCGTCTCGGGCCGTGCTTACTTCTTCTTCTTCCGCGCTGCAGGTCACATCCTCTTTTGCATTGTTGATCACGTCTTCGGCTTCCTCCGGGATCATATCAGTAGGGAATTCAACCTCTAATGCTAGAAATGACTCTCCCAAGCCTAAATCTTCTACCTAGGAAATCAACGTCACTCATATCCCTATGTAGTGTGGAACTTCTAGATGCATTAAGAACAATGGGGAACTCGACCTCTAATCTCGGAGGGGACTCAACCTCTATAAACAGAAATTACTCTCCCAAGCCTAAATCCTCTATCTAAGATATAAATATACTCACCTCCCGATGTAGTAAATCTACACTTAGATGCATGACGAACAATGGGAATTCTACCTCGATTATTACCATTCCTTAATAGATTAACCGGTTGGCCAGATTCTCATTAATCTAATTCATTCGAAGGTTCATTCATGAGACTCAAGCTTGACTCTCCCAACCCTAGACGAATCTCTAATCTCCCTCAAACGTGCCTAATCTCAGTAGAATAGATCTAGTCTTATTCAAGCATGAAACCAACAATGTATGAAGGCATTACGCACAAATCTATAACCAATCGAACCATTCAATTGAACATAACCAACATCAAGCATTAATAAATCAAACTATCCATTACAATGGCATCTGATAACACGTAATCCATCGTAGTATTTACATCATTCTTAGGTTTAGTTTTGATTAGATTTCTTAGATTTCACCGATTTATCGAGTTTATTCGGGGACTTCATCTGCATTTCGTGTTTTGTATAGGAAACGAAGACATGAAGCGAAACACGAGTGATTACGGCAATTCAACCCCAAAAAAGTGATTGAATGACAAGGTACAACTTGTGCAAGGCCGTGGAAGCAAATCAAACACTCAAGCATCGAGCGAAAGGAGCGGAAACAACATTTGATAGTGTACATGCTCTAGCATGAAGTGTGCCCGCTCGGGCTTTGTTTGTACACCCGATCGTGCTGCAAATTGGACCAGAATTTTGCCGAGAATTAGCCTGACTTGGGCTCAAAGTGTGCCCGCTCGGGCATGCCAGTCCGAACAGGTTTAAAGTCATGCACGCACGGGCTAATGGACTGCACGAGCGGGTAGAGGTTGTGCCCGCTCGGGTCCACCTTTTTTTCAACAAACTCCTTGATTTTAGAACGGCCAATTCAGGAGAAAATAGACCTTTTAAAGCTAGGATTCGTACTAGACTAAAAGGGGGGACGAGAGGAGACATTAGAGGACACACTTGGAGACTTAGAGGAAGAGGGAGAAGGACAGAACAAGGGATCTGAAGCATGGAGGAGCTATTGAAGACGTCGGTATATGAATAGGGAGGAATCTCATTCTTTATCAATGTTGAATAGTTATCTTCTGTGTTTCTTTTTCTAAGTTCATGTCCGAGTAGATCTACAGCCATGGGTTAGAGAGTATTGCCAGTATGTAACGAAGTCTTGTTCTTAATGCTTGGTGGTTCTTAACGCTTTTGTTCTTGTACGCCACTTGAATGAATGAATTCGGTATTTGATCGTTTTCAGATTGATTGGTTGTGTTTAATGCTTTCATTCTCGTACTTATTCATTAGTTACTAGCTTTAGAGTTGCATCAATTCCTTGTGTTCGACCCTGGTACTATACGATCCGTATTCTTGCGGAAGCGTTAGTCTAGGTAAATTATTACTTGAGATTAACCCACATCAACATCCCTAACCCATGACAACAGATCTACTCAGAATACATAGAGAAGCAAACAAAAACGAAGTAAGTGTTCATCTCCCTTATCATCCCGAGCGTTGGCTTCGGATGAATCCTTTGGATGGCCAAAGTCTTCAATCGTGTTCTCTCCTCTTTCTTGTGTGTCTCTAGGTGTCTCCTCTGTTCTGTGCTTCGTCCCCCTACCCTAGATGGCTTCTTTTTCCTTTAATTGCATGTTCAAACATTCAAACAAGGTTGTTCCGGATTAGGCGGCCCGCGCGAGTACAACATGTACCCACTCGTGTAGAAGTCAGCCCGGTCGTGTACAATACTCTGCCCGATCGGGCTTGCTTACCCGATCGTGTAGGATTTCAGCCCGAGTCGTGTTCGGTTTTGGCAATTTTCATTCCTAATTGGAGCCCGAGCGGATCCCCTTTTGCAGCCTGAGCGGGTATGATCACCCGACCATGTTGTTTATCAGCCCGAGCTGGGCTACGTTTCGGGGATTTTCAGTCCTAATTGCAGAACATCAGCCCGAGCGGATCCAATACGTAGCCCGAGCGTGCACACTTCAGTTGCTTTTTCCGCTCCTTTCGATCGATGCTTCAGTGTTCGATTTGGATCCGTGGTTATGCACATGTTATATCTTATCATTCAATCACATTTTTGGAGTGGAATTGCCATGATCACTCGTGTTTTTCTACATGTCTTCATTTCCTACACAAAACACGAAATGGCAGATGAAATCCTCAAATAAACTCAATAAGTCGATAAAGTCCAAGAAATCTAATCAAAACTAAACCTAAGAATCATGTAAGTACTAAGACGGATTACATGTTATCAGCAGACGATCCTAATATGATATTGATCATCTCGTTTTCATACGTATTTCTTGCACGATTTAAGAGAAGTTTTTGATATATATGTGTTGCTTGACGTATGATTTCGTATCCGTTTTACTTGTTTTCGTGTTCTTACAGGTTTTTACGCGTATTTGGATCATTTCGAAGCTAAAAGGACATGCACGGAGCTAAGGAGCAACTTCAAGGATCATCACGGGACAAACGGGACGGGATTCAACATGAAGAGCCTCCACCCGGTCGGGCACAATTCATGCACGATCGGGCAAAAGCTACGGCAAATTTTATGCACAATTCATGCACGACTCGGGCAAGGGAATGCCCGATCAAATGCCTTACACCCGAGCGGGTGATCATCTTGCCCGATCAGGCTCTCCACACGGATCGCGATCTGCGCGATCCACCCTAGCCGTACCCGAGCGAGTACAACGACCGCCCGAGCGGGTCGCGGCCTGTGTCTGCAAGTTAAGTTAAGTTAATTTAACTTAAATCAATGGGAAGTCGGTGGGGAGATTAAGGCAACATCTAGACCGACATAACGTGCATAAGAGGAGGCAGAAGACGACATTAGAAGACACATTAATTCAGTTCGTGATTTAGGAGATTCTTGCGAGGAGACAAGCGAGGAGCATTGGAGATCAAGCCCCGACACTTCGGTTTTGTTTGGTTTTCATGTTCCTTAGACTTTCTACTTTGTTTATGTTTGTTCACAGACGCATGAGCGATTAGTTTGTTTGTTCTAGGAGAAGGGATTAGCCCTTGGCTATCCTAGAACTACTTTTGATCTATTTTGAATGCATCTTCCCGTTTTAGTTTATCTATTCTCTATCTGAGTGCTTGAATTTACTTGTGTCTGCGATGGCCACGTAGATGCATGTGTTAGGGGTTAGGAAAAGGACCGAAAGGAGAATTCTAGTCCTAGAAGATCAGGTTTAGAACAACCGAGGTTAGGCCACGAAAGTAGGGTAGCAACGGTTGAGGGTGAAACGGATGAATCATAGAGCTTATGGGTTTAGTTCAAGGTGTCAGCCACGAAAGTAGGGGGCAACTTGTCTAGATCACGTGTTTATGCCTCGAGAGAGGGTAGATATCATATTAGGATCGTCTGCCTTAGATAGCTTTGACTGGGATTGCATGATAGATAGATTGATCGTTGGTTTCGGTAGTCTTGTGGTGAAATTGGATTCCTAGGACGGTTGTCTTATCGTTAGAACCCAAGTCGTTTATTTACTTTCAGTATTTCATTCTTCATCCATATTCGTTCGTTAGCAAGTTTGGTTCATAGTTCGAGTTTAGATAGTGTTGCGTAGTCTCTGTGGGATCGACACCTAAAATACTATACACGTGCCGTGCACTTGCGGGTAGTTTAGGTTATTTTATTTAACTTTGAGAACGCATCAATTTTGGCGCCGTTGCCGGGGACTATTGTCAACGCGTCTTAGATTCGAACCTAGAGTC
>CM071867.1:10390150-10400324 GCA_036759665.1 Gynandropsis gynandra | reverse complement strand
CGACTCTTCGCACAAGGTGGGTGGAGCGAATGGCCACACGAGATTTGCGGAGAGACTCGTTTCACCGGCCCATCTTCGAAGGTTATTATGCACCAACGAAGAACGAACGAACGTTGGATATGACACACCAACGATTTTGCTGGATATAACATACCAACAAGGATGATTTCACAAAGGAAAATCAAAGCTAAGTCACCATGCAAGGCATAACATAAATGTTCTAGGAAATAGCCAAAACATAAATAAGACAAGTCGTAAGATGTGTCTTCGGGATGCGAACTTGTCTTGAAACCTCGGACCAATAATTAGGTTGCGAAAAGTGAGTCGCGGCCTCGTTAAAAACTCATCGTTAGAAAACCCGGTGGAACAAAACCAACGAAGGAAAAATAGTACACGCGAGTCACTTACCCTAATTATTGATCGTTGCGAGTTGTGCTTCGACTCGAAGAATGATACGCATATTGGTTACAATTAAAGAAAAAATGTTACGTTTATAATAACCAAAATTTAAAAACATGTTACTATTGAAGATAATATGTTACGTTTATAATAACCAAAATTTTGAAAATACATTGAATGTACAATTTGTTTTTTTAGGGAGGGGAATAGGCGAGAAGTCATATACTTTGGAGGGAATGGGATAGAGGTTATATATTTCGGAGAAAAATAGGCTAGAAATTATGTAATTCGGGAAAATAGGTTGTTTTAAAATAAATTATCAAAACAAATTAACAGATATTTAATGGAAGAAGAAATAGGATAAATTTTTAAAGTTTAGGAGAATAGGATGAGTAATGATAGTTCAAGACGAATAGAATAAGAGAAAAAGTCAAGGCGAAATAGGATTAAAATCCGATAATTTAGGGGGAAATAGGTTTTTTTCCAAAAAAAAAAAGTCAATTATCATACTAACTCCAATTTACAAACCAACTTTTACAATGAGCTTTGTTTATGCACGCATGTAAATGTATCAACACCTTCAAGATTCATCTTAAAGAGAACATGCATGTCACAAAGCCAAAAAAGTAAAACGGAAATAGACATGCATTTATATGCAGAGTTATAATAGCAATACAAGTGCTGCTTTGTCCAGGACCAGGCTCGTAAAACATACTGCAAGTTGCGGTTACTGTATCAATTTTAGTATTCATGTCTTGTTTAAGTTAGTGGTTATGGGTATTGCAGGCGACACTATTTTCCAATCGCCTTTGAGATATGTAATCCTACGATCTTCTTTACTCTTCTTTCTGCTCCGAGTTAAAGCTTTACACACTGACGATTCTTCTACTTTCTGCTTATCAAATCTCTACTTTTCTGCACCCACATATAAGAAAAAACGTATGGAGAGTCGAAACAGAACATGTTTGAGCTTAACTTTGAGTTGTTTCTGATCTTCCAACCCGTAATTTGCTTACCTTTAGTACATACAATTGACGTTTTCAGCCTAGAACGTGAACCTGGAAAGTCCAGGAAGATGGTTACCATTGTTGTCTACGATTGTTAGCAGATAATGTGACAAGTTAATAAAACCCAATCTTGAACGTACCAACTGCTAGACTGATTGAAGTGATGAAGGCTTACTGTCCTCAGAGTCCAAGAGATGAATGCATTTCACTTTCTCGGATTCAGGCTGGTGGGTTTCACCGAATTTCGTGGGAGAAGCAAATAAGCTATCAGGAAGAATGTTGTCCAGACTTGTCTCTTGCCTAGTGCAAATAATGAAGCATGGGTAAGAACTAATGCTGTCTGGTTGAGAGAATTAAACCCTGTAATCGAGCACAACCCATTTCTCTATCGTGGAAATAATCAATACCCTTTGGTGGCATCATAGATTTCTCCATTGTAGGCACCTTCTTGGCTCCTGTTATGATCAGTGTCAGTCAAAAGGACTCCGTTTGGTTCAAGCTGAAGATGTTTCTCTTCTATATCTCTGTCACCAGCTAAAAGAACACGAATGAAAAAGGTTAACAAAAGCAAGAAAAATAAAGCTTAGACATATGGACAACCTCCACAAGCAGAGAGAATAACCTTCAATAATTTCTTCACTAATGTTTTCTGATTGAAGAAAATTACTTTGATTGATAGGATAGGGAAAATGAACAGGAGAACCAACAGAAAGACTGCGCTGGTGATGGTAACTAGATTCGTTCTCCAAGTCAGGCAGCTGCAGATTCATGAACCTTCTCCTTTGAAGATCTATGGCATGTAGCAAATCAACTTGCTCAGCTTCTCTTCTCAGCGTTTCCCTTGAGTCAGATAACATTGTTGGTCCTGGTAACGAAGAAAATGAGGGCTGACCTCAGTAAGAGTGTCCAGAAAGAAAAGAATGTGTGGGGTCTTCTTTGCTCCAAAATTGTATTCTTATAGGACCATCCAAGAAGTCCCGTTGAAAAATCTAAACTAACCAATGTTACACTCAAATGGATCCCGGGAATTAATCCCTGAAGGACTTGAACAAGGAGATAGGTTCCCCTTCTCCATTTGCTGCTGTAATTGCTGCTGCCTCCTGCTATTGTTTGACAAAATTCCATTAGGAAACCTAAGCAACAAAATCCAAAACAGAATACAGCAAGAATATAGGCAGTTTAAATGTACTTTTCTAGGATCTTTCCTTTCTCCTTGTACGGTTTCACGAGAACACGGGAATCGCATATGAAATGAGGGTTTCCTCTGGCCAATATGAGTCTTACAGTCTCAGCATGGACAAACGTGACAAACCCAAACATCCTTTTCTGCTGGTATGGAATTCGGACGTCTTGCACTGGTCCAAAATTGCTACAGGAAACAAGAAGCATGACAATGTCAACAAGCTCATTGACTGTAACCATTATAGTCAAGAACAAAGGTGATTTGTTGATGATAAGATAATGAACAATGTTCTTCTGCAAAAGCAGGGTGCATATTCCAGAACTCATGGTTAATCACCAGGGAAGACAAATCAAAACAACTGGACTCCGTCCTTGCAAGAGCGAGACAGACAAGAAATATTGGCTTGAGATTGGTCTGTCATCGTTCTTGTTTTTTATACAATTAAGCTACTTTTCTTCTCATAAAAGTGTGCATAGATGAAGCGAGGGTGACTGTTATTTTGTGTTGTTTGCAACTGGTGGACCAGCTTGGCTGGTACCAGGCAAACTCAATTTTTTTCTGCAATGGTAAAATCCAACCAGAGAAGTTCTGTTTATTTTTCCTGATTGTTTATAAGTCCTATTGATCCCCTTCCTGTCCAAAAGCAAATGCTGTTATGTTTGATCATTGCTACGTACTCGAATAATGAAACAGAAAAACGTGTAGAGCCCTTCATAGAGTTTATAAGTATGATAATTTGAAAGAACCGCCATGTTTAAATTAGCAACATTTTGCTGAGGATGGTCTGACGATACACACTTGGGATTTTTTTTATCCTAAAGGACCCACAAAGTTTATTTAGCCGAGGTTTATTTTAGCTTAGACGCCCATCCCATTAAAATTTCAGATACGCAGACACTTATACTTCCACAACCATTATAAATATTGGGAAACATGGTCTAGCTTCAGAAGTCTGAAGATTGATTGATTGATACACTGATATATATTTGGATCACACGTGAGTAGATTACCTGAAATAGTTGGAGACGTCTTCATCTGTGAAGGAGCTGTCAGCTGGAAATGTCAAATAAATCTGTCTAGATGCTGAATTAAACTTATCTCCCATAAAGTCATCCCTTTCATGTCGGCCTGGACTACCATAACCGAAAATCTCTTCACCAAATTGTGCTATAACTGGCCTGCAAGAACAAAAATCACCAATAAGAAAATTAAGAATTCGTAGAATAACCACACTGCAACAGGGAACTCTGAGTACAAGCTTCTTAAATGAAAAACATAAGCCAGAGATTTAAACAACAAAAAAGTTAGATGATTGACGCGAAGGTCATGGATATACAACGAAACTATACTACAATTTCTTAAACATAACTCAAAAAACGAGTGGGAAAAAAAAAGCAACAGTGGATATTTCAATCAACAGTGGATAACTCTCCACAGACTAACAATCACCAAAGTTGAGGATCATAAAAATGTTGACTTTTCCAAAATCCACCAAAAGGACTCAAAGATCACACCTGGTCAAAGCTCTTAAGTGAAAAGAGCCACACTTTTTTTCTCTTAATATCCAAGTCTCTAATGGCCAAACATATTCACGACAAAAAGGACCAATGTCAATTGTACCTCTGCGCATTTCGCATATGCAAGTGGAAATTGAGGCCCTTGTCGTACGGCACTGGCGAAACGCCGGCCGACATGAACTGAGCAGCCGCCATCCGCCTCTGATGAGCGATCTTCAGCCTCATCAACTCCTCCTTCTGCCGATGAACATAATCCATCTTACTCGGCGATCCAAGAGAGCCACGCCCATCGAAATCGTAGCCGTGCAAGAGACTTAAACCGCCGGAAGACCCCGGATCCTCCCATCCGAAACATGTATCACTGGCAGAGAAACTCCTCCTGTGCAAATGTGCATCCCCATTGTTGGCCACGAACCCAAATGGATCTGCAACTTCGTCGTTCTTCGAAGATGAATCGTCGAGGAACGAAAAATAGTGGTCGAGTCGTTGCTCATCGAGGAAATCGCCGCTTCCACTTGCATCACCAATACCATCGGCGACCGAAGAAGAACCCAAAAGCGAAGAACCATTCTGAAATGGACTCGAGCTCAGGTTAGGGTTACTGTTCTGAGAGCCCGACGTTAGAGAAGGAGACGAAGGGTTCATCGAGAACTCCACAAAACCATTTCCGGACATTCTCGGAGAAGATTGAGAGAACGGCGGACGGTGGATATTGATGGATCTGGAGATAGGGTACAATGGCGCTGGCATAGATATGGTACTAGACGAAAGACCCAGGTCAGATTTAGCTTTCAGACAGAGAGACTGCAATAGAGTATCTGGTCCGAGAGCCAAACGCATCAAATCTCTCTTACCCAAGTCCAGCAACAACAAATATCCAATGATTTTCGAAGCGTTTTCTGGTTCTAGTGTTTTGATCTTAGTAAAAAGTATGGAAGTAGGATCTCCAGGATCCATGGCCGAAAATCTCTGCTTTTACAGAAGAAAGGAGAAGAAGAAGAGACCCAGAGACCTTTTTTTGAAAGTAGTGGGTAGTACTTGCTTTTTTTGAGAGTTAATGAGATGTTTAAAAAAAATGATTACTTTTTTATAAACATTTTGATAGTATATTTCCTTGTGATGTGTAATATAAAGAGACAACTTTTTTGTTTGTTCCATTTTTTGATGTTTTTGTTTCGTTTTGTTTTGTCGTCGGGTTTAGGGTTTTTTAAAAAAAAAATTATTAGGAGCGGGATTAGAGGGGATTATCAAAAATGCCCCTATAGGGCTAAAGTGTTTCAAAAATACCCTTGGTTGAAAAAAAAAAGTTTCAACTCCAAATCTACCCTTAAAATATTGATAATCCCATGTTACCCTTTGCGACATTTTTTCTCTCTCCTCTAGAGCACCTCTAATTCTCGCGCGAAAATTACTGTTCCCCCANTTAGGGAAGGGTATTTTTGAAGCGTTTTAGCCCTACGAGGGTATATCTGATATTCCGCCGGGATTAGATTAACAAAAATGGAAATTAAACTATTTTACTATTTCAAATTTTTATAATCAAATTTTAAAATTTTTTACGGTTTCTTAAATTTTTTCAAAAAAATAATAATATTGTTTATGGTTTTTGAGAGTTTAATTAACAAATAAAACATATGTTCCGCGTATCTAAATTTTCCAATGTGCCAGAAATAGTAACCTGTCTTTCTTTTTCAAACTTTGAAAATCTATAATTACTTTTTAAAAAGAAATAAATTTTTAAAAAATACATATTGTTATAATTTTTTTAGATTATGAATCGATCATATAAATAATTTTTTAATTCAATTTTGTGTTTAACTTTAAAACATATTTATATTAGTTGAGATCTAAAAAATAATAAATTTTAATGTTTATAAATTATTTTTTGTTCTAATTTTTTTTACAAAAAAAAATATTTTCATTTATAATAAAGTTTGATTTATGAGATTTCGTAAAAAAATTTGGTTGTTCAATCCTTATATTTAGGCAAAATAGAATCATGCGGTCAACAGGTAGTACGAGACCTTTCAGCTTCATCACACATGTACGATGCATTATTTTACCAATGTTCATTGTAGAGTTCAATCTATGTGATCAATCCATGTTTTGTATATTTAATAGTTTAAGTTGTCCGATAATTTGGGGTTTTAATTCCTCTTTTTTTGGGACATATAAATATAGATTTTTCCGATTTTAGAAAAAGTAATTAAATAAAAACCGAATTTAAATTGATTTCATTTGTAGTAGAAATAAAATCCGAATTTTAATTTATTCGATAAAATTGAAAAAATATGTAATTTTACAAAATTAAATATAATATATAATTTAAATTTGATATTTCATATTTAATTGTAATCAATATTTATTTGATATTTATCTTTATTTTTATATCTTTAAATAATCAATCAGATATTCTCGGTTTATCGGTTAATAATCGAATCCAATCGATTTTTTAACTATCATATTCGATCGATTATTATATATATATATATATATATTTGCAAACCAAACCGAATTATTATTCAGTTCGGTTTGGTTTGATTTTATATAACCAAACCGAAATGTTCATCCCTAGTTTTAGTTTCTATATTGTACAAGTATTTAAATTCGTGCGATGTGTGGGTATTTAAAACAAAACGGTTTAAATTTATTTGTTATCATTATTTATTATAGTTAAAAGGAAATGAATTATTGTAATTTTATATAATTAAATGATTATTTATTAAATCAAAATGTAAATTAATCTACGATCAATATTTAACGTTAAAAAATTGACGAAATGGATATAATTAATGACATTACATATTTTATTTAAATAATCACAATACATATTTTATTTAAATAATCGTGCAGAAAAGTGATCGACGAATCTGTGAAAACCAGAAGAGATGTAGATCGTGATGTTAAGTAATTGTTTTCTACTAACCGAACAGCCATGGTGACCGCAGTCAGTGTGGTAGTTGGAGAGAATAGTCTTGGCAATGGCAAGATTGAAGTTCGAGTTAGAAGAGGAGGAGTTCATGGTCTTCGTCGCTTTGATCAACTAATTCTATTAAGTTGTGTGTATTTTTTTTCTTCCCTTGGATTTGATAGTATGTATGTTTAGATGTGACAATGAAGAACATGATACAACACAAAAATTTTCTTTGACAAAAAAAGTGCACATCAACCTTTTTTATTAAAAAACAATAATATTGACATAAAAATATATAAGAAAAGACAGAGTTTGACTAATTTGACTCCTTTCTTTATACTTGATATAGTTAAAAGAAACCGCGTATGCTTTCCCAAAGTGGGAGTGTGAATACTTTCTCCATGCTGGATGTGCCATAGTGCACCCCATGCGTCCTATTCAAGATGAACTCTCCCTTGGATGGATCTGATATTGAACATGTCCAAAGATTTTACACTATATTATGCCAATTCTCATAGCCTACATATATGACATATCATATCATTATGATGGGTTACCAATATAACAAAGCACGATAACATTGGATTTGATTCAACGAGCAGCATCTGCAATGGCTTGCACACGGTCTACGCATTCTCCCATCGACACCAACGTTTTTGCTCTTATGGCGGTCAACCCCTTGTGAGCTATGATTACATAAGCTCCTACTTTCGCCATTTCTTCTACTTCTTTCGGGTTGAACGCATACGAAGTCGTCAACAGACCCATCTTGTACGCTTTTTCAAACAGATCTTGAGAAATGAGTCGACTAATGCCTCCGTAAATTCGGGATCATTTATATGGTGAGAATACTCCTTGGCCTACCAAATATATGTACAACATTTCAATATCTAAGTACCATTGAAAGACATGCAAGTAAATGTGGCAAGAGGAGTTAAAGTGTCATTAATTTAACAAAATGGTAGGAGAATTAATGTTTAACTTTTAAAAATTAAAATATAAAATTGATAATTATGAAATTGATGACGTCGAATGCTGAGAGGCTTTCCTATGCATAGATTATTATATATATACGTTTAATTTTAAAAATTGAAAATATGAAATTGATAACATGACACGCTGAAAGATCTGCATGAAGTGAGGACAAGATATCGTCACAGAAAAATAAGTAGTTTGGGTACCTGATAGTTCGAAGCTGGCCAGAGACATCAAAAAGTTGTGATTGAAGTGATAAACGAAGTGGTTACCTAAACACGCCACAAGACAAATAGAAAGTTAGGGATAAAGGAGGTTGTGTTTGGTAGGCCAAGAGCAAAGCCAGGGGCTGACGAGACTGAGTACGGTAG
Organism: Gynandropsis gynandra; assembly: GCA_036759665.1. NCBI lineage: Eukaryota > Viridiplantae > Streptophyta > Magnoliopsida > Brassicales > Cleomaceae > Gynandropsis > Gynandropsis gynandra. The sequence goes on along the minus strand of CM071867.1, from coordinate 10,391,958 downwards.
TGCGATTAAGAAGATAATTAGTGATAGCATAATAGATTCAAAAAAATAATTGAGAAATCAATAAGTTTTGGTTACCTTCCAGTTCGAGGCCGACCGGAGACTTCGGCAAGATGTCGTCACAGGAAAATAACAGTTTGGGTACTTGACAGTTCGAAACCGACCGGAGATATCGACAAGCTGCATTTGAAGTCGACACAAAAATAAGCAGTCAAGAGATGATAGATTGATGAACACACAAAACAGAAAGGAATATAAGGTTTGGTTACCTATAAATACATGGTGAGCCGATTCATTGGCACGGGGAGAAAAAAAGATGAAGATGGTTGAACAAGAGAGATAATTGACTATATAAAGGTTTAGATTTTTTTGTGAAGAAATTTTTTTTGGTAAAATATTATTTTTTAACATTTAAGAAATAATTTATTTTTTAATTAAAATTTAATGAAATTTAAATGGGTGAGATGAATATGTTTTTTGTAAAGATTTATTTTTTGTGATAGGTTAAATTTTTAATAGTTAAATATTACTTTTTAAAATTTTTAAAAATAATTTTTTTCTTTATTAAAATTCAATGAAATTTAAGTGGGTGAGATGAAGATTTTTTTTTTTGTGAATAAACTTTTTTTGTGGTAATTATTTTTTAAAAACATTTAAGAAATCCTTGTCAAGGTGGCTTCACCCGAAACAAGCTTACAAGAATTAATATATATATATATATATATATAATTTGTTATTTATTTATTTTTTATAATACAATTGAATATATCTTTTAAATATCAATGTTGATTTCATCCATTTTTTTTCAATTCATTATCTTATACGGAGTTAATTTTATTATAATGGTATGATGTTAATGATGAAACAAATGTCTCGGTTATAACTAGTATAATATAATATACTAAAAATAAACATAAACAAATATAAATATATATATAAAAGTATTTATATTGATGCCTAGAAAATGCAATGTCTTAAGAAATAATTTGTTTTCGCATTGAGGATGCAACGATCGCAGGAAATGGTTTTCATGTCGAATCTATTTTAAGTGGTTTTTTGTAGAATAAAACAAAGTATATTTCAAAGAATGAATTAGATTATTTTTCTTTCATAAAAAGTCATCTATTTATTGAAGACTTAGGAGTCTTCTGGAGCCAAATTTCAGTGTGGTACTACTCGGTGACAATGTATTCTCAATCTAGGTAAGTTTCATGTTCGAATGGTTCACATTTCATTATTGTTTATGTTATTATGTATCATGAGTGGGCTGACGCATGGTATAGAGAGCATATATACATCGGTCTCACTAGGTGTGATTATTCGTATTCACCCATATTTATATGTCGTGGATTTATAAAAAATGTAGACGTAAATGATAACTAAGAAGTTGGCATCGAGGATGACATTGGTTTCTTTTCGAGTATGCACTATATTACTTTTCGTTGTATTTCTAAGTAAATATCGAGATGATGTTCTATCAAACTTGTACTTGGATTTATATTTTAATAAGTTTTAATCTTATGATTACGATGAATATTTTGACACGTGTGACCTTGGGAAAGGTGATAGTGGACATTTTCAATCCTGAGGTAGGATTTCGGGTTGGAGGCATTGCATCTACTAGAAAAATAGTGGAACTCCTGCTTGAAACATCATTTCAAGATCGAATTTCACAACATAGCGATATTTTATTTCTACAAGATCATTTGAGTTGTATGTGCACAAAAGACTAAACGTTAAATACCATTGTTTGATAAATGACGGAGAAACAAAACATTCTAATTCCCTCCACCATCATATTGAAAAGATTT
>CM071867.1:10366557-10377919 GCA_036759665.1 Gynandropsis gynandra | reverse complement strand
CTAACATGACGGGTTTTCCAAACGAATACATGTCTCTTGGTCCTTCCATTTTAGTTGTCTTATCGGATCTCAAACCAGTTTTTAGATTTACTCTAAATTTTGGTTACCGGCTCTGATACCAATTGAAAACTTGTAGAAGATAACTTGTGAATCAATAATCCAAAGAGACCAGAAATATCAAACATTATTCGTTTATTTACTTGTCAATCTTTAAGTACACTTATCAGTTTTTACAATGTACCAAAGATCTCCGCGGATAACTCCCCCTGAGTTAGACGTAAATACGAACTCTTCTGTTTCTCCGCACAGTATAATATCTAACTAAGTATACTTAAAACCTTAAAACTCTCTCTTTCTCTGTTTCATGTACTCCAGTGATATTCCCCAGAATCGTTAACCCTATTTTTCTTTTTCAGGTTAACTTATCTGTCTTCCGCTCGGCTCAGCAACCCTCTCCGGTTCTTCAGTCGCACCGTCTTGCTGATTTTTCTTCAGCATTAAATCCGCCAGATTCAACTTGACTCCTCCTTCTTCTACTTGATCTTCTCGTTGACTTCCTTCAGTCTCCCCTGATTTGAATTCGTGCTCCTTGAATATCTCAACTTCCTGAAATAACAATTTTACTCTGCAATCCTATTTTTTATTGCATTAACACGAACAAACAAATAATAATTTGGTTTTGTTTAAAATTTGGTTTAGTTCAATTGAAAATTAATTCAGGTTTTAATAAGGTGAAAATCAAATTTGATGTAATTTTGATTGCGATTTCGATGCAATTTTGATCCGATTTTGATTTTCACTCAATTAAAACCCGAATCACTCAAAATTTCACCAAAATTGTCTCAAAATTGCATCCAATTTGAGTCAAAATTAGACCAAATTCGGGTCAAAATTGAACAATTGAATAAGAATCGATTTTTGATTAAATTATGATTTAGTTCGGTTGAGATTTAATATTGATTCGAGTTTTAATCGGATAAAAATCATATTTAGATAAAAAATGTGATTAAAATTGAGTCTAAACCGGGTCAAAATTGGACCCAAAATTTTTTCAAAATTGAGCATAACTCTGGTCAAATTTGGACCCAAATTATGGTAAAAATGAGCGTAAATCGGGTCAAGATTGAGTATAAACCGGATCAAAATTACACCAAAATTGGGTCAAAGTTGAGTGTAATCCGGATCAAATTAATTTCGAATCAAATCAAAATTGGATCGAAAATCGGATTAAAATTGATGGGTTTTTAGGATTTTTGAATAAAATTGGAAGGTTTAATAAAAATTTAAATGAATTAAATTATAAACAAAATTATTAAATATGAGAAGAAATAAAAAAATAACATGAATTAAAATAAAGGCAAACAAAAGGAAATACGAGTTTTGTCCCTACAAATTATAATGAACCATATTCATTTCATAGCCAAATATCGTGTTTGCGTTGTTATCTTAAATTAGAACCGCCTATAAAATTAAATTAATTAACTAAAAAAGCAGGGGAACAACAGAGGAAAAAAAAATCGACGCGGCGGTCTCTGGCTTCCCACTTCCAGAGATCAAGATCTGTGCACTTCTCTCATCCGCGAAGACCCTAAAAAGTCAGCTTTTGTGCTTCCACTATCTCTTCTGAATCCAACGCTCATACATTTGCTTCGAATCAGTGAACCCTTAAGAGAGATGCGAATTTAGAGAGAGAGATGGCGAGGCAAGCATCGAAGCAGGGTTGTGGTCGCGTGGTTTTGGTTTCGTGCGTCGCGCTTCTCTCCGTCGGGCTCGTGGGTGACTTACTTTGGGCCTCTTCTCACCGCTTCTCCTCCTCCGCAGCCTCCTATTGGTCCACCATTGTCGTCCCGGAGAAGCCCGGGATCGAAAAATCCGCCAATAAAGTTAATGTGAGCTCACTGTTCGTATTTGTGATCTGTTTTTCATTTGCAATTGAGCTTGTGGTGGGCTTCGTATATCGTAAGATATTTCTTGCTTGTTGAGGATTGTTACTTTTTATTTGATGTTCTGTATGCAATTGTTACATCAGTGTAGGAGTTGTCTGAGAAAGAGAGAAACATTCATGTCTACGAATTTCTGGTTAATAAGGTAATTGCTGTGTTATGCATTTTTCAGGAGAATGATGCTAAGAAGAAGAATGATGGTGTTCACGAGAGGAAACTCTCGGCGACGTTTCAAGATTTGCCTGGCCCGGAACTGAAATGGGAGAAGATGGCACATGCACCTGTGCCTCGTCTAGATGGAGCCGCGATGCAGATCAAGAATCTTCTGTACGTTTTCGCTGGATATGGCACCATCGATCTTGTAAGACTCATTCTTTGTGCTATGGAGATATGCTTGAGCAGTGGTAGTACAGATGAGGTTTTGTATGTTTTAATATACAGGTACATTCCCACGTTGATATATATAATTTCACGGATAATACGTGGGGAGGACGGTTTGATATGCCCAAAGAGATGGCACATTCGCATTTGGGGATGGCTACTGATGGGCGATACATTTATGTCGTCACGGGTCAATATGGTCCGCAGTGTAGAGGGCCTACATCTAAAACTTTTGTGCTTGATACTGAAACCAACACATGGAGTGACTTGCCACCTCTGCCAGTTCCAAGGTATTCTGATAAATTAGATACAATTTGGAAAAGCATGTTGTCTTGTTCAAATTTCGGATAATTCTTTCTCCGTTTTTGTCTGAAGAGACCTATGGTACGTTTGACTGATGGAATTGGTTAAGGATGTGCGTTGTATTAAAACCACGCGATACATATTCTGAGAGCTCTGTTTGACTCTGCAGCTAAACATGTTTGGTCGCGCACTTGTTATTCAATTGTGCATCTATTTTTTTGTGATATATACGTAGAGAAAAATTGGCTCACTTGGTAATCTCCAGGTATGCACCGGCTACTCAATTATGGAGGGGTAGACTCCACGTGATGGGTGGAAGCAAGGAGAATCGACATACACCAGGACTAGAACATTGGAGCATAGCGGTGAAGGATGGAAAAGCATTAGAAAAGGAGTGGAGAAGCGAAATTCCAATTCCCCGTGGAGGACCGCACAGGTTCATTTACCTTTATTTTGAAGACTACTGAAAGTGAAACTTCACTTCAATCAATTTTTTAGCATCTCCGTACTTGCCTTTTTACTACTTTGAGTATGAGAGCAATGGCTTAACTAAGATGGACACATATCAATCATCTCTAACAAAAAAAAGAAAATGTATGTGATCTTACTAGCTTGATATGACATCGTGCTCTATTTCTTACTGTATTATTGTTATAAACATAGGGCATGTGTAGTTGCGGATGAAAGACTTTTTGTCATTGGTGGTCAAGAAGGTGATTTCATGGCTAAACCTGGATCGCCCATCTTCAAATGCTCTCGCCGTCTCGAGGTATCCAACGAAATACCTTTTAAAGGAGATCATCAACTTTCTCTCATGATTCTCATGGTTCAGAAACCACCTGTACAGTTTCGTTAAATTTCCAGACCCCACGAAAAAGCTGCATGTTTGTGCTGGTTAAGCTTAGTTTAGGATTTAGGGAATTGGGTCTGCAAAAATATTGGTTAAACTGAGGAGCAGCTGTATATTTGTGTTGGGCTGCAGCTGCCCTAAAATGTAAATTACACTATATCATGAATGGCCTTGACATCATTTTCGGGCGATTAGGAGTTTGTTCTTTGTAGAATTGTTCACAGGAATGGGTTTTTAAGCATCGGTCTGTATATGAAAGAGCAGGTTGTGTCAGATCGCAGTTGTTTTGATAGCTTGGTACATTTAACCCTTTTTCAGGTTGTATACAATGATGTCTACATGCTGGATGAGGATATGAAGTGGAAAGTTATGCCACCAATGCCAAAACCCGATTCCCATATTGAATTTGCTTGGAAAATAGTTAATAACTCAATTGTAATTGTTGGAGGCACCACAGAGAAGCACCCTGAAACCAAGAAGATGGTTCTGGTCGGTGAAATCTTCCAGTTCAACCTTAATACACTGGTAAAACTCTGGCTCTAATTTATGAATGAACTAATCATTAATGATTTTACTGTAACCATCTCTTAGTGTTAGTATGTTTTCCCTGTATAGAAATGGTCTGTGATTGGAAAACTACCCTACCGTGTAAAAACTACGCTGGTCGGGTATTGGGACGGTTGGTTATACTTCACATCAGGGCAGCGAGATAAAGGTCCAGACGATCCGTCCCCGAGGAAAGTCATCGGGGAAATGTGGAGAACCAAACTGAAACTGGTCCCATGAACCCCAGAAGAAAATATTCCACTTTGGTAGGGCATTTTGTACTGTAATCACAATATTCTTTTCCTATTCATTTTCTTTGAAGCCTTATTCACCCTCATCCCATATTGCTCTCACTGTAGGTGTGTTAAGTGACAAGTTATCCTAAATCCGTCCTCTGTGATTAGCGTTTGTACATTGTACAATTGAAACAAAGATAAATGGAGATGTCATTAAGCTATGCATGCTTTGATTGTGTTTTCTGTCTCCTATTCTTCCTCTGTTTTATGTACACTATTATTGGTCATAATAGAAACCATTTCTTGCTTACATGAGGATTGCATATTGGTTTCTTATACAAACCTTGCCATTTTAATACAAAAGAGGAGCTTCCGCAACCATTACATCAGAGGGCTAAGTACAATACAAGACCATCCTTAGAGGCCAAGAACAAGTTCCACCATGAAAAGCTCTCCACCAAACCTTAGACCTGATGATGCCGCAGGTTGAAGCAGTCCATCAACCATTCCACCAAACACGTAAACATACCGCCCTGAACGATCAACACACGTGCGGTGGAAAGACCGACACTTGGGTCTGTATGAGATCCCCTTGAGCCTTCTCCATGCGGTTGATCCATTTAGACTAACTGCTGGTGGCTGCAGACCAGTAGATGGAATGGTGTTAACATCCAATGCCCAGAAGTCGTCTTTCCTGTGCCTGTATGAATCCTCTCCTCCATAAATCAGGAGCCAACCTCCCAATATGAGCGTTGCTGAGTGACCAACCCTTGGCAATGAAGAGCATGCAGGCACATTCTTGAAGTCGTAGAATATCTGTATCCATCGTCCACGCTGTTCTCGAATTTCCAGGAGCCAGACATCATCGAGCACATTGTATCCCAATCCTCTCCCTCCGAAGAGAACCACCTGGTTGTCCCTGATGCAGGTCAAGGAGTGTCCTGACCGTGGAGCTGGTGATGGATGAGACAGCAACGGGTGCCATGTCCCTGAGTTCAGATCCTCAGAAAGTTCAAGAACCCATGTATCCCCAAGTCTGACTCCATACAGCCCGATTCCTCCATGTATAACCATCATCGTCTCACCAAAGCAACACGCAGCATGAGCACCACGACAAGGTGGTTGCACAGGTCCAACATTCAGCAACTTCCAAGAGAGTTCTTCTCGGACAGTTACTTGTCCGATCCATGTATCATTGTACCGCTCCCCACGGTCATTTATTCCTCCAAACAGAACCAGTTGCTGGCCAACAACGATGCAAGTGTGCCCAAATCTCCCACTTGGAGTGCCCGAATCAACCTTTTCCCACTTCAACTTCTTATCATTACTCTCCCCAACATAAGCAATCCATGTATCATCAAGATGACGTCCTGTAAAAACCGGCAATGTATATACCCAAATCTCAAAAAACATCCACTACCGTTACATTTACGCATTTATCGTAAGAGGTACAAACAGTCAACGTTCACTAAACCGTAGCAAAACCAGCCCAAAATTCGACCTAATGATTATCAATCTTCATCTGAAATTATAAAACGATGAACTAAAAAAATGCCAACAGAATGACGTGTGCTAAACACACTCATCAAGTAAACAAAGAAATCAGAAGAACCCAAAACTCGATTCAATCATACCGAAATCTACTTGAAATTTCTGAAATAGACAAAAAACCGAAGTGAGAAGACAAAACAAAGGAAACTTATAATTGATGAAGAACACAAGATTTAGCTTTACCTCCTTCACACCCACCACCAAACAGAACAAGGTAATCAGTGACGAAATTGAGAGAATGAGAAGCCCTTGGGCTCGGCAACAAAGATTCCCCATCCGGGTTCGGGATTTTGTGACAGCAAACCGAATCCAGCTTGCGAACTTGTTCGAACAACTTCATCCACGAGAACCCATCTCGAGCGGAGGACTTTAGAGCATCCACCGTCCCCTGACCCCACTCCCGCCGGCAAATTGCTTCCCAGATACTGTCAGAGCACGCAAGAGTTCGGAATTTCCTACAAGTCATGGAGAAGAAGAGGATTGAATCTATGGGGAGAAGATGCAAGATGGTGAAAACATGGTCCTGGGCTAAGTTCATTATCGGCGGCAATGGCGGCGATGACGAGCCTCGTTCTGCGGCGACGGAAACCCCAGAGATATCGGTCTCCGACATGGAGAAAATTGGTGGGGATCGTTTGGATTTGTTGGTGGTATTAGTGGAATGATTGAGGTGTGGGCATATGCCCCATTGTCTGGTTGCATCTGCAGTGATGTCTTTGGACGAAGTGGGTCTGCAAAAGAAAACAAATAAAAGAAAGAAAGAAAGAGAAAAAAAAGACATTGTGAAAAATTAATTAATAATAATATTACAATCGTAAATATATGATATATATATATATATTTTGTATATATAAGATACACATTTTTTTAATAACATGATATGATATATGATATATATATGATATATATTATATAATATATATAATATCATATTATAAATATATTTATATACGATATAGAAAAGATAGAAAATTTATCTAGAATTTGAATATAAAAACATGAAAAGATTACGAGAGAATAAGAAGATGTTTGAAATTTATAAACGGTGTATTGAAATGAATGGTTATATTGTCTATTTATAGTAAAATAAATATGACTTTTCAATTATAAAAATCATAAATTCAATATAATCATTTATAAAAATATTAGACATTCATAATTTTATATAATTATAATTATAATATTCCTCCTTGAATATCGATCAACTGTCTCGTTAAAAACCTTATCATGGAAAAATCCATTGGGATAAAAACCATGATAAGGAAATAAAAAGTGTAACCGTAAAAAATCTTCATCGATTTGTCAATCCTTTATTTGTTCATAAGGTTCGAATGTGACATATTTTGATGTTATGAATGTGTTTTCTCAATGTTGAAGTGAGGAGCACCTTTGTGAATAGATCAACTATATTTTCGTTTGTTCGGATGTAACGAACATAAACTTCTTTCTTCTTCTCAAGCTCTCGGGTATATGAGAAAAATTTTGGAGGGATATGTTTCGTCCTATCGCTTTTGATGTATCCTTCTTTTGTTTGGGCGACACATGCTGCATTATCTTCATATAACATTGTTGGATCGATATTAGCCGATAATCCACATGTTTCTTGTATATGTCGGTTTATAGCCCTGAGCCACACACATTCTCTAGTTGCTTCATGGAGTGCAATGATTTCGGCATGATTTGAAGATGTTACAACTAATGTTTGCTTCAGAGAGTGCCATGATATCGTCGTACCTCCAATTGTGAAAATATATCCAATTTGTGATCTGGCTTTACGAGGATCTGATAAATAGTCTGCATCTGCAAAACCGATAAATTCATGTTTGGAATTCTCTAGGATAAAATAATCTAGATAAATCGTCCCTTGTAAATGGCGAAAGATATGTTTAATCCCTGTCCAATGATTACGTGTAGGGGAAGAACTATATCGTGATAAGAGATTAGTAGGACAAGTGCAATTTGCTAGATACAAGAGGGTCCCTATTGCACTCATATATGGTACTTCTGGTCCAAGTATATCTTCACATTCTTCCCAAGGACGAAATGAATCATTTTCAACATTTAAAGATCTACATACCATTGGAGTGCTTAATGGATTTGTTTTATCCATGTTAAAGCGTTTTAATGCTCTCTTTGTATAATTCGATTGATGTACGAAGATACCACTTTAAATGCTCTATCTGTAAACCAAAACAAAATTTTGTTTGTCAAAGGTCTTTCATTTCAAATTCCTCTTTCCGATAATTTCGAGCATTTTCAACCTCCTTTGAGGTCCCAGTTATATATAGATAATCAACATAAACAACTATAATCACAAATTCACTTGTTGTTTTCTGAAAAAGTACATAAGGACAAATAGAGTTATTTACAAATCTCCTTTTTAACAGATATTCACTTAGACTATTGTATCACATACGTCTAGATTGTTTCAATCCATATAAAGATCATTGCAGTTTGATTGCACACATTTCTCTAGGCTTTGAGTTTGATGTTTCCGACATTATTAATCCTTTGGGGATTTTCATGTATAGATCATTATCCAAAGATCCATATAGGTATGTTGCAACCACATCTATAAGGTACTTATCTAAATTTTTAGATGCAGTTAAACTCATCAAGTATCTAAATGTGATCGCATCCATAACAGGGGAATATGTTTCCTCATAATCAATTCCAGGTCTTTGAGAAACCCTTGTGCGACAAGACGTGTCTTATATCTAGTGACCTCATTCTTTTCATTTCTTTTCGCACAAAAACCCATATGTATCCAACTGGTTTAACACCATTAGGAGTTTGAACGACGAGTCCAAATACTTTCTTTTATTCAATGAGTCTAATTCTATTTCTATGGATTTTTTCCATTTTATCCAATCATGTCTTTTTTGACATTCTGACACTGACATTGGTTCTGGATCTTCATTATTATTTTCAATTTCCTTGGATATAGAGAATGAGAATATTCCATCATTATCATTAATTTCATCTCTTCTTATGATTTTTCATCATAGATATAGTTAATGGAAATCTCATTATTCTCTATATGCTCATGATTATTTTCACTACTTTCATTATGAAAATCACGTCCCCTCATTTGTTTCTTTTGGAATGTTCTCTATGATTTGAGAACTAATATCTTTATCAAACTTCTTTTTTTCGAGGATTTTTATCTTTAGAACCAAGTGGTCTTCCACGTTTTAACCGTGATGTAGACTCATTTGAAATTTTTTCACCCGTATGATCTTTTGGTATTTCTATACGAGCAGGTGCATTTGCAGCCAGTATATATGATTTTGTAATCCGTGTCGTATCATTGAATCCATCTGAAACTTGATTTGCAATATTTTACAAATTTATGATCTTTTGCATTTCCATTGTATTGTTTAGTAAGAGGATCAAGATATAACAATGATTGTGTTTTCCATGTTAAATCTTGTGAGGCTTGTTTTATTCCTCCTCTTAACGCTGGGAATTCATTCTCATTAAAATGACAGTCAGCAAAACGAGCTGTGAACATGTCACTCGTTCGTGGTTCAAGATATCTAATGATGGATGGTGAATTATATTCAACATAAATTCCCAATCTTCTTTGCGGGCCCATTTTTGTCCATTGCGAAGGAGCAACCAGAACATATACCGCACAACCAAATACTCGAAGGTGAGATATATTTAGTTCCTGACCATTTGTTAATTGTAATGGAGAATATTTATGATAAACTCTTGGCCTTATTTGAATTAGTGTTGTAGCATGTAAAATGGCATGTCCCCAAGCAGAAATTGGGAGTTTCGTTCTCATTATTAATGGTCGGGCAATGAGTTGGAGACGTTTAATTAACGATTCAGCCATACCATTTTGTGTATGAATATGTGGTACGAGATGTTCAATCCCAATGCCAATTGATGTACAATAATCATTGAAAGCTTGGGAAGTGAATTCACCAGTGTTATCAAGCCTCCTTTTTTAATAGGATAATCGGGAAATTGAGCTCCAAATTTTGTTATTTGAGCAAGAAACATCACAAATGCGATATTGCAGGTTGATAATAGACAAACGTGTGACCATCTGCTTAAAACATCGATCAATACCATAAAGTATCGAAATGGTCCACTTTGTGGATGAATTGGTTCACATATATCCCCATGTATTTGTTCTAAAAACGATGGTGATTCATGCCCAACTTTGATCGATGATGGTCTTATAATAAATTTTCCTTGAGAACAAGTAGAATATATGATCTCATGAGATTGAAATATCTTCTCATTTTTTAATGGATGACCATTTGAGTTTTCAACGATTCTCCGCATCATTATTGAACCAGGGTGACCCAGTCGTTCATGCCAAATCTTAAACACATCTTTATACTTTTGGTTGAAGGTGGCATATGATTCAACCACACTTATCTTTGTAAAATATAACCCAAAGGATAAAGCTGATAATTTTTCCACAATATATTTCTTTCTAGAAACCATTGTCATGATATAAAGATATTCACGATTTTCATCATTCATTGTTTCAAAAAGATATCCATTTTTGCAAATATCTTTGAAACTCAATAAGTTTCTTTGGGATTGTGGAGAGAATAATGCATATTCTTTGGGATTGTTTCTCCACATCCCTCAATTATTTTTCAACTTCTAGATATCGTATTGACACTAGATTCGTGTATTCTCATCTTTGAGAAATACTTTTTATCTTTCAATATTGTGTGCATTGTAGCACAATCCGCTAGACATATATCTTCATCATTAATATTTGATCGTAATATTTTTATGTTACTTTGATCCGATAAATATAATGTGAACCTGAAAATAATGAAAATTATAATTGCATATAATGTACAGAAATTAACAAAATAAAAGATAAAAAAGTAAATTAAACACCAAAAGAAAATACATTTGAAATTAAAATAACAAGATAAAACTTAAAAGTACAAAAAATCATGCTGATATCATTCATTGTCATTGTGATCCACAAAATCTGCGATGTCGAGATGCATTCCACCCTTATTTTCATCAAGGAAATCATCAAGATCATCAGAGACAAATTTCGTTTGAACATTTTTGCCTTTATCTTTTTGTGACTTGTTGGTATAAATCAATAAAATGTCTCGGTTTACGACACATTTGAGACTAATGTCCACTCATACTGCACCGATAACATATTGTATTTTTTCTTTTTTTAGTCACATTTAAATTTTTAGTCATTCAATGATCCTTTCTTTTATTATCTGCATAATGTAAATTGTTTGGTAGAATGCTTAGGCCTCTTCGTCTACCATATCTGATAACACGTAATCCGTTGTAGTTTTTATATCATTCTTAGGTCTAGTTTTAAGTAGATTGCTTAGATTTCATTCATTTACCGAGTTTATTCGAGGACTTTATCTACATTTCGTGTTTTGCATAGGAAACGAAGACTTGAAGAGAAACACGAGTGATTATGGCAATCTAACCCCGAAAACGTAGTTGAGTAACAAGGTTCGACTTGTGCAAGACCATGGATTGGAAGTGAGCACTCAAACACCGAGCAAAAGGAACAGAAACAACAAATCAAT
>CM071867.1:10314347-10332059 GCA_036759665.1 Gynandropsis gynandra | reverse complement strand
GGTATCCCGTACACCCGTAGTGTTTGCCATATCTAGTTTTATCCCCAACCTAGTTCCGTTGTCACCATTAGGATTAGTTTTAGGATCACATCCCCTACTATCTTTTCCCATCTTAGTTTAGTTTTGTTCTTAGTTTAGCTGCTTTAGTCCCTAGAGATCGACCCTGGTACTACACGATCCGTATACTTGCGGTGAAGTGGTCTAGGAATAAATATAACTCGTGTTAAACCCACACCAGTGGCGCTTGCATCAGAGGGGGTGGAGACAGTTTTGTCAAGAAAATAAACTGAATGTGGGTTGTTCCCTCATAGTAGGACTGTTCTCCAATGGAGCAGAACCTGTGCTTCGATTTGTCAACAACATATCTTGATTTCTTTGAACCTCCTTTTAACTTGAGCTTCATTTGATCTTGTGGATTTACTATTATTCAATTGTTAGTGTTGTTGTTAGTATCGCCTTGGGACTAGGAGTGTCCACCATCACCTCCAAGAGGTGGCTACACGTGTCATCGCTCAAACGCATTTATAAAATAAAATAAATGATTTATTCCGAAATTAGAATGGTCCGGACCAAATAGAAAAACAAATACGTAAAGATCATAGTCAAGATAAATGAATAAATGAATACGAAATGCAAAATAAAACTCATTGAGACCTCGTGCACGCCTCTCCCATCACTCCGCTGTGAACCTTCATGTTGATGCTCAACCTCATTACTTTTTCTCCTCGCCATATCATGTCCATCCACGACAGCCCACAAATAGGGTGAGTACGAAATACGCGCTCAGTGAGATCAATACGTGTACATACTCTGTGCCACATATTCTCCTGCTCGAACTGAATATCATAAAATAACATATATCCAAAGTCTGAACTAAAGATATACAGATAACTCTATCCAACCTGACTGAGTATCCAAAGTCTAAGACTAGTACCACACTGGATCATAACACACAGAGTCCACACGACTCTAGCTCTGGCATACGCTCGCAAAGTGCAAAGGACCCCAGCACACTGAAAATCTCGCAAGGTCACAACGTACCCCAGCTATCAGTACAATACAGCGCTCTCTCGCTCGAAAGATTACCACAACCCCAACACGGTACGACGCTGGCAGATCCACTGACCTGACTAACTCGACGCTCCGTCGCTCGCAAGGTTACCACAACCCTAGCATGGTATGATGCCGGCCCAGATCCAAGTGTCGCAATACTAACTTCATCGATCCGATACTCCTCACGTGACACGGTATGCCCCAACCATGCCGGATCACTCGGATTTGAATCGATGACTTACGCCTTACCATGAGCTCTGATTTGAACATTTCCAATCAGCTCCATGGACTTCTTTATCTTTCTAGGTCATGCGAAGGGGGCCAGTCCAATAGCTATCTTTTACAAGCATGATCACTCCATTTAAAGGGCTATACATCTATTTTATTAAGAAAAAGAGCCGAGCAAGCGGACAAAAGCAAATGAGTTTTAAGCTTTTTCATCAGGCCTTTTCTAGCAGTCCCCCCTTGGATTGCTTTGAAAAGAGGATAGGTATCATTTGATTCGTCGATCCTCAAAAAAGGAAATAAGTAAAATTCCGTCGTTAAGTGATAAATGGAAAATTCATGACAAATTACAATCCTTACCGCCCACAAAATATAACTTGTATCAAATTAGAACTAGGGGTGACTCTCACCAACGCGCTCGCACACACCTTCTTTCGAAGTTTCGAGTGTGAAATCACTCGATCAAGCACACTAACAAGATTTTCACTCGGCTTTAACACTGAACTAAAATATCAACGTTCTCTGACCCCAACACTTGGTCGCAAGTCAATTCTCCAGATCATCTCTAGTCACTTATACAACTCATATATTTATCATCAATTATCATACGATAAAACTAGAGTTTAATCCAATTCACTTATATCGTCTCAATTTTCCCATTATGATCCTATAAATCCTATTATGATCATGCCTTGTTTTAAGAATATAATATCTTCCATAAATCGATCACAAATCCGAAATTAGGGTGGAGAAAATCATCACCTTAGCTTCTCGACGATTTGATGATTCTGGCTAATATTGCTAGCAACAACACCGACCAATTTTTCCCTATTATAGATCCATTCAATTTCATAAATTTCCATGATATAAATATTTGAATTAAGTGAATAATCACAACGAATTACTTAGAGATATACCACAATCGCGATTAGAATCCACCCACGAAGAACGTGATGAAAATCTTCTTCGATTTGTTCTTTCTCCTTCTTTTCTCTTCTCGTCTCTTCTTTTTTTCTTCCCGGACGCCGTACTGTTTGCTCTCTCTTCATCTTATTTTTGTTTTACTAACCCTAATTTGATTTAATTATAATATTTATATATATTATAAAAGTCGGTTCACCGACTTAACCCGTTGAACGGGTCTTACATCGCACGGGTCCAAGGGTCGCCGGGGACCAAGGATCACACGGGTCCAATGGTCACGATGGACAAGGGTCGCAGGGGTACAAGGGTCGCAGATGTACAAGGCTCGTAGATATTTGAGTCAATTATTTGTAAATAACTTAATAAATTATTATTTTTAAATTTTTATTCATATTATTTATAAATAATTGTTTGTAAATAATAAATTATTTTTACTATTATTCAATATTAAATATTATTGTTAGTATAGCTGTTTTTGTGAATTTAGTATTATTGTAACAAGAGCCGCAGAGGGACAAGAGTCGCAAGGGTCCAAGGGTCGAAGAGGTACAAGGGTCGCAGGGGTCCAAAGGAAGAGGTCCCTCTGTGACACTTGTACCTCTACGACCCTTTGACCCCTGCGACACTTTTACATCTTCTACCCTTGGACCCCTGCGATCCTTTTACCCTTTCGACCATTTTACCCCTGTGATCCTATCTTAAACCCTGCGACCCTTTTACCCCTCGAACCTTGTACCCCTGTGACCCTTTGACCCTTTGCGACCCCTTTACCCCTGCAACCCTTGTACCCCTGCGATCCTTGGACCCCTAATACTCTGTGACCCAGTGCAACAGTTTGTCTGCGGAACATGCTTAATTGCAAACTTCAATGTTGACAACAAACAATTTCAACATATTGGCAGTGAATCTGATGACGATTTCAAGCTACTTTCGTCGAATCTGTTGTGGTGTGGGAGAACAGTTATTTTCGCGCCACAGTAGAGAGAGAAATCGAGGTGCTCTGGAGGATAAAAAAATTTACCGACAAGGGTAATATGGGTTTATCAATATTTTAAGTATTTTTGAAGCAATTTAGCCCTACGAGGGTATTTTCGAAGTTTCCCAATTAAAAGAGTTCGAAATAATTTAAAGTAATTTTTATAGTATATAATATATATATATAATGTAAAAGCTCGAGAATAAATAAATGTTGGTGATTTTAGTGGAGTTTTCGAACCTCTTAAATTCATCATATATTCTATTTGTCTGATTTTTTCTGTATATTTTATTCGTCTTGAAATTAAATATTTATATCTAAATATACGTGATTGTTTAAAATTATTTTCGTAATAGTTATAGATTACAGAATAATTTTCTAATCATTTTCTATAAATTTCTCAACAATGTGTCTAAGAATATATAAAAACACTCATTCGAGTTGTTTGAAAGAAACAATATCTCGGTTTAAGCTTTCACTTCTTTCTTTTATAATTTTGCTCGACATTTGTTGGTGGAGAATGATTTTCATCCTTAGCAACAACCTTCTTTATATAGACATCCATTATGTGTTTGTTGCAATATATTCTTCATAATTGTAATCTCATTGATAACCTATTCAATGTGAGACTTAAATCAATCATATGATAAAAAAAAATAGGGAAAAAGGTCTATTCTATCTAAACTATCACACTTTAATCTTATTCACCCTGAACTTTCTCTATCACCCTATTCTCCCCTAAACTATCATTACTCATCATATTCCTCCTAAACTTTAAAAATTTATCCTATTTCCTCCTCCGTTAACTTTTCTGTTAAATATTTTTAAAACATCATTTTCTCCCCTAAACAATAGCATTTTAATCCTATTCCCCCATGAACGCTTTTCTCATCTGATTCCCCTTAAACTATCATTACTAATCCTATTCCCCTAAACTTTAAACATTCATCATATTTCCCTCCGAACTATATAAACTCTAGCTCTAGCTACTAGCTATCCCCCCCCCCCGAACTATATGACTTCTACCTATTCCCCCTAAAACCAAATTGTACATTCAACGTATTTTCAAAAATTTTGGTTATTATAAACGTAACATATTCTCTTTAATAGTAACGTATTTTTAAATTTTGGTTATTATAAACGTAATATATTTTCTTTTATAGTAACATAATTTTAAATTATGGTTATTATAAAAGTAACATATTTTCTTTAATAATAGCGTATTTTTAAATTTTGATTATTATAGACATAATATATTTTCTTTAATAGTGACATAATTTAAAATTTTGTTATTATAAACGTATCATATTTTATTTAATATTAATGTATTATTAATTTTTGGTTATTATATTTATATTTTTTATGATAGATAAAAATTATTAAAATAAAAATACTTTAAATTAAAATAAAAAATATTAAATATCTGCAACATGAATGAAAACACACAATTCTAACGATTACAAAACGATAAAAAAATATAACATGAATGAAAATACTTATTGAATTTCTCTAGTTTTCCAGAGCTAGAAATAAAATCAAGCTCATTATAACTTGAAAGGTATGAAACATTTGGTTTGGAATATTGCTAAGGACATCAATTATTTCCATGTGTAACAATCACCATCTTTTTGTCTTATACTTATGCAAACACATCATTTACGTTAATCAAGGATAAGCAACAACTATCCATGATTAATATTGAACCATTCATCTAATGATGTCATCAAACATCAAATTCAAAAATTGGTTCAAAAACATAAAAAAAACTATTGATGTTTAGTTCAGATTAGAAAACAATTCACGGTTGTTTGTATCCCTTCCTTCATTAAATCTCATTGTCCTTAATCATCAAGTATGTCTGCAGCGGTTCCAGTGGTCCTTGTACCAAAATATTCTCCCTTATTTGTGTGAGTATAAGATCTACATCAGCAAGACTCACAAAACATATAACAAAACGAAAAATATAGAAAATAATATTGCTCGTGGTTCTTAATGCTGCGCATAACTAATCCAAGGAGGTATCCGTTCTTTGGGTTTATTGTTTCCTACGATGACCTCACATTGTTTTCTGAGCAGACCTTGAATAAGGTAAGGAAAAAACATAATGAATCTGGATACAAGTGCACGAGTGTTGTTCTAATCTGCACACTTACAAAAACATTTTTCAAATAGTCCAGGTGCAACTAAATATCAGTGTAAACATACTTCCACAAACATACTTCTTAGATAATCAAACATAGCATTCACTATTTTTTTAACTTTTCTTTATAAATCAAAGGACGTAAAAGGATTTTTGTAGATTCACAAAGCGATTAATGTGTAGTGGTTTAGTAAAAATATTAACCAATTGTAGTTCAATAAGCACATATTCGATTTGTAATTGTTTTTTCTCATCAAGCTATCTAGAAAAATGATGCATAATCTCAATGTGCTTAGTTCTAGAATGTTGTACTAAATTTTTCGTAATGTTTTTGGCGCTCCTATTATCTTAATGAGCAATAAAATATTGAGAATCCATACCATAGTCTGACAACATTTGATTCATCCAAATGAGTTGTGTGCTACAACTCCCTAGTGTAATCTACTTTTCTTCTATAGTGAATAAGGATGTCGAGTTTTGTTTTTTACTATGCCACGAAATAAGATTATTTTCTAGAGATAAACATCCTCCTGAAGTGCTTTTGCGATCATCAGTTTTCCACCTCAATCTGAATCACAATAGCCAACTAATCCATGATTAGTGTCTTTAGTATAGTATATACCAAAGTCAATAGTTTCCTTCATAGATTTGATTATTCATTTTACGACTTGTAGATGAGATCATTTTGGTTTGGCTTGATATCATGCCCAAATTTCTACACTTGATGCTAGATCATGTCTACTTGCTATCAAGTATAATAGACTTTCTATCACGTTTCGATATGCCTTCTGTTCTACATCATCTCCATTAGAATATTTTGTCAATTTGGTAATAGTAGATATATGTGTATGAGCAATTTTCCTACTGTCCAACTCAAAAAATTCTTCACTAAGTCGTGAGCATACTTGCTTTATGATATGAATGTTCCTTCATCCAACTATTTCAGCTGCAAACCAAGGAACTTCAGTTCCCCAAACGAAATCATCTCAAATTCATTTGTCATTATTTGCACAAACCAATCAACTTTCTTTTGTGATGTTGAACCGGAAACACTTTCATCAACATAAATTTAGACATCAAGTAAATCATTATCAGATTTGTGAATAAATAAAATTCGATCAACTCTTCTCGTTTGTATCCTTTGTTGATGAGATTTGTGGCTAGCTTTTCATACCAAGCCATTGGTGCTTGTTTCAATACGAAGATTACGAATAAACGAACGCAAACAAAGACATCAAACAAAGACGAAGATGGCGAATAAGCGAACGGAAACGAAGACATCAAACAAAGACGAAAATTGTTACGAACCAACGGCGAACGACGTTTAAAACTAGATGAATGACGAACAAAGACGACCAATGACGCTCAAAACTGGAAGAACCACACAATAAAGAGAGAAACAACCAAAACGACGTCATTTTGGTTTATTTAAAAAATTAAAACGATCAAAACGACGTCGTTTTGGTTCAAAACTTTTAAAAAATATGGTCAAAACGACGCCGTTTTGATATATTTTTTAATAAAAAAACATGACCGATTTTCTATTAGTCGAGCGGTCGGACACCGACTTTTAGATAAGTGGTTTTAGCTAATAAGATATTAATGAAGCATATTTATATTTACTTTTAATAGATATTCAAGGGAAATGTTAAAAGTAAACAATTTAATTTGTATGAAAAATGAGGATATGTTCTTGTGACATTTATACGTGTTTATACTATAACACCGATAATTTTACTTATATCAATTTATTATATATTTATAATACTCTAAATAAAAACAATTCTTTTTCCATGTTATATTCTTTGTTTTTTCATATCACTAGTTTAATCTATTTGAACGTAAGGCTTTGGTCGACCGACCACCTCATTTCTAGCAACGTATCATGTCAGTTTCCACTGAAAATATGTTTTTTATTTAGATGTCCTGAAAAATTACGGTATTACTATTATTCCTCCTAATGAATAATACATTTCAAATTCATAGTTAAGGAGAAAAGATTAAGCTCTTGGTAATGCTACAATTTTTTTGTAATTTACCAAAGCTACAACTTTTCAAAAGAAGTGTCAAACTGGTGGTGGGCTTCAAGCAAACCGGCGAAACCCTTTATTTCCTTCGTACACAGAACCAGATCAACAAAGCAATAGTTATGTGCAAAAGATGAAGGACGGATCTCAAGAAAACTTCTGCGTCTCTTTATTTCACAAACTTCAACTTGTCAAGAAACCAGGGGTAATAAGGATGAAAATGCACCGAACGGTATACACATCAGAATTTATCCGTCAGAGTGAAGTTTACCTTAGAGTTGCTATTAAAGATACACATTACTCTATGGATCAATATCACCTAGTAAGGCTTCTTATATGACGAGACTTTGATGACCCATCATTTCTGCAAATTGTGCACCTGGCCCTTCTTTATCACTTTCCAAAGAGCAGCTTTCGCTTCTTCTAATGTTTCGACCTCATGGCTTTCGTCAAAAGAAAGTCGTTGTATGTTGAACTGCACACAACAATCAAATGCAGAAGCTTAGAGGCTGTGAAGAAACATAAACAATCTTCACCCACTTGCACTCAGGAGTGAACATGCAGATTGCATAACAAATCTATGTAATTACCTGAGCACCTTGACGAACCCGAATATCAATTCCTTTGCTGTCTATGGAAATTAGAGCAGCATCATCTATCTCACTTTCAGTAGACAAGAGCTCTCTTAGTGGTTTTGAGAAGATAGCATTCAGTTCCTGTAAGAATTTGGTGGGGAAATTAGAGTTCATTCATATCATTTGTAATCACATGCCAGATCGCAGATCATTAGAGATGCACAATGACAGACTTTTGGAGCCTTGAAAGCTAACAACAAGAAAATCAGAAATACAAACCTTAAGATTTTGCTCTCCTCCATCAACGGCTATCTTATCTGGCTGAAGAGCCTCATACTCTTTCACATTGACCCAAGCAACGGTGCCAAAACCTCCGATGAAATAGATATCACTGACAACAATCCATATCGTCACATTCTTTGACTGCACTATGAAGTGGCTACATAGACATTTAAAAGGCACATGCACTTCTGTGGGGGTTTGGTAAAATTAAGTTAGCATCCACTGGTCCTTGTCTATCATCTTAATTGACATCCAATAAATGAAGATGGAAACCAAAGTTCAAAGTTTGGTGATTAGGAGTCGGACAGAGAGCATCAAAGATGGTGATCGAAAATAGCAAGACAGCAAAGTTATAAAGTGGAGGGGCCTTCTAAACTTCATCTCAATTGGCACCAAAAGTAAAATGAAAGTCTCAATCCTCTTGAGTGCCAATCAATGTTTGAGAACCATATTTGTCACAATTCAGTACATATTAGAATGCACAGATCATTCATTAACACATCACATGTATAAACAAACAATGACTATTCATGGAAGAAAGAATAAATTTGGGAGAAGCCAGAGTTATAAGGAACCTTATATTCTGCATTCTGAAATAGTGAAAGTTTCCCCATTGTTGGGAAGGCCCTTGTTGATGCTTTGCAATATACTGTTTATGAGCCCACTCCTAGAGAACCAGAAAAAGAGAATTTAGATCCATAATCTGGAATAGAGCCAATAAACAGGTAATTAATATGATGTGTGCAGATTCTGACATCCATGTAAAGTAAATCGATACGATATATGAAGTGCGGTAGGGTAATGGGAACCCACCTGTTGATCTTCAGGCAATGGGTACACATCCCCAAAGAGCGTTACTCTTGCATTTGATAACCCGCTCCATCCAGGTATCTGCAAACCAAATCCAAGAGTGAAAAAAACATAGAGAATCTTCTGCTTTAGATCAGCTAGACATAGTTAATATAATTACCTGAACAACAAGAGTGCATCTAGGTTCAGCCAAGAGATTCCTTGTGTGGATGGCCAATGGTGAAAACGAAAATACTGGATCTGGGACCCAAAAGGACTTAGGCATCATTACGTTTATATATACATGCGAATTGAAAGAGATCAAGTTTCCTTAAACAAAATTAGCTAGCATACAGAAAACACAACGGTTTGCAGTGGAAAGATTGAATGCATCAACTAGCAAGTCATCATATCATAAAAGCGATAATCTGGAAAAGTATGACGCACAAAGAGGCAATCGAAAAATTATAAGCAACCAAGAAACAGTGATAGATTCGATTGACTTACGCCCCATCGGATCAGGTGCAAAATCCACCAAAGAGCCAAACGGGTAACCTTCTCTGCGGTGGTGCATCTTAGACATCACAGTGCATAGATGAGCAAACCTGGCCTTGAAATCAAAACCCCGAGACAATAAAGAACTTTAAGATCTTTGTCCTATGAAGCAAAACAAACCAACCCATGGAGCAAACTAAAGAATAACCTTACCTGCTCCATCAAATTCCGGACAGCTAAAGCTGGCCGAGGTAGCCCATGAGCAGAGGTTGCACTCTGAACTCCACCAGAAATCGGTGTTCTAAAAAGCCCCGCTCGAGTTCCCCCAGTATTCCCAACCCCGTGAGGAAGCACAAGAGATGCCTCCACATCGATTGTCTTATGAGCATCATTTTCAGCACGTTGATCACCGTTTAACGTTTCCTTCGTTACAAGTAAGAAGAAATCAATCTCACGTCAATGAAATCACGCAATACATTTTCAACTACAACTTCAACTGCACCAATCCAATCAAAGTTCGGTAATACGCAACTTTCGCAAGAAAACCATTGTGCACTATCCAGAACAAGTGTTTGCATTGGAACACAATATCATTGCGACATATAATTAAGTATATTGTACAACACAAATGTTAAGCTACACAACTAAAAGAATTCCGCGCATACATACACACCCAGAAAAAGATTTTGACTTCTTTCATTACATTGGAATGTAATATAATTCAACTACTGTGATATCCTTTCTCCAAGGGGATGATTCTAACAATTACACGATCTAAGAAACTTACCTCAGAAAAAGAGAGAATATCGCCGGAAAACAAGCCAAACCCATTACTCCCCGACATGTCATCCTCTCCTTCACTTGGAGTCTCTTCATGTGAGAGAGCCCGTAGACGAAACCCATAACCCGATCCATGGCTGACTCTCAGTCTGGTGATTCGCTTAGTCGGAGAATTGGACGACCAACAAGAAGACAGCGAAGACGAAGAAGGCAAAGAAGGCTTCGTATGGGGGAGTTCGGAGACGGAAACAGAAGCGAAGAGAGTTTCCATGGAAGAGAGATCAGAGGAACAAAGGGGTATCGATTCGAGCGTTGATCGAAATTGATGGAAGGCTTAAAAAATTCGAAGTGTAGTGAGGTGAGATTCTCCAATGGGATTTTTTGGTCGACAAAAATAAAAGAAGGATAGGGTTTGAATTAAAAGTGAGTTTTTGGTTCTTGTTATACAAATATTTCCCCATCTTTTTTATGGAAAGTAATTATTATATTTCCTTTTTAAAAGGTCTAATCCAATACGAAATAATTTCAGATAAATAAATTGTGTTTCGCAACCATGTGATATCATATTTTACACCGCTAAAAATCCCTCATTTTTCGATGTAAAAATTGCCCAGAAATGAGTAGTATTCATAAAAAAAAATCTGAATGATTTATAAACAAACAATATATTTTTAGTTCGTATATGGTCGTTTGGAATCAACTTTAGTCCGCAATGGGTCTATGACGTTAAACTAATATTTTCTTCAAAAAATTAGTCTAAAATTAAAAAAAGTTTTCGGGACAGAACGTTACATCCTTAATTCTGTCATATGTTTTTATTTGTTTGTAATGTTAGCTTTAAAATTATATAATATGCGGGTTTACATGATTTCTAAAAAATATTTCTAGTTTGAAAAAAGATATATAAACTCATTTCAAAATAGTAGAATTATATATGAATTAATTTTTTGTGTATATATATAAATTATTATGTTACTTTTCATATAATATATAAATTATAATATATATATATAGACATACAAATCAATTATCACGTATAAATTTATAGATATTAATCGAAAATACTTCTCATAATTTTTGTATTATTATGTAAATTGGATGAAAATTTTCAATTTCTCTATTCCTCTAGTTAAACATCATTGGAAAAATAATGATATAATCTTCAAATACCCAAAATTTATATTCATTTTTCCGAATCTCTCTGACACATAGAATTGATGGGTCTTGAAACGTCTTTTAAGTATGCATTGACATGACGTCGAAAATTCCTTTTCGATGCACGAAGACAACCAAGTCCTCAAAATTTCGGGTCGGAATTGTCGAAAAAGGTCGAAGGAATCAATTTACACGAACATCAGTATTTATGAACATATGATTCATAAACCCTAGTTATCGATTTCATTGTTGTTCTTCAAGGTTTGGTTCTTTGTTGGCATCAATTTGTTCTACAAGGTGTTCTTCTTCGTCAATTCTTTGTTGACATAAATTTGTTCTACATTATGTTGCTTATTCGTCAATTTGTTCTACTTTGTGTTTCGACATCATGTTTATTTCATTTTAGCTAAAAGTTTTGAAGACCTAGAGATCGTCTTCATGGGGTTCATTAGCGTAGTTTTTTTTATATTAGGTTTGACCATAGGTCGATTTCTTGAATGTTAGCTATGTTAATGTTAAACCATAGTTTGAGTCTTTTGTTGAGGTTGATTGTGTTGAAATGTGATCATGTATGACAGATGGCTAACTCTTAGTTTTGATTCTCTAATGTTTTTTTCTTCCGGATTTCAGATAGCTTACAATGGTGAATCGTCGACCACAATAAACACAAAAATTCGATATACTGAACTTAGATGCCATTGTGGTAAATCTATCATATTACATCGCTCGTGGTTGAAGGATAATATGGGTATTTATTTGGTTGTTCGAGCAATAACAATGGGAAGTCATGTGGGGTTTTTCAATGGTATGATCAGGACGAGGTTCATAGATGACCGAAAATTGCATTGTTAGTGGCTCGTGACAAAATAACTATAAAGTGAAATGAGACAATAAAGCTTAAAGATAAAATTCGAAAGCTAGAGATCAAATTGAAGAAAAACAAAGCGACTCTTCAAGCAATGATGACTCGTTCTTACACATGGATAAATTGACGAAATATTGTTGAAGATGATCATACTTAAGAAAAGAATCTCAACTTAGAAAGAATAATAGTTGTTATTGGTATTGTTTTTATTGTATCATGGATCTTTACAACGGTTACATTATATAGATAAATATTAAGTATGATCATTGTGTTTTCGAATGTATTAGATTCAACCATTATGCTTAATACTCAAATCTCATGATGTATTATATTTGAGCACTATGTTTTCTAATTCATTTCCAATTCTAAAATCAAGCAAAAAAACATCTAAATACATAAATAACTAAGTTCCAAAATTAATAAGGAAGGGATCTTGGATCCGCCATAAGTCGCACGAGCATCACAAAGAAGCTTCGGGACGCGTTCGTTCACATGGACATGAAAGAATGGATAATGGTTCCACGAGAACTTCAAGGACCACTAAAAAATACTGCAAGAGATCCCTACAATGAGAGAACCAAAGTATTCTAATTTTGCGGATTTTAAGGTTGAAATTATGTGGCACTCGACTAAACGGTTATATCACTCCATTGAGCAACCAAACACATTCTATGCTTGGTCAAGCAATACCAATGCTATGACGGGGTGAATCCTTTAGACAATCACGTTTCATCAAGTTCAACTGGAGGAGGATTTACAACCCTCAAAAACCATGCATGCCCATGATGTGAAGGATGTTATCACATCAGACGCATCTCCAAAAGAAGGGACAAGCACACAATCGGATTAGAGCACAGCTAATGTCCAAATGGTTGAACTTAAACCCTTACCAAAAGGGTTAAGGGACGTTTTTTTATCTCGAGTCCATATATTTGTCATTGTTAACATTGTTTAGATGGCATCCAGGTAGATGCATTAGTGAACACTCTTAGGAAGTATAGAAAAACACTAGGGTACACACTTTTGAAGTTAAAAATATTATATCCATCATCATGCATGCATCAAATCTATATAGAAGATGAGTCCAAGTCATCTATATAGAGCATCAACGTAGGTTAAACGCGACCATGAATGGGGTGTTGAAAAAATATGTTTTTAAATTGTTAGGTGCGGGTATTATATACCCGATATCTGATAGTTATGGGTTAGCCCTATCTAAATCATGCTTAAAAAGGAAGGATAACAGTAGTCCCCAATGAGAAGAATGAATTGATACTTATGAGGACAATATTGAGTTAGATAATACAAAATTATCAAAAAGTGAACTTAAACAGTAGGAATGATCATTTTATGTTGCCATTCATTGATCATATCCTTGAAAGTCTTTCATTTCATTCTCATNNNNTCGGCATTCTTTTAAATCTCGATATATCCAAATGACCAAGATAAGAGGATATTCACATTTTTGTATGGAACTTTTACCTATCATCGGATGTCGTTTGGTCTATATAATACCACCGCAACTTTTCGGTGGTACATGATTTTGCTGGACATCATAAAGGATGTTATACAGGTTTTCATGGATGATTTTTTTGTGCATGGAACCTCGTTGGATGTGTGTCTAATGAATCTTTTTAAAATGTTAGACATGTGCCATTGATCCAACCTTATGCTAAATTGGGAAAAACCACTTCATAGTGAAAGAAAGGATAATGCTTGAGTACAAAATATCAACCAAGGAAAAGATATCGATAAAGCAAAGATCAATGTAATTGAGAAGTTACCTCTATCGAAAAATTTCAAAGGCTTAAGGAGTTTCATTCTATCGCTGATTTATTTGGGACTTCTTGAGGATATCAAGACTACTCACCGAAGTGCTGAACAAGGACGCTCCTTTTGAATTCAATGTGCAACAGATGAGAGCTTTTGAATCATTAAAGAAAACATTGATATTACCCCCCGATTATTCAATCACCAGATTGGGAGCTACCATTTGAGCTCATGTGTGATGCTTGTGCCTACAAGGTTAGAGCAGTTTTTTACCAAAATAAGACCAACCACTACCTACCATATATTATGTGAATCGATTTCTAAACGATTCGCAAGTGAATCACTATACGAAAGATAAGGAGTTGCTCGCAGTGGACTTTGCTTTAAAAAAGTTAAAATATTATCTTGTAGGGTCGAAGGTGATTGTCTACACCAATCACACAACTTTGTGATATTTGCTTGCAAAGAAAGTTGCAAAGTATTGACTCATCTAGCGGATATTATTGCTCCAAGAGTAGGAAAGGAGCTGATAATGATTTTTTGATCTTTTTTTTTTTTTGTCTGAGATCTTCGAGTACGTCCCTAATGATGATAACATGAGGGATGAACACGTTCTCTCTATCACTATCGGAGAAATCCATGGTATACGAGTATTGTTAAGTATTTAGTGGAAAATTATACCCGCAGTTGAATTATCACATGAGGAAGAAGTTCCTCCGTAAAATTTGAGACTACTACTGAGACGAGCCTTTTCTCTTCAAATGGGAGATCGATGGGCTTATCAGACGATGCATTCCTCATGAAGAGATCCATAGTGTCATATTCCATTGCCACTCATTGTACTATGTTGGAGACTTTGCATTCTTAAAGACCTCTTTCAGAATTTTGCAAGCAGGTTTTTATTGCCTTATCATTTTTAAAGACGACAACCAATTTTCCTTGACTTGGGATAAGTGTCAAAGAATGGAAACCAATTGATGCCGTCATGAAATGTCACAACTATATTCTTGAATTGGAACCATTTAATATGTGAGGGATTGACTTCACGGGACCATATACATTGTCATACAACAACATCTACATATTGGTGGCAGTTGATTACATCACGAAATGGTTGGAAGCAATATTGATTTCAACCAACAACTCGAGTATCGTAGTCAATATGTTTAAGCGGGTCATATTCCAAGGTTAGAAGTCCCATGAATCGTGATAAGTGTTGAAGATACACATTTTTAAATAGGATCATAAAAAAATATATTGAGGAAGTATCGAGTGTACCACCGAATTGAAATCCTGTATCATCCTCACACAAGCGGGCAAGTACAAGTTTCCAACCAGGAGATAAAGATGAGTCTTGAGAAGATGATTTCTAAGTCGAGGAAATATTGGACACAAAATTTAGACAACACGTTATGAGTATATCGAACCGCTTTCAAGACACCAATTAAAATGACACTATTTCAATTGGTGTATGGGAATGATTTCCATGTCCACATCGAACTCAAACACAAAGCGTATTGGGCAATCAATGCCCTCAACAATGACTGGAAGACATCAGCGTAGAAATGGTGTTGCATCACCTCGAGGAATTGCGTTTAGACACCTACGAGAATGCGAGGAACTAAAAGAAACAACACTCCTTCAACGAGAACGACCTCATCCTCCCCTTCAATTCCTTAGTGAAGCTATTTCCAAGTAAGTTCAAATTTTGTTTCTCAGGTCCTTTTCGAGTTAATATGATCTTATCTAATGGCACAATTGTGTTGAGCAGTGAGGGAGGAGAACGTTTCAAGGTCAACTCGCAAAGGATCAAGTTGTACAATCTATGTCAGTCTGCTTTCTGTGCTATACATTCAGTAGAGAAAATATGCTCAAACTCACAAACTAAATGAGAGATTCCGAGGGTTAACCCGAGCATTTTAAAACTATTTTTATTACTTTTCAGACTTGTTTTTATAAGGATCTTTTAGTGAAAAGTGTAATTACTTTAAGCCATTATTCATGTTTGATCATCACATGAATCACTAGAAAAAAATGTGAGTTTCTAAAAAAACAACAAAAAGCTCAGAAAATGCTTTAGTCATAAGGATTCTGACCATCAAAGTGTTAGCGAAAAAATGAGAACGTGACCAAGTTGTGCCGTGGTAAATGCCACTGCCCTGAAAGCGTAATTTCGGTACGACCGTGGTGCAATCGAGACCGAACGCTTCCCAAAGGTTTACACAGCAGCTCCCTCGTACGCGTGCACTCGCGAAGAGGAAGATGGAATAGCTTTCAAACTCGAATGCTTAGAAAAATATAGCTTTCAAACTCGAATGCTTAGAAAAATATTGAAAGAAGTAAAAGAAGTTAAAGAAACTTTTTTTGTTGCATCTTTTCCCTTGGCCGAAATGGCCTTTTATAGGCATCTTGGAGCCGACCTATTTTGGTGCGGCCGATGTGGGACTCTTAAAAGGAGAGCGCAAACTACCGATGTGGGACTCTTAAAAGGAGAGGGCAAAAATGTCATTTTTTCTACAAGGGTAAATTAGTCATTTTTTCCAACAATCCCCCACAAAATGACTATAACAAAACATACGAGTAAAACGAAAAATGTAGGAATTGAATTACTTAAACATCAATATCTTACGATTGAATTGATGCGTAGTGATGTGAGGCAACAACTTAAGCTAGTGAAAGTGAATTGTTTCTTGAACTTTCAAAAGCTTAAACTGAGACCCCCACAACACGTATCAATTCCCTGGTATTTGCTATTCCGCGATACGGTTACAACGCTTTTAAAGACCATGCGTCTTCTTTTTACCTTGGTTTTATGAGTGCTCTAGAAAGAAACCCATTTTTCTTTCATAGAAGGCGGCCCACCTTCACACTCATTTATAACAATAACTTCATCAAGTCCGATATAATTACAGACCACTCAACAATAGAGCTATGAAGTTATTAAGTCCATAAGACTTTCCATATCATATCCATCAAGTCTTTCACAAGACCGCTCAACATCTAAAGCCATGGAATAAGTCCTCTTGACTTACATCTCAAATATCCATCAAGTCCTTCATAGGACCACTCAACCACTAGAGTTATGGAATAAGTCTTTCTGACTTACATCTCAGCATCCATCAAGTCCTTCATAGGACCACTCAACAACTAGAGTTAAGGATAAACAACACAATATATGAATGGACTATCTTAATTTAACCCAGAGGTTTAAGTCACATTCCTTTAGAAGATTCTTGGATAATTCTTCTCGATAATCCTTTTGTCAAAGGATCTGCCAAATTTCTTTCGGATCTCACAAACTCTAAAGAGATCACTCCATCCTTTAAGAGATGCTTAACTGCTCCATGTCTTATGCGAACGTAGATACAAATTGTTCATCAATTTTGTCTGAGTTATCAACTAGAAATACAGTGACAAAATCAGAACCGAAAGTTTTCTCAACCCTTTTTCTTTTACTCTTTCTAGATCCGTTATCATGCACTATCGTAGATGATTTCTTACCCAAACCACTAATCGAAGAAGATGAAGTATCATCCTTTTTAAGAGGAAAAGAATGTTAAAAAAATTCAACATTTCTAGATTCACATGATGCATATCAGAGTTAAATAAATAACCTAAACTACCCACAAGTGCACGGCACGTGTGTAGTATTTTAG
>CM071867.1:10292565-10313646 GCA_036759665.1 Gynandropsis gynandra | reverse complement strand
AAGGAACATGAAAACCAAGCGAAACCGAAGTGTCGGGTTGATCTCCAATGCTCCTTGCTTGCCTCCTCGCAAGAATCTCCAAAATCACGAACTGAATGAATGTCCAATGTAAGCTTTCTCTAATGACATCTTCTGGCCTCTTTTATGCCTCCTAAGTCGGTCTAAGTGTTGCCTTAATTGCCCCCACGATTTTCCTTTTGTTTTAAGTTAATTTTACTTAACTTTGCTAGTTTCTCGGGTCGCGACCCGCTCGGGCACTCAATGTGCCTGCTCGGGTGCGGCTAGGGCAGAACGCGCGGGTCATGGGGCTGCAAGGGGTGCCCGATCGGGCTAGGGAGTGCCCCGGTTGGGCTGAGGTGTGCCCCGGTCGGGCACAAGTTGCTGGACAGATTTGCTGACTAAACGCCCCGCACGGGCAAGGGTGTTCTTCGCCGATTCTCGTCCCGTTTGTTCCGTGATGATCCTCAATGTTTGTACTTTGTCTTGTGTACATACTTTAGCTCCAAAATGAACCGAATAAGCATTAAAACCTTTAAGAACATGAAAACACGAAAAGGAGTAAAACAGATACAAAATCATACGTCGCATCTATATCGTAAACGTCTCTAAAATCGTGCAAGAAATACGTATGAAAACGATATGATCAATTATGAGTGTATCTACTTAGTCTACTCACAGCATATGCAATGTCTGGTCTAGTACAGTTCATGAGATACATAACACTTCCTATAATCTTAGCATATTCAGTTTGTAAAACACTATCTCCGTTGTTTCTTTTAAGATTCATGCTTGGATCATAAGGAGTTCTTACAGTCAGTTCATCAAAACAATCAAACTTCTTAAGAATTTTCTCAACATAATGTGATTGACACATAGAAAATCCATTTTCCGTTTTGTGAATTTTAACACCAAGAATAACATCAGCTTCTCCTAAGTCTTTCATATCAAAATGAGATGATAAAAACTTCTTGGTTTCAATGATGACTTCTATGTTTGAACCAAAAATCAACATGTCATCAACATATAGGCATATGATCACACAATCAGACCCAAACAATTTAGTGTAAACACATGAATCTGACACATTCACTACATAGCCATGGTTTACCAAAGTACGATCAAATTTTTCATACCATTGTTTAGGTGCCTGCTTGAGACCGTAAAAGGATTTTCTGAGCTTACACACTTTGTTTTCCTGTCCAGCTATGATGAATCCATCTGGTTGTTCCATGTAAATTTCTTCTTCGAGGTCTCCATTTAGAAATACCGTTTTTACATCCATCTGATGTATTATAAGCCCTCGAATAGCTGAAAGTGCAATCAAAGATCTAATGGTAGAGATTTTAGTTACAGGAAATAAGTATCAAAATAATCAATACCTTTCTTTTGAGTATATCCTACTACCACTAGCCTAGCGTTAAATTTTTCAATTGACCCGTCTGGTCTAGTTTTCCTCTTGAAGATCCATTTATACTTAATGGGTTTACTTCCCTTAGGCAAATCAACCAAATCCCATGTGTGATTCATTATTATTGAATCTAACTCACTCTTAATTGCTTCTTTCCAAAAACTAGAGTCTATAGACTTCAGAGCTTCTTCGTAAGTTCTAGGATCTTCATCAATCAAAAACGTAGATACAAATTGTTCATCAATTTTGTCTGAGTTATCAACTAGAAATGCAGTGATAAAATCAGAATCGAAAGTTTTCTCAATCCTTTTTCTTTACTCTTTCTAGGTTCGTTATCATGCACTATCGTAGATGATTTTTTACCCAAACCACTAATCGAAGAAGACGATGTATCATCTTTTTTAAGAGGAAAAGTATGTTCAAAAAATTCAACATTTCTAGATTCACATATAGAGTTATCATTCAAACACATGAACCTATATGTGCTACCATTTTGAGCATACCCAATGAATGCACAATCAAAAGTCTTAGGTCCTATATTCATTTTCCTAAATAATGTTCTATTTTTTCGTTCGGCTATGCCATTTTGTTGAGGTGTATACAGTGTCGTAGTTTCATGAATGATACCATTCTCACTACAAAACTCTTCAAGAAATTTTGTGCAATATTCACCACCTCTATCTGACCTAAGTCTTTTAATCTTTTTATCTAATTGGTTTTCTACTTCAGCTTTATATTTTAAAAACATTTGAGCAGCATCATCTTTAGACCCTAATAGATAAATTTTCGTATATCTAAAAAAGTCATCGATAAACGAAATGTAATACTTTTTACCACCTTTGCTCAATGTGTTTCTAAAATCAGCTAAGTCAGAATGAACCAGTTCAAGTAATTCTGTGCTTCTAGCAGTGACATGTTTAAAAGGTTTCTTAGCATATTTTGCTTCAACACATATAACACATTTTGAACATTCATTTTCGTTTGATGTGTTTATGAGTTGCATATTTTTCAGCCTTTTAATAGAACCATAATTCACATGTCCTAGTCTACCATGCCACACATTAACAGATTCAACGATATAAGCAGAACCAGAGTTACTTCCATTAGCTAAAGCAGAAATAGTGTTCAGGACAAACAATCCTTCAGACAAATAACCTTTTCCCACAAAGTCCTCATTCCTGGCTAATATCACCTTATCACCCTCAAAGCCAAGTTTCAAACCAGCTCTATTAAGTAAACTACCAAAGACTAGGTTCCTACGCAGCGATGGAACATACAACACATCATGCAATGCTAAAGTTTTTCCAGACGTAAGTTTGAGAATAATTTTTCCTTTACCAAGAACTCCAACGGTGGCAGAATTACCCATGAAGACGTGTTCACCATCCACAACTTCTTGGAACTCTTGGAAAAGTTCTTTGTTGGAACAGAAGTGTCTGATCACTCCAGTGTCTAGCAACCAGTCCACTTTGTTTTCCAGCAAATTTGCCTCAACCACCACCGACACGATGATCTCATCTTTTTCAGCAACATTAACTTGCGAGGCAGAGTTTGGGTTAGGTTTGTTATCAGGTTTTTTATCCTTCTTGTTCCAACATTGATATGATTTGTGGCCTGGTTTTCCACATTCATAACAATGCAGGATTTTTTCCTTTGCACTCTTCCCTCCAAGCCCTTTGAAGTGCTTCTGATTCAGTCTTTTTTTTATTTCTTTCCTTTAGGCTTAAACCTGTCTTTCTGTCCAACAGAAGACCCTTTTTGAATGTCTTTCCTTTAGGCTTAAACCTGTTTTTCTGTCCAACGGAAGATTCAATTAAGTTAGCTTTAACTGAATGTGAAGAGACAGTATTAACCTTATCTTTCTGGCGATTAGCCTCCTCAGTCTTCATATGATTTATCAGCTCCTGAAGTGGCAGATCCTTCTTCTTGTGTTTGAGACGGCAACGGTACTCGGACCACGAGGGAGGAAAATTCTCAAGCAACACGTTCTCTTGGAGGAGTTCGCACATTTTCATCCCTTCACTGAGTACGTCTGCGACAAGGTTTTCGTACTCAAGGATTTGGTCCATGATCGGTTTGTTGTCGACCATTTGGAATTGAATCCATTTTCCTACAACGTACTTCTTTCTTCCAGCATCATCAGAACCATATCTTGTTTCCAAGATATCCCAGATCTCTTTGGCATGTTTGTATTTAACAAATATATCAAACAATGCATTGGACATGTGATTTAAAATATGGCCGCGTACCGTTTTGTTGTCTTTATCAAACTTCGATGTTACCTCGTCGTCCGCCTTCTTGGATTTCTCAGTTTGAGGTGTGGCCATCGGAGTGGAGGGCGCGGCGAGGGTTGGTTCAGTGTCAGGAAGGTCGGTGTGGAGGACGTAGTCGACGTCTAACTGCTCAAAGAATATGAGTAGTTTCTGGGACCACCGACGGTAGTTCATACCGTTAAGAGGCTCTAGCTTGGAGAGATCGGGCAGTGAACATGGTGGGAGTATGGTAGCCATGGTCACGATTTTGAAATGAAAAGAAAAAAAAGGATTTACGCTTTCAGATTGTTAGCGAAAAAATGAGAACGTGACCAAGCTGTGTCGTGGTAAATGCCACTGCCCTGAAAGCGTAATTTTGGTACGACCGTGGTGCAATCGAGACCGAACGCTTCTCCAAGGTTTACACAGAAGCTCCCTCGTACGCGTGCACTCGCGAGGAGGAAGGTGGAATAGTTTTCAAACGCGAATGCTTAGAAAAATATTGAAAGAAGTAAAAGAAGTTAAAGAAACTTTTTTTGTTGCATTTTTTCCCTTGGCCGAAATGGCCTTTTATAGGCATCCTGGAGCCGACCTATTTTGGTGCGGCTGATGTGGGACTCTTAAAAGGAGAGGGCAAATTACCGATGTGGGACTCTTAAAAGGAGAGGGCAAAAATGTCATTTTCTCTACAAGGGTAAATTAGTCATTTTTTCCAACACAAAGTTCCTTCACTCATCCATGATCGACATATTTTTTGGGAGAGGTAGTTGGACAAGTTCATAAGCCAGCTCGAATAGATGGTGTTGTTGCAGATCTAGCTCAAGATATACAACCATCTTACTTTGGAGTTTCTCCCATCATTCGAGAGATATTTCTTCGAAGATTGAAGTGTGGACGATGCATTCATGAATTCCCATCCTAAAAACTAGAAATAATGCTTCATCATGGAAGACTTTGGGATGATATTGGACAAACATACCATCGTCCCTTCCTTTCACTAAATAAAGATTGTGGTTCAGATTGATATAGGCTTAACAGATGGATGAGCCAAGAGGATCTATAGATTCCATCTGTAGGGCCACCATCTCCACACGTGATGGATATCTTTCTTTATACCATTGTGCCACCACCACCACCTTTCTATGACGAGGTGGGACCATCAGATGCACATCATCCTGACTACACTCACTACGGGGAGTCGGGGCGCAGGGAGTATGCAAACTACAAATGGAGCTACAACATGCTTGAAAGACTCAACAACAGATCTTGGACACACTTTGACATTGCATTAAAATGCTCCAAGCCACAGATCAATGGTGTTTCGCTAAGTGACCATCTTCTATCTTTTTTTATTAATGTATTAAGAATTTTCATCTTATCGTAGACGATCGTAGGCTTTATGATATCTATTTTGCTATTTTTGATGTATGGTACTCGTGACTTCTTATTTTTTTCTATATTTTTATTTTAGATCCTGATCAAGTAAGTATAACATCGAATGACTGTGAACCAAAATGACAGGTAATAAGATTGAATACCGAAAAATCACGTTTAGCACAAAGATGTGCAACAAAAACATTACTATCTTTAATGAATCAAGGTTATGTGTTTTCCGAAATTTTTCTTTTCTTATCCTTTACGGCCATCTCCTTTAGACTACTTAGATATCAGGGATAGTGTTGAATCTAAGTCTAGAGAAGTTTTGATTAACATCTTGGTCATTACTTAGGATCATATATGTGCATTTAGGATCATTTAGGTTTTTCTTTGTTTTAGTAAAAAAATGTTTAGAAACGGTTAAACATGAGGAGCAAACATACACTCATCCATTAGGTAATCGAGCCATGATAATATATAGGAGATTAGAAAATTTTTATTACCCCGATAGCTATGTATGCCTAACACAGAATCGACTAATTATTTTGAATGAGTTTTCCAATATAGTTGAATTAAAGAACATGAGGTTAGGATGATTTTATTGTCCTATGGGGTAAATTAACAACTATTCATCTTAGGTTCGTTTTTAAATCTTAGTTCCGAGCTTATATATTTCTCTAAGATTCATTTCTCATTCTTTGGATTATTAGACCATTTCACCTTGTTCGAGCTTACCAATCCTTATAGTTAATTCTTTTCACTCGAATAAAAGTCGGATATCTCGTCGGGGGGTGGCCGACAATCATCATTGGAAAAAAAAGAAAAGAATAAATAAATAAAAAGTCAAATTCTCGAAAAGAAGAAAATCTGTGAAAAATCGTTGTATCACCTTCGAGCCTCCTTTTAACCATTTGGAGTAACTTAATCCTTGAAACAAAGATAAATAGACTCGAAAAATATGCTCAGTAAGATTTTTAGTTCGTATTCTATATATTTCAATTGTTAGTATAAGTCCTACAACTTAGAATCTTTCTAAAAGTTAGAGAATTTTACAGAAAACTAATTCAATTTCATTCAAGATCAACGTAGTCTAATTGGGCAAGAATGTTCTTAAAATCCTCTTTCTTTATCTTGAGTTACCTTGTACTCCTTTTCCTAGTATTATTAAGTGATTTAGTTTGCTTGAGGAAGAGCAAGAGTTCAAGTTTAGGGGAGTATAATCACGTCGTTTTCACTCCATGATATCTTGCATTTTTCTATTGCACTTTGGATAGTTGTAGTCTCCTCTAGTTATGTTTACGCCTTTTTTGCTTTATTTCGTGCCTTTTTTTTACTTTATTTCGTGATATTACATGTTACATGGACTAAAGAGTATATTTTAGTGAAACAAGACATAATTTCAAGACAAAATGAGCATCAAAGAATGAAACAGATAAATTTCTTGGTCGTAGTTCATTATTACTCGGTCGAGCAGTTCTGCATAAGATGCACAAAAACCACTGAAAAATCTTTCCTCGTTTCTATGATCCTTTTTTATTTATTTCTATTTTCGTTTTTTATCTTTTTTTCTCTTTTGATTCTTTTCGTTTCATTATTTTTTCTTTCTTTATTTATTTTTTTCTTTTGTTTTTTTCTTTTATCTCTTCCATTTCCTTTGTTTTTCCTTTTTTCTTTTTTTTTCTTTGTTTTATTCTGAAACGATCAAAACCAAAACTAAATCAAAATAAACTAAATAAAAAAAATAAAAAAAAAACATAAAAAATACAATGAAAGAAAGATAGGCTAACGTAAGAACATGGTCCTGATACCACTTGATATAAACTTAGATTGACATTTGCTTGTTAGATGGGAGGAAACAGACTAAAACCCCTATAAACTTGATAGCAGAACGTGAAACTTATCTTTTCTAAGAAAGGACGTCCCAAAGCTCCAACTAAAACCCGACTAGAAAACCCAGACTTAGAGAACGTCGCCATAATACTTGTGATCTAATGTTGATACGTTGGTGAATACTCAGAATCTCTCCAAGAGTTTGGTAGGTAAATCTCAAGAAGTAGCAAGGAAAAAAATAACATATACCGATGAAAATTTGGTTAAATGTCATACAATAGACCCCTTATTTATAAAGACCGAAAAATAATAGAAAACTAAATAAAATAAAGTAACTTAAACAAAACTCTCGGTTAAGCAGTCAAATCACTTGGTTAAGCACGGTATAAGTCTTAACCCTAAAATATGCAAAATTAAAGTATGTTGTTCCAAAGAAAATGTTCGGGCCGAGTATTTTTATGCTTTGGCCGAGCATTGTCTAATCCTACAATTTTTTTTCTTCTCTCCATCTCCTCTCCTTCTAGGTATCTCTTGTAGTATTTTTTTAGTGTTCCTTAACATATTCACGGGTTCATTTTCCATCATTTCACGTCCATTTACGCGAACACATCTTGAATTTCCCTTGTCTTACTCCTTGTTGTTTGTCCCCGTGTGACTTATGACAGATCCAAGATATCATTCATATAACTTCTTTTAGCCCTAATTTTCTATTATTCATGTTAGAAAAGGAACTACAACTCACCAAGAATTTATTTCATCTCTTGAATCTGCTTAATGGAAAGAAACTATAAAGAGGGAGATTAAGTCAATTCGAAAAAATCAATTGTGGAAGCTAGTGGATCTCTCACAAGAATGTAAACAACCGTGATATAAATGGATCTCTAAGAGAAATATGAAACCATATGGAACAATTTAGAAATACATGGCAAGAGTTAAAAATAAAGTTACAAAAAAATAATTATTTCGACATCTATTATCTAGTCACAAGAAAGACGTTAATTTGATTGATTGTAACGTTAGTTGCTTTATATAATCTCGAGCTATACCAAATGGATGTAATGACGCTTTTCTTAAATGGAGAATTAGAAGAAAAGTGTAGATGTTCCAACCTGAATGGTGCATAATGGTTGGTTAGGAGAAAAACGTGTGTATGCTCCAAAATAATGGCATGTGAAGTTTGATGTTATGATGATGTCAAATGGTTTTTGTCTCAACGAGATTATATATTAAAGGTAATGACATAATATGTGATTGTATGTCTATATGTGGATGATATGTCATCAATAGGAGTAGCAATAATGCAATTAAATCTACAAAGAATATGTTATCAAACAAGTTTGACATGACAGACTTGTGAATATCCGATGTGATATTTGGTATGGAAGTTATCAAAACACGTGATGATTACTTTTTATCCAAAAGTCATTGTGTGAAACAAAAATTGGAGAGTTTTGATGAAGATAGCAATGTTGAGGCAATAACTCCAATTGAAGTAAATTCTCATTTGAAACAACATCACGATTAAGGAATCCAACAATTGGAATATTCAAAATACATAAGACGTTTAAAGCATCTTATGAATAACAAGAGAACTGGTATCACTAATGTTGTAAACAAACTTAACATATATACGAGCAATCCAAGTGAGGGCCTTTGGAAAACCATAATTATACTTTTTAGATATTTGAGATACATTGATAATTATGATTTTACATTATTCAAGATATCTATATGTTGTAGAAGGATATATTTTATGCAAATTGGATCTCATACTCTAATGAGAATAAATCCACAATTGGATAAATATTGGTAGTTGGAGGTGGGAAAACTTCATTAAAATCTTCTAAGAAAACTTGTATTGCGAGATCAACAATGGAATCTAAATTCATAGTTTTAGATTTAGTTGTTGAAGAAGCAAAACGAATAGAAATAAATCGAGAATAGTGAAGCAAAGCCCTAACTAATATAGAAAATATGCATATATTGTGATAGTCGATTTACAATTTAAAGTGCTAAAAGTTATATTTATAAAGGAAAGTTGTGATACGTGCGCAAACGACATAAATATGTTGAAAAATTATGGACTAGTGGAATGATATCCATTGTTTATGTGAAATCAAATGAGTATGGTTGATCCTTTAACTAAAGGCCCTAATCGAGATCATGTAAGGGGAATGAGATTAAAACCCAAAGAATGGCAAACATCATTATGGCAACCACACGTATCTAAACAAAATACCAATATAATTTTAACGGGGAGAGGTGAATAATGGAGGAGTCGATGAGATCACATGGTAAAAGTACCTTTTCATTCCTATGATGGAAAAGTAAAAGTGATATAAATTCGTAAGGTTGAGTTTTTTTTCTTAAAAATTTGTATCTCTTGTAAGAAGAATTAAGTATGATATAAAACTCTAAATGGAAAAAAAATCTCATATATCAAATACAAATTCGGTCGCTTATATGACATAATAATAAGGCTAAATCTCCAAAGTACTTGGTAAAAAACTAGCATGCTATGTCAGAGCAAAAATGGATGAAAAAATGAACCAATTAAAAGTACCTTAATATAAAAAATCATATCATAGTCACCCTTTAATAAATACATCTCATAGTAATTTATTATGGAGGGTTCAAAACTAAAACTACTTTTCCTCATAAATACATTCTCAATGAACATAAACAAAATCTCATATTTTATACATAAAATTACATATAAAATTTTTTTTTTAAGTTTTGTTATGTGGAAATGTTGGAATATATTATTTTTAATAAGATCTTATTAAATCAAATCAAAATTTTAATTGAAAAGTAAACTAAATAAAAATACTTAATAAACATGATGGTTTCTAGTCTCTTTGTGACATGTAGGTAGTTGACATCACATTGATTTCGCATATAATAACACCCTTTTGGTCTTAGAGAAAAAAAAATTATTATAATAGGAAATAAAGATTCTAAAGATACAATTTTTGCACAACTTTTGAAACATTCAAAGATTTTAGGGAAAACTTCTCTTTAATGCATAAATTATTGTATCATGGAAGTTCAATGTGTTTTAGAAATTTTGAAATATTTAGAGATGAAACGTAAATCAAATTTAAAAAAAAATATGTTAATCACAAACTTCAACTATATTAGCAATTTATCACAAGTTATATTTGTGATCGATATCTGGCAAAGTTTGTAAAAAAATGACAATTGATAACTTAAACGTTAAGAAATGTATGAGTTTAGCTTCTTGTGGTTAATGTTCCCTTGTTTATTTGTCATCAATACATATCATTGGGAGATGTTGAACTGCTTATATAAAGAATGATTGAAGCTCCTCCTTGATCATGTCCTCGTGAATGGTCTCAAATGTTTGCATTTGTCACGTCCACATGGTTTTCCATTCCATATGTCGTGTGCGATGTCCACTTCAATAACACGTTATATAAATAGGAGTCCAAGACTATGGAAATTTTAATAATTTGTAAGATTGGTGATTTATGTTTTTAAAATGTAGAAATCATAAGTTTTAACATTTGATAAATTATTTTTAATGAAAAAACCTGATAAAAATCTTTTTTAAGATTTTGATTAATTTTGAGAAATTTAGAAAATATCTTACTTTTTGTTGATATTTAGAATACTATTAATTTATATTTATAGACTAATGAATTTGAAAATGAATGACCTAATAATCGAATTTACAGAAATACCTTCGTTAATGGATTCTAAACTTTCTTTTAAAAAAATGTCTATATGGGTGCTAGTGTTTTACAAAATTTGCCAATAAAATCAACCGAAATGTTTCCAAAATGGGCTAGTAACCAATTCAATTCAATGTCATTATTGACATAATATAGTTGATAAAACATAGATTATCCTATAATGAAAAACATAGATTGTTACATGTCAAATATGGGCTGGGCCTAACTAACCCAAAAGCTAGCTAAAGAGTTTAGGGTTGTCCAACACCATATATACAAGTCCCAAAGTTGATGTTCTAGCCGATATGGGACAACTTATCATAACACTCCCCCTCACGTTCAGGCTCGATCCTGGAGCGTGGACATCACAATCGGGGGCCCAACATCGGTATATTCAAATCGGGACGAACCGGGCTCTGATACCATGTCAAATATGGGCTGGGCCTAACTAATCCCAAAAGCTAGCTCAAGAGTTTAGGGTTGCCCAACACCATATATACAAGTCCCAAAGTTCATGTCCTAGCCGATGTGGGACAACTTATCATAACACAACATATTTATAATTTTATTACATATTTATTTAATTTAAAATTTATCATATATATGTATAAATACATATATAAGACATAACGACTCTAAATTTTCCTTTTAACAAAAGAAATCATTGAGCCCTCAATAATCGATCTCCACTCATATTTATAAGAAGAAGAAAAAAACATAAAACCAGAAACTGAAATCAGTCATTAAAGCTTTAAAAAGACAACTAAAAAAATCGAATATCTTAATCTAACTGTTTACGTTAGAGTTGGACAAATATTCGAAGTATTCGTATCCTATTCGTATTTGATTCATATTCGAACCGAAAAGTTAAATATTCATTGACACAAATACAACAAATATTAGAAATCAGATATCCGACAAATACAAATACAAATAATAAACTCAATTATCCGAACTATTCGTATCCGTAAGTACTAAATAGAAAATTTAGTTAATATATAGATACATATATAACAAAATTGATTATAATGATCAAATTGGAAATAAAAAACATTATTAATCTTATTTAAACATTTATTATATAAATATATAGATAAATATGCAATAAATTTATGAATGAATGACTAAAATATCAAATACTTTAAAATAACTAATATTGTTGAAAATTTAATTTACACTCAAGATTGGTTCTAATTCAAATGAGTTGGATAATATCATATATATATTACAATATATGAAAAAAAAACAAAAATCACTAAATATATAACTTTTTACGAATTTTATTTTAATGTATAATCTAACAATTTGTTTTATTATTTTAGGTGAAATGACGATATTCCTAGAATTATCGACAAAATTAAATTAAAATAATTGAGATGGAGATGAATGTTAAGATTTACTATTTTATTTTATTTATTCATCTTTATATTTTTGTGTGATTTGAATTTTAATTTATGATTATATTTGATAATTATTGATTTTTTATTAAATTATATATATAATACGTTAAAAAAATTTAGATTCAAATACGATATCTAATAAATATCCGAATTTATAAATATAAATAATAAATTTACGTCAATACAAATACTGTAATAGGTATTCATAAATATTCGTTTACTAGATTATACCCGCGCTACGCGCGATGATATTTATATTTGAAAAAAAACATATTTGGTATAACAACAATTGAAAAAAATAATTATAGAACATATTTTACATCAGTATTTATATATTCCTTTAAGAACAATAAAAATTAATTTTTTCACAATTTCGACTCCAAAAGTAAAAGCACATGTGAATAATGTATCCGATTGAGAAAAATGTTTATTATATAGTATAAGCTCAAACTAATGACGTAGATAACGACTATAGAAATATACATATATTTTTTTGGATAAGAAATGACCATTGTGATAGAAGTCGATAAAAGATTTTGTGAGAAAAACCAATAGACATAATAATAAGGGAAGATATCGTTATGATTTGGAAAAAAATGAACCAATGATTCTAATTGGATGAAAAAATCCAAAAAATTTAAATTTGAATATTTATAAAATTAATTTTGGAGATTAATATGATGTGAGGTATGCAAAACAGTCGTTGATGATAACTATATAAAAAATATGATTGGGCTTGTGTTGCATGTTATTTCTTCATTTCCTTCCCGCTTCCCATTTTTTTAAGGCCCATGGTCTTCTTGTTTTTTGCCCAGACTGCACAAACCCTAACAGTTCATGTTCTTCCTTGTGCAGAGCCTCATAGTCCTCCTCCTCTTCTGATTCACCTTTGTTGCCTCCATGCTCGCCTCCGTGTCCACCGAGCATGCCTCTGTGCTCACCTCCATGTCCACCGAGCAATCTTCTGTGCATGCCTTCATGTCCACCGAGTTGGCTTCAACCGGGATCGTCATCACGTCCATGTACACCGAGCTAGCTTTTGTGCATGCCTCCATGTCCACCGAGTTGGCTTCC
Organism: Gynandropsis gynandra; assembly: GCA_036759665.1. NCBI lineage: Eukaryota > Viridiplantae > Streptophyta > Magnoliopsida > Brassicales > Cleomaceae > Gynandropsis > Gynandropsis gynandra. The sequence continues at coordinate 10,300,610 of CM071867.1, read as the reverse complement.
ACCGGGATCGTCATCACGTCCATGTCCACCGAGCTAGCTTTTGTGCCTGTCTCCATGTCCACCGAGTTGGTTTCCACCGGGATCGTCATCACGTCGAAGAGCATCAGGTGTTGGAATTTATTTTTATGGTTTTATGAACAATTGTAAATACACGAAACCTTAATTTTGGTTTTTAACCATTTTTTGTACAAACAGAAAATAAAAAGCGAAAATTTAGAAATTTAATCAGAATTTTATTTCTGGGTTTAGAAAAGTAAAAATTATATTAGATAAAAATTTATGAAAGATTTGTTTTATTAATTTGAACAATACACATATATATAGAACACTGAAAATTAGTCGGATTACACACAATTATTATATTATACTTTTGATATTAATTTTATAACGAAATGAATTAACCATACTTAATTTTAGAGATTTTATCGTTGAATTTTTAATGGCGGCTGATAATGCCACCTTCTAGATCGTTTTCGTTTTTTTATTTTCCGAAGCCCATTAGACATTTTATTTTATTTTCGATCTATATTATTTTTTCTTTGGCGAGCCCATTATTATTATTCTAGGAAACCTAGGGTTCCCTTCATTTCTTTTCTGCAGAGGCTTTCAAACGCCGGTCTGCCCGTCAAGCTCCAGTTCGCCGTTCGCTGCACCACCGCCGGTCTCCTCCCCTTGCTTATTCTTACTGCTCCTCTCTCTCTTCATATACATATATTTTTTTGGATAAGAAATGACCATTGTGATAGAAGTCGATAAAAGATTTTGTGAGAACCGCCGAGTTGTCCCTTCAGTTCGCCCGCCGTGACGTCGTCCGCCGGTTGCTGTAGCCGAACGGATCTGTCCGGTTTCCGTCAGCGTCGTTTGTGTCACGCCGTAAAGAGCCACGACCTTCATCAGGGACTTAAATATCTATCCTTACTTCTTTCTCTTCACTGGTAATGTTCGATCCTAATTCCATGACTGTCCTCTTGAATTTTGGTTTTTGCAGTCTGAGAAGGCTTTCTTGAAGCAACCCAAAGTTTTCCTATGATAATCTGCGAGAAGCATAAAACAATTTTTTATTCTTTGGTTTTAGTTTATGTTTCTGGATTTTGGATTTTTCTGCCTGATCACAAATTTATTTATTTTGTCTAAATTTTTATTATTCACTCTGACTTTTGTTTTATGAGTATTAAAATAAAACTACGAAATACAGGGCAAAAAAATCAATGTTATGCAGCATGAAAAACAAAATTGAAACTATCGGAAGTTTAATTTCATACACGTCATCAATTTTAACAATCTGACGGTGGCAGGAATGGCCACGTACTCTTATACACTATTCACGGCGCATTCTCTTTTATATAAGATAAGATTTATCCGATAGTCTACACCTGCAGCTACATGTCAAACTTAGTTAAACTCCGTGAAATCCACCCTAACTCTCGGCCCAAGCGCCTTCGGTCTCGGCCCAGCCTTCCCGCAAGTCCACGCTCCACCACCTCATAGCGCGTGAGATCCTCATTTCAACTGCCATGATCGTTTTCCCTGGTACGCCGGAGATCTCCTGCAACCTCCTCAGATTCTGCCACGTCATCATCGCCTCTCTTGCCACCCTAATCCCAAACCAAAACGATGCCGTTAAACTCACTCTGTACGGGAATATCCTCACCGGCTTCTCCATCAGTACACTAAGAGCCAACGACGCCGTCGAAACAATGCTGTCTACGGATCTCCCTTTAACCCGCAAAATTTCACACCAATTTAAAAAAATGCCATCCACCTCGCCGTGGCCGCGATTGCGACCCTGAACGCGGACGCAACCGTCCCTCCGCCGATTTCTCCTCGCCGTCCAATTCTTTGCGTCGGCCGTCGACGAGAGCTTGGAGGTTTGTACGGATTCCAGAGACGAGCAACGAGAGGAAAGACAAGGAGGAGGATGAGTATCAGAGGGTAAGATAGATGAGCATGAATAGGGAATATTCCCGTGAGACTGTGGGGGAATCACGGCGCCAGAGATGTTGTTTCCGGTGAGGGATTTGCAATTAGGGCAGAGGAAACGGCGGAGATGGCGGGCGGCGAGAAAGTTGGATGAGTGGATCTTGCTGTCGCAGGAACGACAGAGGAAGGCGGAGTCGGCGGCGCAGTGGAGCTCGGCTTCGGAGTCGCAGAGCTCGCAGGGTATGACCCTCGTTGGAGCTTCTCTTTCTTCCGCCATGGCGATGCGATGTGATCGGTTTCCTATTGCTTATGGGTAAGGGAGCGGAATCGACCTAGAGAGAGAGAGAGAGAGAGAGAATCTGTGGAGGGAGAGAGAATCGATAGAGTAACGATGGACAGAAATTCCGGGGGGAGAGATTGACGGGAGAGATGTTTCTGGGAGAGAAAAGCGGTGGGCTTCGGTGGGTGGTAGTGCCTATTAATGGCAGATGAAAAAAGTCTATTAAAAAATTCTATAAAAATAAATAAAATTTGATTTTTATTATATTATTATTCTAAATTTATTATATTATTCTAAATTAGTATATAAACTATAATAATTAAATTTTAAAATTAATGCAAATGCATAAATATATTATTATGTTATTTCAGATAATTTTTATTTAGTTTATAAAAAAAGATGGTTCGTGGTTAAATTTGACCAGTTGCCTCGGTCCGCCACGTAATCCTTGTTATACACAGACTCGTAAATTTATGGCCACTATTCTGATTTTATAACTTGGTTACGTGGAGATTTGGTCAACTACAAAACTCTTTGGATTTTTTTTATTTTTTATTTTTATTCATGTGGATGTGGATGTGACGTCTCCGTGTAAACAGACGAATTCGCTTAATGTAGGGTAAAACTCCTATTTCCACCCAAATTTTACGTACTCTGTTTATTCCCCCTTCATGTATCACACTCATCCTATTCCACCCTCATCTATCACCCCTAATCTTATTCCCCCCTCAAGTTTTTTAATTAAGCATATTCCCCCACACTGTTTAAAATTCTGTTAAATATCCAGAATTTTGACCCAAACCCTAAAAACCCATCAATTTTGACCCGATTTCATATCCAATTTTGACCCGACCCGACCAAAATTAAAATTAAATTAAATCCGGTTTACCCAATTATTTACCCAGTCCGGTTTAATATAATTTTGACCGGTTTACTGAATTTTGACCCAACCCAATTTATTATAATTTTGACCCGGTTTACTGAATTTTGACCCGGTTTTGTTGAAATTGTCCGGTTTTGATGAAATTGACCCGGTTTCTCCCGGTTTTGCTGGAATTTTTATCCGGTTTGCTGAAATTAATCCGGTTTTGACCCGGTTTTGTTGAAATTGACCCGGTTTTTTCCCGATTTTGATGGAATTTTTATCCGGTTTGCTGAAATTGATCCGGTTTTGACCCGATTTTGTTGAAATCGACTCGGTTTTGTTGAAATTGACCCGATTTTTTCCCGATTTTGATGGAATTTTTATCCGGTTTGCTGAAATTGATCCGGTTTTGACCCGATTTTGTTGAAATCGACTCGGTTTTGTTGAAATTGACCCGATTTTTTCCCGATTTTGATGGAATTTTTATCCAGTTTGCTGAAATTGATACGGTTTTGATCCGGTTTTGTTGAAATTGACTCGTATCAATTTCAGCAAACTGGATAAAAATTCCATCAAAACCGAGAAAAAATCGGGTCAATTTCAACAAAACCGAGTCGATTTCAACAAAATCGGGTCAAAACCGGATCAATTTCAGCAAACCGGATAAAAATTCCATCAAAATCGGGAAAAAATCGGGTCAATTTCAACAAAACCGAGTCGATTTCAACAAAATCGGGTCAAAACCGGATCAATTTCAGCAAACCGGATAAAAATTCCATCAAAATCGGGAAAAAACCGGGTCAATTTCAACAAAACCGGGTCAAAACCGGATTAATTTCAGCAAACCGGATAAAAATTCCAGCAAAACCGGGAGAAACCGGGTCAATTTCATCAAAACCGGACAATTTCAACAAAATCGGGTCAAAATTCAGTAAACCGGGTCAAAATTATAATAAATTGGGTTGGGTCAAAATTCAGTAAACCGGTCAAAATTATATTAAACCGGACTGGGTAAATAATTGGGTAAACCAGATTTAATTTAATTTTAATTTTGGTCGGGTCGGGTCGGGTCAAAATTGGGTATGAAATCGGGTCAAAATTGATGGGTTTTTAGGGTTTGGGTCAAAATTCTGGATATTTAACAGAATTTTAAACAACGTGGGGGAATAGGCTTAATTAAAAAACTTGAGGAGGGAATAAGATTAGGAGTGATAGATAAGGGGGGAATAAGATGAGTGTGATACATGAGGGGGGAATAAGCAAAGTACGCAAAGTTTGGGTGGAAATAGGAGTTTTACCCCTTAATGTATTTTACGGAGAAATACTGAAATCGTGTTAGTTTATGATATTATGATTGAAATTAGTATTGAATAGAATAAAAAAATTACATAAATCCTCGTAAAACACAACCTAAGATAAACAATACATTTGGCGTGACAGGGTTCAAACGGTGGCCGAAAATATTGATTCATTTATAATTTTCGATCAAATGAATTAACGGATCGTCAATTTGAAGATTATGAAATCAAAACATAACTCTTTATTGATTATTGATTTAGGTCGTTAACGGGTATATTGTTTATCCTGGTTTGAAATTTTTGTTTCTTTTGCTAAATTCTAGCCGTTGCATTATAAAATTGTTTAAACGAACGATATGGTATTATCTGGATGCTTCTCTTGTTTGGGATTAGAGGATACGATATGACGAGATTTTTTCATCGATAACTCCCACATCAGTTTGACGGTTGATTTCACAGGTTTCATCAACAATACAATTCGTTGGTATGAGAACGTCTCCTACTTTGTTAATATCTAATTGACTAAATTATAGTATATTGTTATCTTAATTATAGGATGTTATTAGGCTAAATTATTCTTTTATAATCTTTGTAATCTCTTGATTAATTATCAATATAGATAAAAATTATATAGTATCAGAGCTTTCTTTTCTTTTGTTTTCCATACTTCTTTCTTGACTTTCATTGTTTCCATTATACAAAACTCTTTCGTTTTGCAGTAGATCTGTCTGCAAAGTTTGTCGTTACCGCCTCCGTTGCTCCAGCTGCCGTCATGGTGACTCCTCTGCTGATCTAGTGCAACTCCGCTAGTCTTCATCTCCTTCAACACCAATCGTTGCTAGTTTTAACATCATCTGCAACATTAGTCTTCTGTTGGTCTTCTCGACGCCATCCATAAGTTTTCTCCAGATCTGTTGAACTCCGTCGTATCAGCTGTAACTAGTGATGCGTATCAAAGTTAAACAAATATAACCTAAACTACCCGCAAGTGCATGGCACGTGTGTAGTACTTTAGGTGTCGATCCCACAGGGACTACGTCAACACAATTTAAACTCAAACTACGAATCAAACTTACTAACGAACGAATATTGGTTTAAGATCGAAATTCTAAAAACAAATAAACTAACGAGTTCTAAACAGTGAGACAAACGTTTTAGGAATCCGATTTCACCACAAGACTACCGAAACCAACAATCAACCTATCTAATCATGCAATCCAATGAAGTCATCTAAGGCAGACGATCCTAATATGATATCTACCCTCTCTCAAGACATAGACACGTGATCTAGTCATAGTCAAGTTTACTCTCGTGGCTGGCACCTTAAGCTAAACCCATAAGTTCTATGATTCATCCATTTCACCCTCAACCGTTGCTACCCTACTTTCGTGGCCTAACCTCGGTTGTTCTAAACCTGATCTTCTAGGACTAAAATTCTCCTTTCGGTCCTTCTCCTAATCCCTAACATATGCATCTACTTGGCGTTCGTAAATACATCATTCAAGCTCTCAGACAAAGAATAGATAAACGAAAACGAGAAATTGCATTCAAAGATAAATCAAGGTGGTTCCGGGATGGCCATGGGCTAATCCCTTCTCCTAGAACAAAACAAACTACTTGCTCATGCGTTCAAAAGCAAACAACATAATTGAAGTAGAAAGTCTAAAGAACATGAAAACCAAAAGAAACCCAAGTCTTGAATTGATCTCCAATGTTCCTTGAATGTCTCCTTCGCAAAAGCCTCATTCTTCTTTGATTCTCTCTCTACTCTCTCTCTTTGATTCAAAACTGAAAACTAACTCTCCAACTGAACTCCTTCCCCTAGCTCCTCTTCTTCCTTTTCCTTATTCTTTTCTTTCCTTTTCTCTTGGTTTTTCCTTTTGACTGTTCAGTTCTTTTCCTTTTGTTGCAGTAACACCGTTTTTGCCTTTTTTATGAGTTTTCCATTCTTGATCAAGTTGGGCAACGTTTCCATTCCTTTCTCCAGCAAAATATCTCTTATTCTTCTTCTCTAAAGTCGTTTTCCTTTTCGTATAAGTCACCAACAAGTTTTGTTTCGTGTTTAGATAAATATCCTTTTCTGGTTGTTGCAGGTGACGGACGCGACCCGCGCGGGCTGAGTTTGTGCCCCGCGTGGGCGCGGCGCGCATGATCGCGATGAAAATAAGACCTCCCCACGCGGGCTAAGGAGTGACCCGCGCGGGCTGGGTGTCATGGTGAAGCCTGACCGTGTTCATGGCTTGCCCAACCCGTGCTCAATATGCTGGCTCGTGCTCCATTTGCTGGACCAATTGTCGAACTAAAGGCCACGTGTGGGCTAGGGAGTGCCCCGCGCGGGCTGAGCTTGTTCCTCGCTGATTCTCGTCCCGTTTGTTCCGTGATGATCCTCGATGTTGGTACTTTTTCTCGTGTACGTCCTTTAGCTCCAAAATGAACCGAATACGTATTAAAACCTGTAAGAACACGAAAATATGAAAACAAGTAAAACGGATACAAAATCATACGTAAACATCGCATCTATATCGTAAACATCTCTAAAATCGTGCAAGAAATACGTATGAAAATGGAACGATCAAAATCCTCCATACTTGAATGTTTGCTTGTCCCTAAGAAAACGTAAGCGTGGAACACATGGGGTATACAAAATCCGAGAATTCCCCTTTCTCCTAGAAATACCGCTAAAGCGAACCTAACCGATCAACTAGCAAGTCGAGAGAAAATTTGACCTAATTAAGTTTTCAGTCTTCACCCCAGGTTCACCAAGGCTACCCACGAGAAAGTAAATCGAAGGCAAACTAAACAATCCACCGTAACTCTCTCCAACAAACAAGACTTCAGACAAATCCTAAACCTAGAACAATCGAGGATACTTGTTTCTTTTCCGAGCTTCTTTCTTTCTTTCTTTTTTATTATTTTTTCTTTTTTTTTTGTTTTTATGTCTTCTTTTTTATTTTCTCCTTTTTCGTTTTTGTTTTTTTTTTCTTTTTTTTTCTTTATGCATACACACTAGGCTTCTTGGACGTCGGATTTGAAGGGATCCAGCCTCTACTTAGACCCAGACTACCGATGACGGTATACTCATGCATCTTGTTCAAGAGTGCAGTGGAGTAGACGGCGTTTTTGTTATGCCATGCCTTTAGGACGTAGAAAGATGATTGCCAACCCACCACTTATACCCGAACCATCAAAAAAGTATCAAGGTCGATGCACTCATATCGATTTTAGATCATGCTTTTAGGCATTATTTCTATCGACAGTGGAGTGTTAGTGTGCGCTCTTAATATGCAAAATAAGCTCGATTTCATATGATCTAATATTCCTAATCAAAATAAGTAAAGCATCGTTTATACGAAGTATGACCATATGGATAGAGAGAATAAATGATAAACTAGCCTAGAACCCTCGTCTAAACCTCCCACAAGCAACACTAGGATTCCCAAAGAATTACGTCGAATTTGAAGGGATCCAGCCTCTACTTAGACCCAGAATACCGATGACGGTATACTCATACATCTCGTTCAAGGGTGCAGCGGAGTAGGCGGCGTTTTTGTTGTGCCATGCCCTTAGGACGTAGAAAGATGATCGCCAACCCACCACTTAGACCCGAACCATCAAAGAGTATCAAGGTCGATGCACTCATATCGATTTTAGATCATGCTTTTAGGCATTATTTCTATCGACA
>CM071867.1:10266352-10285089 GCA_036759665.1 Gynandropsis gynandra | reverse complement strand
GAACGAGTATCGCAAATTCCCCTGAGAGAAGACGGAACACAAACTACTCTTAGTCAGGAAGAGTACAACGAGTTGTATCTCGAGGTAATAATGACATTTCAATATGATATAATTTTACTATTTATAAATGTCATTAATTCTCGATATTTTTTTTACAGCAAGTTACGCCATACAAAGGTCGTATTTTCGAACTTGGAGGAATGACTTCAAAACATTCAACTTCCTCCAAGGGTAAAGAAAAAGTATCGGAGTACGAGTACCGACATAAGTTATCCAAAAGGTTACAAGAATCCGAAAGGCGCGTTGAACAAGCAGTAAAGGAGGTTGAATGATCAAGCAAACGAGCTGAACGATCAGAAAGGCGAATGGAAAATTTTCTGCGCATGATGAAATCGCAAATGCCTAACATCGATGGGGATGCATTTCAGAGCAGTGATTCCGATCACGACAATTCGGAAATACCTCCAACGGTTTAGTATTAAAAATGTTAGTTATATGTATGTTTTTTATTTATTGTTATGTATTAATTTTTATATTTTAATCTAATCGAATTTTAATTTAATTTTTTTTATTTAAAAAAAAATTAGGGACGGACTGTGGCCGTCCCTAAATTTAGGTCCATCCCTAATTTAGGGATGGCTACCATTCGTCCCTAAATTTAAGGACAAAAAATGGTCCATCCCCAATTTTTAGGGACGGAAAATGGTTCATCCCCAATTTCCGAGTCCTATTTTGGTCCTTTTTTTAGGGACCGTTTGCGAATTGATATTTCCGTCCTTAATTGCGGACCGTTTACAGACTGAATTTTCCGTCTTTAATTGGGGACGGATGACATTTGGAGATGTGCGTTTGCGGACTACCACTGGTCGTCCCTAATCCGTCTCTAAACAGGTTTAAGGACGGATTAGAGACGGATTCTTCAGTCCCTAAATCGTGATTTTCTTGTGGTGAGGGCATCTGCAGCTTTATTGTCGATCCTCGGCTTGTAAATGATCTCATAATCCTATCCTATTAATTTGCCCACCTATTTCTATTGTTCCAGTGTCAGAATTTGTTGTTCGAGCAAGTATTTTAGGTTGCACTAATCTGTTTGAATAACAAATTTTTGGCCGAGTAGGTAAGGTCGTCATGTTCGAATTGCCATGATAATTGCCAACATTTCACCGGCGTAGGTTGACCATTGTTTCTTCGTTGGGCTGATCCCCCTGCTCATGTATGCTATCTGTTGCCCCTTCTGTGTCAATTTTGCTCCTATGCCTTCCCTAAAGTATCTGTTTGTATTACAAAGGGTTCCGAGAATTTAGGTAGATCCAACGTTGATGTAGTTGTCATCATTGTTTTGAGTTCTCGGAATGCTTTGATTGTATTGTTATCCCAAACGAATTTACTCTTCTCGAGGAGATTCGTTAGCGGTCGAGCTATAATTCCATAGTTTCGCACGAATTTGTGATCATACCTTGTTAATCCCAAGAATCCTCTAACCTCGGTGACTGTTGTAGGTCCGGACCAGTCCACCATGGCTTGCACTTTTGTCGTCTCTGCATATTATATGCCTGAAATATTTGAGTTCTTACTGCCCAAAAGCACACTTCTTGAACTTAACGTGTATGTTATATTCATGTAAAATGTCAAAGACCTAATGAACATGTCGGGGATGTTCCTGTCAAGAGGAGCTATAAACCAATATATCATAAAAAGCACAAGCACACATTTATGGAGATGTTGCCAAAATATGGTGTTCATGAGTGCTTGTTGAGGGAGCATTGCATAGGCCAAAAGGCATCACCAAATATTCTAAATGTCCATTGTGAGTACGGACTGTAACTGGTTTGAGTAAGGTCGGATTGGAACATCTTCTACACTTGGCGTTTAATTTTGTCCTTCTGAAAATGGGCATATCGATAAGGTCGTACATTGACGCGGTTTGTGCCTTCTTTAAGTACAATGTGATGTTTGACCTCTCCTTTTAACGATAATTCCTTGGATTCACTAAAAAATTCGCCAAATTCCTTAATAAGGTGTTGAAGCTCTGTTGGTATAGAGGTGAGTTCAACTTGTTTTGTATTAAAGCACAGAACCATTAGTGTATTTCCTTGTCACACTTCCTTCGATATCTCTTTTGAAGTACCAGCTGTAATAGAGTCCTCTCTGATGTCCTGTACATACACTTTTTGTTCCCCATTTAAAAGCCATAGTCTTCTCGCACCAATCGCACACTGTTGTGCCAAATTCATGGAGCCATTTAATTCCCAAGATGATGTTTAATCCCCGCAACGACAAGGTAAAAAGGGTTACTGTAAACTTAATTCCTCGTAATGATAAAAAAAACATGATCATATCAACCTTGAAATTTCATTGGCAATCCGTCCGTTACACGAACCGTGAATGGTGTGGTCGGAGAGATATGTAGGTTAGTAACCGCACCATCTTTTCGCTAATGAAATTGTGTGTTGAACCGTTTTCAATTAAGGCGACCAGCTGATGTTTACCAATCTCTGCTTTAACTCACATTGTTGTGGGACGATCCCATCCCGTTAAAGCGTAGATTGTAATTTATGGTTCTTCCTGAGTGTTGTTTTCCTGATCAGCTATTTCCTCATCACCCCTTTCCATTAGAAGCAACTAAGGTTGGCGACATTTATGCCCTGGCACGTACTTCTTGTCGTAGCTAAAACGAAAACCTATGTTGCATTTCTTCGTAATCTCGTTCCAGTTCAGTCTCTTTGGTGTGGCTATATTGATCCGAGATGAGAAGTTGCGTGAAGCGTTAGAGCTGCTAGGTGAGTTTTGCTTTTGTCGCTGACGTAAATCGTCTCGCATTCTTGCCAACGTAATCGTTTCTTCATAGTTTTCGGACGAAACATCCGAATTTCATCAGGGATGGACGGATGGAAGCCTATGATGTAAGTCCCGACCAATGCCCGTTGCATCCACCCTTGAAATTTATTCTGAAGATGCTCGAATTCCCATTGGTAAGCTAGCAAGCTACTGATCTGTTGGATCATGGAGAGCACTTCGTCAAAATCCTCACATTCCGTTGGACCAAATCTGGACCACATCTCTTCTTCGAAGTTTTCCCATGTCAGTGACACATCATCGTCTTACGTCTTTGACAAAGCTTGGAACCATTTGTTCGCATCATCGTCCAAGTGAAATGACGCGTACCATACTCGCTGTTGTTCTGGGATGTCCTGATACTGAAAAAATTGCCTTGCTTTCACAATCCAGGTTGTTGGATCACCACCTACGAAGCGGGGAAAATCCAGTTTGTTTTGTTAAGTACATGTGGCTGATGCTGGCCTTCTATCGCACCGCTTCCCGGAATCTGAATTCGATCGTTCTTGAGCGCCAGACAACGATTCAGTGAGCCTATGGAGCATGTTTCGTGTAATTGGAATTTTCCTGCCATCTCTTTCCTGATCTATGATAACTCATAATGCACGTGTCCCAAGCTACTCTCAAGGGACTCAATGCGCTCTTTGTCAGTGGTCATGGTGATACCATTGGGGAGTGTGATCTGAGTCACTATGAAAATGGCGGAAGTGAAAGCTCTGATACCAATTTGATGCAATTGATCCCAATCAAAGCTTGAATATAAGGTTGTGTTTTTGTGAGATAAAAAAAAAGTTCTTATCTTTCTGGATAATCAATCTAATCTTAAATATACAAAAACAGAAATTGATCATTATGTGATCCTACAAACAAAGGAAATCACAAAAACAAATTCAAACAAATCAATAACGTGGTCCTAGATTTTTGAGGGTCTACACGTTTATTCATAGCGACGTCACGAGGACTAGTTCCTCTTGATTTTCAGCCACAGACTTAAATTTTTCAACACCCCTATAACCGATTTACAAGTATCTCGGATTTTGTCTTCGATTTCGAACCGATCGATTTGGCGCAACTGGTACTGCTTCAACTAGGGCTGGACAAATTACCCGAAAAACCCGTCCCGACCCGAAATCCGTCCCGAACCCGCGCAAAATTACTCGAACCCGCGGGTTCGGGTTCGGGTAATGAAATCTCATTACCCGCGGGTTCGAGTTCGGGTTCGGGTTACAAAATAACTGAAACGGGTATCCACGGGTACCCGAGTATATATATATAAATATATATAATTAGTCATATATATTAAATTAATTACAATTATGCCATTGTAACCTAAATAGTTTTCAATTAAATTTTTTTTTTCTTCCTTCCCGCCCATCTCCCTCTCGTCTCCCTCCTCACTCACTGTATGTTCTCATCTCCCTCTCCCTCCTCACTGTGCTCTCCTCTCAATTCCGGTCGTTTCCCTCGCAACTCTGCCGTTCCCGTCGCAACTCCGCCGTTCCCGTCGCAACTTCGCCGTTCCCGTCGCAAGTCTGTCGTTCCCGTCGCAACTCTGCAACTCTTTCTCTCTCTCTTCGCTTACCTCCATCACCGCCGGCTGTTTCTCTCTCTTCGCTCGCCTCAATCACCGCCGGGTGTTTCTCTCTCTTCGCTCGCTTCCATCACCGCCGGTAAGCGCCCCTGTTTCCATCGGTTTCAAGTTTCATTCTGTTGCCGTTGTTAGTGTTGTTTTGCTTTCGCCGCTGTTTCCGTCGGTGACATTGCTGCAAGTTAAATTTAGATTCGGGTTCGGGAACCCGCGAGTACCCGGTGCATTGGACGGGTATCCGAGCCTCGGGGACCCGAGTCCCCCGGGGTACCCGTGCATTGGACGGGTACCCGAGCTTCGGGTACCCGAGTCTCTCCGGTTCGGGTTCGGGTAGGAATATGCCTACCCATCCGGGTTCGGGTTCGGGTTCGGGTACCCTCAAAAATCTGGCTACCCGACCTGTGCCCAACCCTAGCTTCAACTTCATGAAAGTTAGAGGTAGACGTTTCGAGTTACCCGGACCGATCCGGACCAACCTAACCGAAAAACCCAACCCATGAGACAAACGGGTTTTGTAGAAAATCCATATGGGTTCAAAATCTAAAACCCAAATGGGTTCGGGTCGGTCCGGGTTGGATTCGGAAGAATCTGAGTAACCCGAAAAAAAACCTAACCCTTCTAACCTAATTTTTATATGTTAAATTTGGAACCCCAATTACCCATTTAAACCCGAATTACCCATTTAAACCCGAATTACCCATTTAAAACCCGAATTACCCATTTAAACCCGAATTACCCATACTTAAATAACCCGAAGAACCTAAATACAATTCGGATTTTTTGGGTTCAATATTTCAAAACCCGAATAACCTAAACCAACCCAAAACCCAAAAAACCCGTCCCGAAAACTAAATAGATTTTTTTGGATTCAATCTGAAACCCGAGTAACCCGTCCAGAAACCCGAAACGTCCACCCTAATAATTTTTTTTTATGGTGACCCGAAAATATTAGGAGAAAAGAAAACTAAACGAGAAACGATGCCGTTCAGTCTTTTAGCCAATTTTGATCGTTAACAGGAGGAAACCTCGCGAACGGTGTCTATGGAGTTCTCTTCCTCCAAGTGGTCTCCGGCGGAATCAGTGCAGTTCCGCCTTCTTTGTCCTGCTGCGAGAACTGGCGCTATAATCGGTAAAGGAGGCTCCGTTATCCGCCACCTCCAATCCATCACCGGCTCTAGAATCCGCGTCATAGACGACATCCCAGTTCCTTCGGAGGAGCGCGTGGTGCTGATAATCTCGCGGGCGGGAAGAATCTCCGGAGATAAGGATACGAAGAAGGACGAACATGCGAACGATTCGTCGGAGAACCCTAGCTCGGAGCAGAGGCAAGAGCAAGGTAGCGAAACGAGTGGAACCTTGGAGCACGAGGCGGATGAGGCGTCTCCGGCGAAGATGGCTTTAGTTCGAGTGTTGGAGAGGATAGTGTTCGGAGACGACGCTGCTTTCGGTGTGGGCGGCGAGGGCGATGAGTTGGAGAAGTCGGAGAGCGAGGGTTTTTGTAGGATGCTTGTTGGAGGCAATCAGGCGGCGTTCTTGATGGGGAGAGGAGGGAGGATTATGCAGAGGATCAGGCAAGACAGTGGAGCTAATGTTAGGATTTTGCCCAAAGATGAGATTCCTCCTTGCGCTTTTCCCGGAGATGAGGTGATTCAGGTAGACATTTTTATTCACTGTGCTTTTGAAAAATTCTTTGGTGATTTGGTTTTACTCGAATTCGGCATTTGGTTGTGTCATTTCTGTGTAGAATCGTGGGATTATGTAAATTCGTGATTAGTTAGTTACATGAGAAGTCCTTAAGAAAATGATTTCATGAAATGCCATATTTGTTTTGAAGTGTTGTATCTTGCTTTCCTGGTGATTCATTTGTTGGTTTTGGCTGATGTGAAGATATCAGGTAAGTTCTTGGCTGTAAAGAAGGGGCTTCTTTCGGTCTCATATTATCTTCAAAGCAGTGGTGCACCCCCAACTTCAGAGGCGTGTCCATTTCCCCAGCATGGTTATCCGCCTGATTTTCATTCTGTAGAATATCATCATCAATGGGATTACCCTCCTAATCCGATGCCTGAAGATGTCAGACCCTATAATAGAATGGTTATCGAAGAGGACATAGTGTTCAAGCTCTTATGCCAGGCTGGTAAAGTTGGAAGCGTGATAGGGAAAGGTGGTTCTGTAGTTCGAGCTATTCAAAATGATACTGGTGCATTAATTAAAGTAGCAGATCCTATGCATGATTCCGAGGAGCGGGTTATCATGATTTCAGCGAGAGAGGTAAGTCAATTTTTCCTGCAAGCTTTCACTTTGTCCAACAAAAGCAGCATCTGATATTATGAAGCCAATAATGGTTGAATAAGCATGGTAGGCAATATAGATTCTATCTTATGGGTTAATTTCTGGCTCCTCGTTGTTGTAGAACTTGGAGCAAAGGCATTCTCCTGCTCAGGATGCTGTTATGCGTGTGCATAGTAGAATCTCCGAGATTGGATTTGAACCTAGTGCGGCAGTGGTTGCCCGCCTTCTTGTACAATCACCATATATAGGTCGTTTACTGGGTAAAGGTGGTCATGTGATCACTGAAATGAGGAGAGCTACTGGTGCCAGCATACGCGTCTTTCCAAAGGATCAAGCTACAAAGTATGAGGCTCAACATGATGAAATTGTGCAGGTAATTAGAAATCTTGTTTGCAGAGTCTGTAATGTCTGTTTTCTTTTTCCATACACTTGATAAGCAGATCATTTCAGCAATACTAGGGATTGGCAGGTTGTCGGCAACATAAAGACTGTTCAAGATGCTTTGTTCCAGATAACAAGTAGGCTTAGAGAAGCAATGTTCCCTGTACGACCCCCATTTCCAGGTATGGGTGGCCCACCTTTCATGGCTCCCTTTCCGGAAGTGCCGCCTCCATTTGGACCAAGACAGTATCCAGCTTCTCCAGATCGTTACCATTCTCCTGTCGGATCTTTCCATGGTACTGATCAATCCCTTGTACCATCCCAACCCCATCATTACCAATTGATCTAATCTCAAGTAATGGGTCACATGAGTCAGTCATTTTTTTTTTCTTATCATTTCTGTTATCTATATGATACAGAGAGACATGGTCATGGTCCTGGATTTGAAAGACTACCTTCTCCAATGTCTTGGACTGCGCAGGTATCCAAAGTTTTTGCAAGGAAGATCATGTGCTACCAACATATACTTTGTCTCATATTTTCCCTTCTGCCCATTTATTTTTCCTGTCAGGATGGTCATCCTATGGGTGTGGCTGATGTGAACCATGGGTTTGCTTTGAGAAATGAGCCTATTGGCAGGTACAGTTTTTTCTCTCTTTTCTTCATTAACTTCGGTTATTTTCTAAACCCTATGTGGCACTTCTTATCTCGGGACGAGGTCATAAGAAACAAAAACAAGGGTTTTGATCGATTCGAGAACCATTCTCCAGCCCAGTTTCTTATACTTCTTTAATACTAATGACATCACTTATTAATTAGTCTACAATCCAAAAACCCAGGCCTTAAGCACTAAATTCCTTAGATCATACCAATCAAATAGAGAAACCTAAAACTTCATGGTCAGCTTTAGAGTTGAGTTGCCACATCTAGACTCTAATGTGGGGCTCATAAGGACCCTTAGGCACATCTCCAATAAGTTAGCTTTTGGAATGAGTTCTAGCTAGCTGGTTCTTATTCAGCGGTATCACATCCTGTCCCACGCCGATGGCCCGATTCTGCAAAAGGGTGACCTGGAGATAATAGAGTGGGCGGCCTAAAGGGCTACCAGAGTGGGCCGATGCGGACATCAGTGTCAGAGCATGGTCATATGTTATGACCCCACATTGGCTATGAATGGGATTCGTGAAAGCTTCACAAGGTAATGAACACCCTCTCTCCACAAGCTAGCTTTTGGGGTTACATCCATGAAATTTTAGTGATTGGTTTGTGCCTTGTATGCTATAGGTTCCTATCAAATGGTATAAGAGTTGTTCCGATCCTTGGGCGATGGTACAACTGCAGGAGATGAGTGAAAGGGAGAGGCCCATGTACCAACCGCCAGCGCTATGGATGTCATTGTCTAAAGGGGGCGTTATTGTTATGATTCACAAATCAATTAGGGAGTCCTACACATCAAATACTATAATGTATAGCTTATAAGGACCATTAGGCACCCGCTCCTATATATAAACTAGCTTTGGGATGAGTTATACCTATATTGTTCTTAAAAGTTGACCTACGGGAAAATTCTAGACGTCAAATACTAAATTCGGACTCCAATGGTCAAAGTTCTGATACAACACCAGTGAGCATTCCAATACTGTTTATGTGGTATGGTTGGCAGTGAGAATCAGACAATGACAAACTCGAAGGTGGAGATAATGATTCCTCAAGCATATCTCGGCCACATCTACGGAGAGAACTGCAGTAACCTCAACTATATCAAGCAGGTGAGTTCATCAGAATGTTCATACACATGCATAACCGGGGACTGTGTGTGATTCATGCGATAATATTTAAGCTTTAAGGAAACGATAGCTGTTGTGATGATATTTATAAACACAGATGTCGGGAGCGAATGTGGTGGTGAATGATCCAAAGGGAGGGGCTACGGAGGGTGTGGTTGAGGTATCTGGGACATCAAACCAAACCCACTTTGCTCAGACACTTGTTCATGCCTTCATTCTCTCTGGTCAGTCTTAGATTATGTTCTTCATCTCTTCGGTCTTTTGCTCTTTTATATGCCTTTTTTAGCTCAGACATGTCTTCGCTCCCTCTTTTTTTAATGTATCGTTTTTGTATAAAATTTTCTGATCAACATCATGTGACGGTAACACAGTAAATTTCTTAAATACACGTATTGATCTGAAAATTTTAGCTTTGAATATAACTTTCTAATTATATTGGCAACCGAATTTCGAATTTTGACATAAGATTTCTACATCAATACATGGATTAATATTGTTCTTCAGAAATGCACGAATTCGTATATAAGTCTACGTAAATATTTATTTTTTAGTCATGTATTGTATCACGAGTATTTATGTATATTAATATCTACATTAAAGTAATAATTAATGATCGGAAAATTTCATAAAAAAACATAGTATTTTTCCTATATTGCTAAAATTATATGTTAATTATTTGTATGCATGCATTATTATATTTAAATAAATGCATGATTGTATTGTATCACTTGTCAATAAACGCATGTCTCTCCTATTCTTTCATCGGTAAAGTTTGGCCAAATGCGTGTCACTTTTTCCTTCCATCGCCAAAGTTTATCCTCTACCGTGACAGAGGCTCGATAAAGTAGATAGATCAAGGGACGTAAAATGCATGCCCTTTTTCCTTTCACCAGCAAAATCTCCCATGTCACGACTCTGATGAAGCTCAGTCCATTAGGCATGTAAAATATTTTTAGTGGGTTAGAACTGAGTATTTTTTTTAGCTTATTTAGAAAACGAGTTGGTGAGGTGAGTTTGAAAATGAAAAAAAAATAACAGGTTATTATTTTATTAATGTATATTTGTTTCTTTTGTTATATAGATTTTAAAAAAGATAAAAACATTATTGATAAAGTAGATGAAAAGAATTTTATAAGTGGAATTGCGAATGATCAAACTTAAAATGTTTATGTCTTTTACATTTTATTTGATTTTCGATAACCTTTGTATTTAATCTAATATTTGATGAGTGGAATTGCGAACGATCAAATTTAAATATTTTTTGTTTAATGATTCACATATTTTACAATTGTTTTAAATTAAATATTTTAGTTAACAAGCAACTGTTTTTTTAAACTAAAGATGAACTGAAATGAATTATGATTTTTCAGTTTGCTAAAAAATAAATTGAGTTGAGCCGAGTTGAATCAACTACAATGATTGTTGAACCAGCTACAATGATTGTGAAAGAAAAGAGGGACATGCATTGTACATTCATATTAATTTAGAAGTAAATTTTGTAGTTGTGTGGTATTCTAAAATAACATAATAACTAGTATATAAAAAGTAAAAAATATATAATTTTATCATATATATTTTTATTATCATTAGATTTTTCATTGTACATATGATTTTACCTTGGTTCTTGACTATGATGAAATAATGATCTTCTGTATAATGGTAAATCCATCGATTTCAACTGCAAATTGATCCTTGCTTCTTCACGACGATATATATTTTTTAATTATTTTACAATTAATGTATAAAATGTAGAATATAATTAAGTAATATATATATATATATATATATATATCAACCTTTTTATTTTAAAATTATTTTTTTTCTATATATGATTTTATCATGTTTCTTCACGATGGTAAAACCATATAATATTTTATAATTGGTCTTCTGTAATATGAAAAATTCCAACTTATACAACAAGAGCAAATTGCATTTCAAAAGCTTCGATGCTTTTCATAAAGATTATCTAAAAATTAAATACTGACCATTAAGAATCCGAAGTTCCAATGCAACAAACCACATAGCTCTTCATCAGGAGTATGTTGACCGTTGCAAATATCTCTGTGGTTCATCAGATTGTCTAACTGAAGAGTCTTACTAATCGTGTACCCGACCGAATCGCCTCGACCGGAACTTAATAGACGGTTTATGCCGAGAGTCACCACCTGATTGCCCGAGACTCATCGTGTCACTCCGAGTGACGATCTTAAGCGGGTGAGCTTCAGTGTTGAATACCCACTCGTCCAATGGTATGACCGTCGAGGGCGAAAAGAGAAGGTAGAGATACTTCAGCGTCTCGGCTAAGAAGAAGCTTTGCATTTTGTTGTCCTTGACGCCCGTGGTAACCTGGAAACCAAAGAGAGTTTATATGAATCCGAATCAGTACTCTAAATGATAGCTATAGCCTACGACACTCGTTAAAAGTGAATACTCACATCCTTCAAGCCAACATATCCACTCTCTATGCGGGAATTCTTTTCGAATGCTTCGAATATGTTCCAACCCCATTCTTGATATGTCTTGTTGCCAGTTAAACGCCAGAGGTAAAACAGTGATTCGACAGTCTCTGGTCTCAAGATGTTCCATGATGTTCCAACACTCATGTCCTGAACCATCATCCACGTGGATACACTAAGAGAAAGAATCTAACGGTAAAAAATAACAGCGCATTTACAGAAAACTACCTGCCCAGCGTTAAAGAAGTAATTCTCCCCCGCCAGTTTTGTGGGTGTCGATTGATAAAAGTTGTAACAAGTCCATGCAAGCTGTAGATAATGACCGAATGAATATGAAGACTAAAACAGAAGGAAAGTTTATGGGCACTTATGATGCAGAAACTTCGGAACGATACCTCTTCGGCAAGTGATAGAATTTTCTGGGCTTCATCAGATGCATAACCTGATGATCCTAACGCCAGCATTCCAGGAGCAAAACATGCCAATTCATCCATCTGGAAACAAACAAGAGAAACAAATGTCGGGTAACAAAGTTCTTCGAGTAGCACAATTGGGGGAGAAGAAACTCGGACAGATACCTTATCAATCATAGAATTCCCATTCTTCTCACAGATATAAGTAAATGATGAAGGTGTTGATCTCTTGACCAAGCTTAACAGACCTTGCATTGATTTCTCCCACATTTCCCTGATGCCAAGATTCATGTCATTACACAAACTAATTATTATCTGGCTCAAGAAATGTCGAAACTATGAGCTTAAGTTCCTCAAGAGAGCTGTTACAACTGCAGAATCGTGTGCAAGAGAGCGTTAAAGTTACCTATAGTGTTTCACCGCTGAAGTTTTGTTCCCTTGTACCCAAACTTTTAGCAAGTACTCATAAAAGCTGTTACAAAAGAAAAAATCATCAAATTTAAACCACAGAAAAACCGAAAGGTCATACATATCCTTTGATATTTTGCAAAATAGAAATAGATAGGCAAAAAGACACAGCAATAGATAATTATAATAGGAAAATAAATCCAGTTAAGAGATGTCACCTGTCTCCCATGGCACCAAATGTAGTAGTAGAGTATGAGGGAGTAGCTGTGTCGGGATTTATATAGATGGGCAGTAAACCATCATCAGGAAAGTTTTTATTTATAACTGAAATAACCTTCTCCACCTAACAAACCAGAGAACGAAGGAGTCAACCACTGACACAAGTTTCACATTTGACATTAAGTTGTACATATCTCCTACCCCTTTGTTTTCTTTCACATCCTATAATATAATGAAAATCGATAGAGTGAAGCTCGATAAAATATCTCATTTAGGCACAAAATTTACGAATATTCCAGTCAATCCAGCAATGATAATCAGATTTGTGAAAACCAAGAATGCTGTAAGAAACATAGATATGAAACCTTCTGCTGATACTTTGGGTCCCCCGTCCTCTGGGAAAGGGCAATGAATTCGAGCTGCTCAGTGCCAGAATCTGCAAGAATACTGTCTCCCTAATACAACAAAGAAAGTAACAATGAAATAAACCAATAGAATGCATTTAGTTCGATAAAGCATATCTATTACCAATCAGATCCAATGCCCATTAGTGAAAATATGACATGTGCTTACTAATGAAACACGAACTCGTTTTTATTGTGCACTCTAAATGCCAGAGTATGGTCAAAGCCAATCCACAACTCAGCATACCCATCAAACTGAACAGTCAAGCCCATGATGGAAATGGCGATGGTGCATAAAGTGAAAACCAGAAGAGCCTTTAAGAAATGAGCTTATAGTTGACTTCAAGAAAGTGAATCAAACTTAATTTTTTGCACTGCCAATGGCCTCAAAGGTGCTCCACAAAGGTCTCCAGATATGTATGCATTGATTAGGAAAAATGAATATAGTATAGCTAAAACCTTTGTCGAGCTCTTCATAAAGTAACAGTTATTGTCCTCAGGATGGTATACAAAACACATGACAGTAGATAATCTAGGACTCACCCCTGCCCACATAGGATTGTGAGCATTTCCATGTTTCAAGTTGATAATATTGTAAGGTATGCCTGAAGGAGTGTTCCATGCAGGCAGCAATCTGTCTGCAATATCCTTAGCTTTATCAAGGAAAACTTTGTCCCCCGAAAGATCGTACGCACTAAGAAGTCCGCCTACTACTCTGAAACCCAACAAAGAGAAAGGTTGTCAGCAGATTCAATGCATTTCAAAACCAAAAATAAGCGAATGAAACAACTCTTCCTATTACAGGTATAGAAAAAAACCACATGGTAAACCTGTGAAATGCAACCTTATGGTTGTCTCGAACATACTGGCATCGTAGTCCTTGTCGAAATCTAATGAGTTTGCAACCCACCTGCAAAGGAAAATTACAGGTAAATAAAGTTTGAGTCGAAGGATATAAATACTTGGAAGGCAAGCTTCAAAGAGTTGAAAAGAGATCACGTGGATGAGTAAACAAATAAGAGGAATGATTATACCAAGGGCAGCATGCAGCTAAGGGCAGTAATTATAATACATATATTTATCATCTTGAACAACTTAAAATTCTGAGAACTACACCGATTCCACATTCAAAAGCAAATATCAAACGTCAGATATATCAAAAATGGGTTTATAGTTCTTGATCGGTTCTATTTGTTTTGAGACAGACTTTATCAACAAAATGAACAACATGCAACTCCAAGATATCCCAACAGATTTCAGTAGCACGTTCATGTTTGCATTTCAGAAATATGGAACAAGTCCATTATTAGCAAGTAGTGCCAGAAAGACAAAACCCTGAAAAAAAGAAGGATAAAAGAAAATTTACTCACTCTCTGGCTTTCTGAAACTGTTCATCTAGACCCATTATATAAAGTGTATCTAATGCATCTACCAGAGTTGCTCCAAGGCCACCGAAACTATCCACACCATCCTTTGTCTGCGGCTGATAATGACAAGAGAATAAATCATCACTTCAGCAAGTAAGAGGAAAAGGTGTATTGCTAGCAGTTGAAACACAGATATCATTGGTTAAACGAGAACAAAATAGTTAGATGCCTTTGGAAAAAGTGGTAAGTTGAGTTAAGCTCATAGCACAAAGTCTAATGACAAAATTTTACAGCAAAAAAAAAGGTTGTGGTTATGTCTGACTCATAGAGCGCACCATCTCTACTATACGTAGTGGCATGAGTGAACTTAAACTGAAAGTAATTCTATACCTGAAGTTCATCTTTTCCCCAGGCATACTTTTCATATGAACTCCAAGCATGAATCATTGCTTCTTTTACTTTCTGTCTTCGCTGGATATCAACTGGATTATCCTCAACATTCAGTCTCTTCAGAGGTACATCACCTCCAAGGCTTTTTAGCTCTTCTAGCTGGCAGAAAGTATCATTATTAGAGTGATAGAGACGACTACAGAACCCCTAACATTTCTCAAGCTTCAGTGGATACTAAGCTAGTCAGAGTGAGGCCCAAAAACAAATCGGGATCAACATGCATTATATATCCGGAACGGTAATCGTGAATCAAGAAGATGTAAAAGGGGGGAAAGGTGGAAATTAAGGTTATGAATCTACCAAACATATCATCAATGCTTATAGAGATAAGAAATATCATACCGCCTGCTGCAACCGGAAAACTTCATCATTTAACTCGGAAATTTTGACCTGCACATCAGCATACTTGTTAGACATCAGCACAACGCAGAAAAAGGTTTATTATATAATGCATTAACTTCCTTGAACCACAGAGAGAAGTATGCCTTCTCATGTTTATATCCATATCATCAAAGCCACGTGAATCAGGAAACATATTTAATTTATTATGAAGCAATTGACACAGCAAACCCATATTAGATTGAAAACGTATCAGATTTCTTCTCCAGCAATTACAGCTATTTCCATCTAAAAATGATTCATGTCTACCCAAACCGAATCTTGCATATGATTAGAGTCCTTGAAGTATCATACTTTTCAGTTCCGAAAATGTGAAACAACAGCATCTGAAAGCCTTGCTTCCACTCTGCTAAGAGATAGGCCTAAAGTTCATTGAAGTTAATAGTGCCTACGATACCGGAACCATCACTAAGACAATAATTTAGCATCTATTCATTTGAAAGACGATAATGTATAAGACGAATTTAGAATCGTTCAGGCAAACTCACTAAAGTTGTGACTCTGAAATTAAACAGAAGGGACCAAAAGAACTCCGAGTTCATATCACGGCTAAACGTACACATGGAAAGCATGAGACAGTGCAAAACCCACCTCGTGTTCTCGGACAAGAGTTTGACGATCCCAGACCAACATGGACAGTGATACGAACACGACGAAAAGCAAAGCCAAACGCCTAGGCCTCCGGAGATAATACGCCGGATTGAAATACCTCCATAAGCCATAACCACTATCGGATCTATTCCTCGCCATTTAAACACAAACCTTTCTCGGATTAGATCTCCCAAGAACCCCCCCAAATATTGAAACGATCTAACCTATGGAGGCTGAAAATTCAAGATGAAGAGGAACAAATGACCGGATCCGTGTCCATGGATCGAAGAGACAACGAATCTATGATTCGAAATCGAATCCTCCGATCTAGTTACGGATCAAGAGTAGAACTTGGTCGGAGTAGGAACCTAGATCCGTTAATGATATGTCGACGGAAGGAGGAAGAACTTTGTTTGGTGGATTGGTTGTTTGTTCGTACGATGTTGTCTTTCGTCGAAGAGAAAAAAAAGAAAGTTTGAATATCTTAATATTATTACTAAAACAAAAGTTAGAGAAAATTTAGAAAAATATTTTTCAATTTTTAATGAAGTTTGAATGTCTTAATATTAATATTAAAACAAAAGTTAGAGAAAATTTAGAAAAATATTTTTCAATTTTTAATGAAGTTTGAATGTCTTAATATTTTTCAGAAACAGAAATAGAAATATATTTTTCAATTTTTAATGTTATTCAATTTTTACTTTTTTAATATTACTTTTAAAAATATAACTATATTTTAAAATATTATAAAATTAAGAATAAAAATAAAATCAAACTAAAAATTTAAATATAATATTCTTTATTTCCAAATATGAGATAATTAATTATTTAACTAATTTCAAATAAAATATAAATTATTTCTAAATTTAATATATTTTTTATTTATTTAATTTTTAATATTTTATTTAAATACAGTCAAATTTTAATATAATATCTTTTATCCAACTAAAATAAAACATTTAAAGTTAGTATAATTTTTTATTTATCAAAACATAATAACTAATTTAAATAATCAAATTGTATCTCATATTTTAATTTATTTTAATTTTATTTTATTATATAAATAATTAAAAATATAATTTTAAAATAATTTAATTTTATTTTAAAAATTATCTAAATCAATTGAAAGCTTTTAAGTTTTAAGTAAATATAAATTATTTCTAAAAACAAATTTTCTTTAATATCTTAACAATTTTTTATTATCTATAAAATATTATTAATATTTTATATTATTTTTCAAAAAATATAACTATTTTTAAAATTTTTCAAATAAAAATAATTTAATTTGATTTTAAGATAGAAATAACTTTAAATCCAAAATATTGAATAAATAATTATTAATGTATTTCAAAAAAAATATAAATATTTTTTATTATTTATATTATATTTTCTGAATCCAAATATTAATTAAATTTTTGTTAATAAAATTATTTTTAAAACTAAAATCATTTAAATTGATTTCAAAAAATTTAAAATTAAATTAGATCTTTTTATATTTTACAATATAATAATAAATATATAATTTAATCATTAATTAATTCAACTTTCTCTGTTTATAAATAATTTATATTTGTTTTTTGGAAAATTTATTTAATTTTTAAAATATTTAAAATTATTATTTTAAAGTCGTAATATTAAAAAAATTATTTTAAAATATTTAAAAATAATTTATAAAATCCTAATATTTAATATTATTATTTTAAATGCTTTAAAATAATTTATATTTGTTTTTGTAAAATTTATTTAATTTTTATAAAATATTTAATTTTATATTTCATTCGATAAAGTTTAAATCCTGATAAATAAAAAACCGAAATAGATTTAAATCTTGAAAAATTTTGGATAGTTATTAATATTATGAAAATTATGCACTTCGTTAATACTCTTTTTCTTTATTCTCAAAAATTATTTATTCATTAGGTATATAAAATATTATTATTTCAATTGTGTTTTAAAATGTGATCTACATACAAAAGTTTAAATAAAAATATTTGAAAAATGGAACACCCAATTTTCAAATACAAAAAGAAAACAATATTAATTCTAATAAATAAAAAAATAAAATAGATTTAAGACTTGGAATATTTGGATAATTATTAATATTATGGAAATTGTGAACTCCATTATTTTTTTTCTCTATTCTCAAAATTATTCATTTACTAAGTATATAAATATTATGATTTCAATTATGTTGTAAAAAATGTGATTTACATACAAAAATCTAAATAAAAATATCTGAAAAATAGAACACTCGATTTTCAAATACAAAATGAAAAAATTTTAATTTTAATATATAAAACTGAAATAGATTTAAACCTTTTAAATTTTATGATAATTAGAATATTATGGAAATTGTGAACTCCATAAATATTTTTTTTCTCTACTCTCAAAATTATTCATTTACTAAGTATATAAAATATTATTATTTTCAATTGTGTTTAAAATTTTGATTTACATGCAAAAATTTAAATAAACATATCTGAAAATGGAACTCCCCATTTTCAAGTACAAAACGAAAAAGTTAAGGGTTGAAACGTTCAAGCGATTGGATTAGGAATGGAAGATTCGAATAGGATTTCTAGGACGGAAATGAATGAGAATAAATGTTGGATTTATGGGAGGTTTTAATGAAATGAGGATTATCAAAAATATACTGCACGGCTAATGCTTCAAAAATATCTTTGGCTGAAAAAAAAATTTCAACTTCAAATCTACCCTTAAAATATTGATAATCCCATATTACCCTTGACGATAATTTTTCTCTTTCCTCTAGAGCACCTCTAATTCTCTCTCTCCTGTGGCTCGAAAATTACTGTTCCCCCACACCACAACAGATTCGATGAAAGTAGCTTGAAATCGACATCAGATTCGCTGCCAATAGGTTGAAATCATTTGTTGTCAATAAAGAAGCTTGCAATTAAGCACGTTCCGCAGAAAAACCAGGTATGTATAGTGAGTTTTTCGTATTTCTCTTGTGTTTATTGCAATTATTGAAAACGAGTCTAAACGAGTCATATTTATTGCAATGTCAAAGGTGACAGAGTGGGTCACAGAGTCGTACGGTCGCACTGGGTCACAGAGTCTCATCGAGGGGTCAAAGGGATCAAAGGTCGTCGCAGGGGTCCAAGGGTAAAGGGGTCGCAAAGGGTC
>CM071867.1:10195866-10244398 GCA_036759665.1 Gynandropsis gynandra | reverse complement strand
TGTTGGAAATATGATTCTCTAAGAGAAGAATAGGAAGATAAGAAGAAGAACACAAGAGAATTGGTGTTTGAGTTGTGTATTTTCCATTCCATTTCATCCCTATTTATAGGAGAAAAATTACAGAGGAATTAATTACCCACTACCCCACTAACAATGGTTAATGCACCACTAACCCACTAACTCCATGACCCACTCACACCACTAACTCACTAATTAAGAAATTAAGAAAACAAAAGAATTATTCAACATTCTCTGATGCTCTCAACGGGTCTGGAAAATGGGTCTTCTCTTCCGGATCTACAAGCGTCGATACTGCTTGTCGGGTCCAGTTTCAGGTCATGATCACGATGGCTTCGCCGTGAAGGATGTAAAAGCGACACACTTGGCTAAACTGGAGTCACCGGTTCAAGAGAAGAAGGGTCTGGTGTAGCTCCGGCTTCAAAGTAACTTGAAAATCTTGTCTCATATACAAAGAAAACACAGATGAATCTTGTCTCATATGAAAGATTTCCCATTTTTCTGAAAAGGTTTTAGCTTGGCAGGGCACAGGTTGTGGGTTGGCCACCAATTCGATTTTACGGAAGAACACATTGGCGTCTCAATCTCAGAAGAAGGACGAGGAGAACACAGAATCAAAGCATGGTTTCTTCTACTTAAGGAAAATCGATCGCAAGACGTATAAAAGCTACGTTGAGTTCTCCCCTTAATTACCAGCTTTTCTACGTTGTCTGTTCTTGAACTGTTGAATGGTTTTTCTGGTCAGTTTGGCCCTCATGGCGGATCCAGACGAGATGGGCTGAATGACAGCCCCTTGACCGATCTCTTACGTAGATCTGAGTATGTTGTTACATACGAGGATAAAGATGGCGATTGGATGCTTGTGGGTGATGTCCCATGGGAGTAAGTATTGTTTTCACTTACTCTCTTATTCATAATTGAACAACCATTTTCATTTAGAAAGGTATGAATAACCAGCCAATATTTCATCATTTTGTTTCATTTTTTCTCTGCAGAATGTTTATAGATTCTTGCAAGAGGTTGATAATCATGAAAAACACAGAAGCGGTCGGCCTAGGTATGTATACATACAGTTAATCAACCTGTTCTGAGTCTTGTCTGGTTTGAAACCCTAAGAATTATGTTTGCTTCTGATTATTCTTAGCTTTTACTAATGTTTCAGCTCCAAGGACAATGGAGAAAAACAAAAGCTCAAATTAGCTTTTCCTTTCTTATTATGTAATAGCCATTTTTAAGGTAACTATGTGTGTGTTTAGGGATGTTTGTTTGATCTTTGATAGCCTCTTCTAATAAGGCCTTCTGCTTTTTTCTGTATGATCAAATCCATGATTCAAGTGTGGGAATTTAACCAAATCCAGTTTAAAGTTGTATTTTTCTATCGATTTTCGGTTTTATGGATAACTTGAGAGTAGTAAGAATAATAGGTATCTTCATGATTCTTGTTAAACAACAAGAACAAAAATGATCATTGAAAATTTGTATTATTGATCCATTTGAGAGGCTTTTCAATTGTCTTCTCCAAGTGTAAACCTCACAAACCTCCTGACTTTGATGTTTTGCCCAAGAGCAGCAACTGTTTGCTTCACCAGATCCTTCACAAGAACATTCGTCTTTAATATAAGGTTGTTGTAACAATGCAAGCTCTCCAAGCCTCTTGTAGATTCTCACTACGACGATGTTCTCTTTTATATTGTCAGATTTTGACAAAATGTCTTCTCTTTGCATCTCAATATTTTTTTCTTTGTTCCTTATCTCCTATGGTATGTCTTCAATGGATACATATTGAACCTGAATATAGAAAGAGTCTTAGAACCCTAAAGAGGTAACAATAGGGTTGTAGTTTAAAGACTTTGTTCATGCCTGAGGACTAGCCACTACTTGCATTGCAAGATCATCTCTAGGATAATGATATTCAGACGAACTTTATTTTAGACACAACACACATTTAATTGCTCTCAATATTTTATTGTTCCGTTATTTTGAAGAAGACTCTCTATCTTCTCCTTCCCAATCGAAGGGGTTCTCACCATTAAAAAAACCTAATGTACTGACTTGTCGTCTATCACAATCGGATTGAAACCCAACACCATCTCTTTGATTCTCTTCAAAGTTCCCTTTCTAGAAGCTCGATTTAAACTTTCTATTGTTATGAAGTATTTTTTTTTCTTCCTTTGATTTAGTTTGCTTTATTGTTTTTCGATTCTATCCCATTTGTCTCCTTAAACCACATGTCTGCCTCCCCAAAATTGTAAAGATTGCTTTGTAAGTCTATGTTGCAAGACTTTCTTGATGGAGTTTCTCACAAGAAAAAAACCCTAATTGTGTCGACTTTAAGTGCTTAGCTCAAGTTTTTTTTAATGTAAGATAATCACCTGCACATCACGCGGGGTCTCTTACTAGTATAACGAATAATCTTATTTTTTTCCTAAACTATCAAAACTCATTTTATTTCATTCCGTTAAAAATCTATCAAGTTTTTTAAACAGTATATTCCCCCGAACTATATTACTTTCAGCCTATTCTAACCAAAAATTGTACATTCATGGTATTTTCCCTCAAGTTTATTAAGTTATATTATATCCCTTTAAAGTTTAGAAATAACTCTCTCAAATTTATTAGTCATCTTATATCTCCTAAAGTTTAGAAAATAATCTTATCTTATCCTAAAATATATAAATAAAATATAAACACAACATATTACATTTAAATTTTTTTATTATTTTTCTCTAAACTTTATAAAATTTATACGCAACATATTATATTTAAAATTTTATAAACGTAACATATTAATTTTAATAGTAACATATTTCTAAAATTTTGTTATTATATCACATTTTAATGATTGACAAAAAAATTAAATAAAAAAATTTAAATTATAAAAGATACTAAAATATCTTCAACATGAACGAAAACACAAAATTCTAACGATTACAAAATGATAAAAAATACAAAATGATGTTCAAGTATACAATAGGTTCACGATTACAAAATGATCGATCATGTAAATTCGTGCAATCCGGACATATTTTAGAAAGGATCCAAATGAATCTGCATAGGAGAAAAGATCCAAGTTAAGAAAACACAAAACCAAAATTACTATATGCGATGTGGTGCATCTGGACATAATGTTAAATCGTGTAAACAAACACGAGAAGTCCATATTTTTTTTACTTTGTTTTAGATTTTGAGAAAATATATCATTTTTTTGGTGGTTTGTTATTTTTTAGCAAAACAACGATTTCACATATCTTTTCAGCCTCCGGAATCTCAAATTATATCATTCTATACTTTTCAAGACGTTTAGGTAACATGTATTTTGTAACTTCTCTTAGATTGTAACATCTTCTTATATATTTGTATTTATTTTATTTGACATATCATTGTGTTGGTAAAATCATTTTGAAGATTATTCATGGACATCATGTCATATTTTTTTATCGTTTTAAAATCGTGAATCTATTGTGTAGTTGGACATCATGTCATATGTTTTTTATCGTTTTGTAATCGCTAGAATTTTGTGTTTTCGTTCATTTTGAAAATATTTTATTATCTTTATAATTTAGAGTTTAATATTTTTGTTATCAATCATCAAAATATGGATATAATAACCAAATTTTAGAAATATGTTACTATTAAAAGTAATATGTTACGTTTATATATTTTAAATGTGCTATGTTACATTTATAAGTTTAAATGTAAAATGTTGCATTTATAAATTTTATAAACTTTAGAGAAAAATAATTAAAAAAAAGTTAAATGTAATATGTTGTGTTTATATTTTATTTACACATTTTAGGGAGAGGTAAGATTAATTTCTAAAATGTTAGGAGAAGATAAGATGAATTTCTATACTTTAGAGGGATATAAGATTACTTAATAAACTTGGAGGATTTATATAATAAATTTCCAAATTTTAAAGCGATATAAGATGACTTAATAAACTTAGGGGATAATAGGCTGAATGTACAATCTTTAGGGGTTATAGGCTAAAAGTCATTTAGTTTTTAACGGATGGGATATTATGAGTTTTGATAGTTTTGGGGAGAAATAGGATTATTAGTGATAGTTTATAGAGAATATAATGAGTGGAAAAGTTGATGGGAGAATAAGATTAAAACACGATAGTTTAAAGAGGAATAAACCTTTGTCTCTAATATATATCATATACATATATAACATATACGAACATATCATATAAAATATATATGTTATGTATACTTGCATATTTATAATACATATGTGTGTATATATATTCATATATGTGCTCTCATATATGATCATTTGCAATACATACTTCCTACGATAAGAAGATAACACTATTACTAGACATATTACGAATGATTAAAGTGTTCCGACCGTAAGTTTACAGATGATCTTAACTTCTGCAAATCGTTCGGAATTTCAAATGAATTTCAGATTTGAATTTGATTCATCTGGAAATTTTTGAATGGATCCCAAAAAATTACGGATGACTACAGCGTCTCGTCCGTAGGTGACCTTAATGTCCGCAAATTGTTCGGATTTACAAATGAATTCCAAACTACAACCTGATCCATTTGGAAATTTAGGACGGGTTTTACTTTGGTTATAATTTATAAAAGATCATAACTCTCGTAAAAAAACTTTTAGACAATCATCTACCTTTGTATCTAGTTTACAAATGCATGTAAGTTAGTATGAAATTCGATCAATTTCAGACGAATTGTAGGTGGTCTGGAACCCATCTATAATTGGGAAGATTTTACGTAGGGTTCGTCGATAAATTTTACAGTTTAGTAATTCCCATAGTTTGGTCTTTAATATATCCCTGTCTTTAATCCATAAAAAAATTACCGAAAATTGCTTATGTAAGCCACACTACATCTTCTCTCATTTCCAACACAAATTTTTTATACATTCTATTTCATACAATCTTCTTATTTCATATTATAATGACATCATTGTCAAGTTCGAATATTTTCATTTCAAAACAATGGATGTACAAAACAATTGATCCGAAAAATCAAGGTGTATTGACGGAGTTTATGTATTTTCATAATGAGGCAACCACTAGATTGATCATCATCATTGTTTTCTTCTCGTTGATGATACACTACAACATAACAAGAAATCTTTTAACAGGATCGTAGTTGTGTGAAAGTCTTCTTTTACAATTTTGACTGGTGAAGAGATTTTGTATGAATGTATTATTGCTTTAGGCATTCTTAGGAGTATTGGTTACGGAGAAAATAGACATCCGAGAATTGGTGGATACAGAGTTATCTATAAATGGAACAAGGAAAACTATTTTAGTATAAATCGTTTTGGAAAAAACTGAAGCTTCAATATAATCTTGATGACATACACATAAAATAACGTTTTCTATAACATCAACAACATAATGCTTAACGTCACATAA
This sequence comes from Gynandropsis gynandra, assembly GCA_036759665.1. Classification (NCBI taxonomy): domain Eukaryota; kingdom Viridiplantae; phylum Streptophyta; class Magnoliopsida; order Brassicales; family Cleomaceae; genus Gynandropsis; species Gynandropsis gynandra. Next base: position 10,238,982 of record CM071867.1, on the reverse strand, counting down.
AAGATGAAGGGTAATACTAAATTACATATAATTAAAAAATAAAGCTACAATTTCGATATTTAGATAAACCAATGAAGAAAAAAAACAATTTGTTAAGGTTGATGTGAGATTTTATTATGGTTATGTGTCTAACATCAATAGGTGTATTGACATATAAAGGGAAAGTTATTGAAAATGAAAAGTCATGATTGTCATGTCTTCATGTAAATATTAATTCCCGTTGTTTTTTCTAATTTGATAGAAAAAATGAACATGAAATAATTTGAGGTAAGTTTAATTCATAGAATCTATTTTTTATTATTTTAATCCATTAAATTTCTTATGGTTTAATGATAATTTCATTTTTTACGAGTTGGTTTATTTTTTCAGGATTTATGTGCGAAAAATTAGTGTGGATGTGGTTCAATAAGTTGGCACGTAACATAGTTACTATACTCTGTAACTTGGAGAAGATTTTTCCACAAGCATTAGGATGTCCACTTAAATTTTGTTGGATGTATCTATTTGAGCAATTTATGCTTCATCTGAAGAAAAAGTTAAACAAAAAGCTTGTCTAGAGGGTTCAATTATATAACAATACATGAATAAGCAAATGTCGTTCTTTACATCATACTACTTTCAAAGACATGTTAAAACGCGAAGTAGGAATGCATACAGATCTTTTGATGATGGTTTAACATTTGCATATTCAATATCTGATGTTCTAAACATATTTTACGACATTGTTCGAGCTGTTGAAAAGAAAAAAGATATATGGTTATCGCATACCTTTTGAAATGTAACATACTTATATATATATATATGTATAATTCATTTCAATTGTGAATATCTATAATGTTGTAATAATTAAAGGGTGTTTGATGATATATTGAATAATACATATAAAAGCATCAATGAATTTCAACTTCAAGCACTTAAATAAATACAATTTTCAATATATATCAGACAATATGTAAATAATTTATCTTTTAATAAATTCTTACAAATATTATGACTTATAACCATTAAGATTATAACATGTATTATAATAATATTACTTATTGTGCAAATTAATTATCATTCACTCATTGTGACTGCGAGATCTTGTGAATGGACTCATTGTGAAAACAATGAGTTGACTAATATATTTTAATCGTGGTTACAACTTTCATACCCATGAATATTGAAAGTTGAAGTCGACAATGAATTATGGTGTGTATAGAAAAAGAGAATGGTATTCCCAATCAAGCAACGAGTTCAACTTTTATGGGATCTTGAAAAAAATCTTACAATTGGAGTATCAAGGTTTACGTGTGTTATTAATCTTCTAAACAGTTATCCATGAGATTATATCATGACCTATAACAATATTTATCATTGTGCAGGTTATATTCATTTAAAAGTGATATTATTTATATGTGATTGGTTCGATTTAATTATCGAACAAAGAACACGAATAACAAGTTAGGTATCGTGGAAGTCAACTCAAACAAAAAGAAATGCGAAGTATGAAACATTAATTCTTGCATCACAAGCAGATCAATTTTTTTTACATTTCACATTCACACACTAGACAATCTTATCGAAGTTTGCTTATTGCAAAGAATATACATCCAATGGGTAAATATATTTATATCACTTATGACCAAAAATGGCGATTCAAGCTGAAAAAATTACCAAGAATCATTCGGTTGATGCGGTGATCATTGAACAACTTACACAAGAAAAATTTGGAAAAACTAAAATAAATCATGATGAAATAGTTGGAACAATAGAAGAATAAGAATAATATAAATCTAATTTAGAAATAGGGGATTCGATTGAAGAATTAACAAACTCTGAAGAAAATTCGTGTTAAATTTCATATTTGATATGCGTACGAAACTTTTTATAATTTGAAGATAATTTAATTAAAGTTTAATTGTTTTTATTCTGAAATTTAGTTGTTTTTAAATTTCTATTTGATTTTATTGAATTTTACTGGATCCCAGCTTGGGTTGCCCCTTCCATCTTGATTCGAAGGCACCGCATCACCATCATCTCTAACTCGGTATTCTTCACATCACCATCCCTTATGTATATCACCGAAGTTTCATCCTCACACGAGCACCATACTCCAAACTCAACCTTCACGGTGTCACCACACTCTCAAAGCCTTCACAAATTCCTCTATACTTGTTGAGGTCTTGTAACACCTAGTAAGACATGGGATGCAACTCCTAGGGTCCATGTAATAGTGGTCCAAAATGGGGTACAATTCGTTGAATCTAGTTTTATTTCAAACGAATCGTCTCGAATCAGAGATAAGCCTTCTAGTTTTTTAAAAAGTTCTTCAAAATCTCTGGCTACCAGAATCTCCGCAATGTGGTCTATGTTGGGATTCCCTTTTTCCATTTACAGTCCTTGATATATTGGTTCATTCCCATTCTTTTAAAGCTGAACACATCCTCGTGGACAATTCATCACTATTTTATATTGTGATAACCAATCCATTTTTAGGATTACGTTGTATCTTTCCATCAGAACGCATGAGTTCTTCCACCAATTCCTTGTCTTGGATGACCACATGGTTATTCTCTAAAATTCCTTAGGGATTTCATAATTTTGTCTCTTAGGGTATGAATAAAAACTATGCTTCCCAGTTTTGTTGGATATGCGTTAAATCATTGAGCAACCGATGTAATCATACAACTATGAGTTGTCTCACCATCAAGCAGTACGTGGGCAGGGATGCTTCTCGGAATTATAGTTCCAGCAACTGGCTCTATGTCTTTTTCCTAATTATCGAATTCATCAAAGCACCATCGAAGGCGTAAACCCTTGGTTGAATCATTTTATATGTTGGCATTGGATTCTAGGCTGAGCACGCATTGCCGGTCTAGTTGGTGGCGGTGGCGGTAGCAGAAGGGGATAATTTGGAACCAAATGTCGGGTGCTTCTGCAATGGTAGCATACCACTGGTTGACGTTGCACCTCCATTGTACCACTTTTTGGTTATGGACAATCCTGAATTTGATGCTCAAGGCTTCCACATCGAAAGCATCCCATCCTTTCTCTATGCTATTGACAAGACTCCTCATACGTTCGCCCACAACGTTGACACATGTATCTCATTTCCTCGACCTGTTGATGGTCAGGCTTCAACTTCTTCTTCTCTACTATTCTTTTGTTGGTTTGTCCAACATTGTTTCATGGATCTCTGATAACATCAGGTTTCAAAACACTCGTTATAAAACCTTTCTCAACTTTCATAGCATTGACAAGTAGGGATGGAAAGGTCTCACATTGGATCACCTCTGCACGATGTCAAGTTTCTTGACAAGGATCTTGTTGACCTTTGTGACCTTTGATTTTTGTGCTTCAAACCTTGAGAGTTCCAACTTCTCATGGTATTACACCATAATCCTGTTCTCGTAATTCAGATTTAGAATGATGATGGTCGGAATCAGAGGTTTTATTATTTCCAAGACCACTCTACCGCAAATATACGGTTCGTGTAGTACAAGGGTCAAACTCTAGGGACTAGTGCAGCATTAGAACTAAGATGTCACGAGAAGAAGATCGATCAATAGATGGATAATGAACTAGAAAATAAAGATAAATAAAGATAACGAAGCTAGACTAGGCAATGAGGAGTATCATGGGTGTCGGGAATACCGGAACATGCAATGGATATTTCTATGGATCATGAAATCGATTTGTATCAATCGATGGGAAACTAATATCTAATCCTCTACATAGAAAATCAAAGTCACTCATCTCCCGATGTAGTGCGAAACGTCTAGACGCGTTAAGATCAATAAAGAATTCAACCTCTAATGCTAGAAATGACTTTCCCAAGCCTAAATCTTCTACCTAGGAAATCAACGTCACTCATATCCCTATGTAGCGCGGAACTTCTAGATGCATGAAGAACAATGGGGAACTGGACTTCTAATATCGGATGGGAACTCGACCTCTATAAACGGCAATGACTCTCCCAAGCCTAAATCCTCTATCTAAGATATAAACATACTCACCTCCCGATGCAGTAAATCTACATTTAGATGCATGACGAACAATGAGAATTCTACCTCGATTATTACCGTTCCTAAATAGATTAACCGACCGGTCAGATTCTCATTAATCTAATTCATTCGAAGGTTCATTCACAAAACACAAGCCTGACTCTCCCAAGCCTGGACGAATCTCTAATCTCCCTCAAACGTGCCTAATCTCAGTCTTATTCAAGCATGAAATCAACAACGTATGAAGGCATTATGCACATATCTATAACCTATCGAACCATTCAATTGAACAAAAACAAAATCAAGCATTAATAAATCAAACTATCCATTACAATGGCATCCTTAACCCATGACAACAGATCTACTCAGAATACATAGAGAAGCAACCAAAAACGAAGTAAGTGTTCGTCTTCCCTATCATCTCGAGCGTTGGCTTCGGATGAATCCTTTGGGTGCCCCAAAGTCTTCAACCGTGTTCTCTCCTCTTTTCCTTGTGTCCTTAGGTGTCTCCTCTGGTCTGTGCTTCGTCCCCTTGCCCTAGATGGCTTATTTTCTCTTTAATTTCCCGTTCAAACATTCAAACTAGGTTGTTGCGAATTAGGCGGCCCGCACGGGCACAACCTGCACCCGGTCGTGCAGATGTCAGCCCGGTCGTGCACACTTCTCAGCCCGAGCGGACTAGGTCACCCGACCATGTGGTCTACCAGCCCAAGTCGGGCTAAGTTTCGGGGTTTTTCAGTATTAATTGTAGAAGTGTAGCCCGAGCAGGTCCTCTCCATGCCCGAGCGTGCAGCACATCAATTGATGTTTCCGCTCCTTTCGCTCGATGCTTGAATGTTCGATTTGGATCCGTGGCCGTGCTCATGTTGTATTTTGTCATTCAATCACGTTTTCGGGGTGGAATTGCCGTAATCACTCGTGTTTTACTTCATGTCTTTGTTTCCTACACGAAACACGAAATACTAGATGAAATCCTCGAATAAACTCAATAAGTCGGTAAATTCCAAGATATCTAATCAAAACTAAACCTAAGAATATTGTAAATACTACGACGGATTACATGTTATCAAACTCCCCGAGACTTAACCTTTGCTCATCCTCGAGCAAATCTAGAGTCGAGTATAAGAAGAGTTAAACAACAATGGACACTAGCACAAAAACTTCGAAGGATTAGCCATCATGCAAAACAACGCGTCACATGAACGCAAGCCTAAGCGTACCTAGTTCAGACTTCTATCAACCGAAAATCATGAGCCATGTAATCCTACCAATGACCTAAGTCTATTTCATACCCCTAGACAACGTCCAAACGATCTCCATACCAATTTCCTAAGCTTGAGATATCATTAAACTCGTATTCTCGTTCTTATTCTCTTTTCTTTTTTTTCTCATTTTTTATAGATCCACGCTTGGTTTCTAGGACGTCGAAGTCGAAGAGGGATGGCTTTCTACTTAGGCCCAGACTGCCTATGACACACTCATAAGGTCTTGTAACCTTAGCGGAGTGAAGAAGTGCGTCATTGAAGAACATTTTTTCTCTTTTTTTTCAAGATTACGCCTCAACTCTAACTCTTAGGACGTAGAATAGCGCCTCAACCCACCACTTAGACCCGAACCATTGATCTCAATGTACTCATGTCAATATAAACCTGAAATAGTTAGAAACTTATATAAGGTGACAACAGAGTATAAGCGTGTGGAATCTAATAACTCATGAACGGTAAGGTATATCAAACAAAGCAAAGATCAATCGGTATACACGGAGATATGGATACATGAACTGAAACCAAGGAGGTGAATGCAACTATAGAACATGGTTTCAAGCACAACTACTCGACTAATCGGTATCCAAAAGACTTCTAAGCAACCCTAGACTATTGCTCACGATTCGACAAAGACTAAAACTCGAAATTTCGTACTAGATATCCATCCACTTATTCCTAAAAAAACATCAACATCTAATCCTAATCATCTAATCCTAATCACATGCATGATACTCGACGAGTACTCCCCCAGACTTGAATGAAACACCGTCTCGGTGTTCAAGACCTAAGAGAATCTCGCATACCAAACTACGGGAAAATAAAGGTTAGAACGTGTGCACCTTGTGTATCTTGCTGTCCCGAGTTGGTGATGCGGCTGGACGTTGTATGCGTCTCCTCCTCAAGGATGATATCGACGTTGAAAAACCTGTGAAAAAGAATCACACAAACCTGTAAAACACACAATCCAAAAGAAGGAATACTAATCCACCGAGTACATCGATGTGAAAAAAAATAGGTCCGAAAAAATGAAATGAAAATGAAAAAGTCGGGTTGCCTCCCGATAAGCGCTTGTTTAAGGTCGCGAGCTTGACCAAATGCTCTCCTCATCATCGTCGAGGTGGACGTCCTCGCCTTCGTGTGCGATGCCTCCTGCGTCGTGTCCTTCGTTCAGGTATGCAATTCGGATTTGTCATCCGCTTTGCTAGGTCAGCTAGCTCTCCCATGCTATTCTCTTGCCCGATCATGTTGCTGCTCAAGATTAGCGTTTTGTCGAGCTTGTCATTCTGAACGGTTGGGCGTACATTGCTGGTTTTGGACGAAAATGTTGCACGATTGGGGTTCAGCCTATGCTTTTTCGTGCTTTGCTTGCTGGTTTGTGTTGGCCGTTCGTGTACTCCTTTACCTTGTGTTTCTTCTGAAGCTCTCGAGAGTTGTCCGTGCCTGTGGTCATCATCTTGATCCATATCCCTAGCCCGTGGGATCCAATAGGTCACTCAAAACATCAACGTTCATAGACTCTTCAAACACTTCATTTGCCAATTTGTCTATCACATCCACCGAGAACACGGACTCTACAAAAAATGGTTGCTTGAGGTTCTTGATCATCCCGAATTCTACAGTATCTTCCCCTATCTTCATCGTTAGTTTACCCCCCCAACGTCGATGATGGCATTGGCAGTATTGAGGAATGGTCTTCCCAAAATGATCGGTGTAATATCATCTTCCTTCATGTCCAAAACTATGAAATCAACGGGGACGTAGTAGTCGTCTACCTTGAGAGGTACATCCTCTACAATGCCTATCGGGTGTTTCACCGAACGGTCAGCCATATGTAATACCATCTTCGTGGGTTGTATCTCTCGTAAATCAAGTTTCTTGTACAAAGCCAGCGACATGAGGCTGACACTAGCCCTTAAGTCGCATAGGGCATTATGAATGAAGACGGTTCCAAGCTTGCAAGCGATGACGAAGGTACCTGGGTCGGGTAATTTCTTTGGTATTCCATGTTGGATAACGGCATGTGTCGTAGCGGTGATCATCACTGTCTCATCTTCCACTCTACGCTTCTTGGTGAGTATATCTTTGAGGAACTTTGAGTAGGAAGGGATTTGCGTGATTGCCTCGTGGAAGGGCATAGAAATTTCCATCTTCTTCAACCTTTCTGCGAACTTGGCAAATTGTGAATTGTCATTTCGTTTCATTTGGCGTGAGGGGAATGGAAGTGGAGGGCGTCTTGGTGGCGGTGCCACATACGGTTCTTCTTCATCCTCAACTTGTACTTCCTTGTGATGCTCTTGGTCACTAGGATTCTTCGTTGAACACTTTGAGCATTCTCCTCTCCCTAAATTCTGGGGTGTGACGTCCGCAAGTTCTGTCCCACTTCTAAACATGACGGCGTTGCAATGCTCACGGGGATTCGGCTCAGGCTTTCGCGGTAAAGCTCCTTTTCGATTAGGAGCATTTTCTGTAATTTGTGCCACTTGGGTGTCTAGGATTTTTAAATGTGTCTGCATTTCCGCCATTAGCTTCTTTGCTTCTTCTTCATCTCGTCTTATAATATTCAGCTCAGTATTTATATCTTTTTGTCCATGTAGAATTTGAGCGAGCATAGACGTGATCTCGGTGTTCCCCTCTTCTTGTTGCGGAAGTGGTGCTGGTGCGCCTCTCGGCTGAAACCCTTGATACCCTTGCGTTCTAGGCTGAAAATGCAGATGTTGTGGCTGGTTCTGAAATGGCTTTGGCTGGTAGTTTCCTTGCAACGGATTCAAAACATTATCGGTGTTCTTGTAGGACAGATTCAGATGATTCTTCCAACCCGGATTGTAGGTGTTGGAATATGGATTATTGGCAACGTAATTTGCTTCTGCAACATCCTTGAATCCATGAGACTCGGGAGACGCTTGGTGCATGTTTACCAATTGTAACTTCAACTCGGAAAGCTCAGCTCGCAATGCAAGCACCTCGCAGTCCGCTCCATTGGCTAGACTGCGGCGATTAAATTCTCCTGACATAATATTTCTTCCCTCGGCCATCTTCTCAATCTTGGCCTCAATAGCGGTGAACGGGAGGTCATGTAGAGAACCTCCACAAGCGGCGTTCAACCAATCTCGAACTTCATCACGAAGACTCTCAATGAAAGTGGCGATGAGGTATCTTTTATGCATCCCATGGTGTGGGCATTCGCGTTGATATCCTTTAAATCGCAGCCACGCCTCTAGAAGACTCTCTTTATCCCCTTTTTCAAACGAATTAATCTTGTTCTTCCATAGCTGCGTCTTGTGGGATGAGAAAAATCGCATCATGAAGCGTTCTTCGAGCTGGCTCCACGTATGAATTGAATCTGGGGGTAGCGTGTAGAGCCACTCGAGTGCATGCTCCCTAACTGAGAATGGGCAGGCAAGTAACATAATCGCTTCATCATTTATTCCGGGGTAAGCTTTCATGTTCGAACACAACATCTTGAACTGAGTGAGATGCTAGTTCGGATCTTTCGTAGATCGTCCCCTAAATGAAGATTGACTCAACATCTGAATGAAGGCCGGTTGTAACTCAAATATGTTCCGGTCTATCTCGGGCCTTCGAAAGCAGGAGAGAAGTTGCGTGTGTTTAGGGGCTTTGTACGCCCCGTAAGTTTCCGGTGTTTCCTCCTTTGCTATCTCTTCTTCACTAGACAAATCTGTTTCTCGCTCACTTGTCATTTCCTCAATATTCTCGGGACCACTACACCTCACTTTTTGCTGTTTCTTTAACGCTCGCGTAGTCTTGTCGATATCGGGGTCGAAGAGGAGTTCTTTGCCTCTCGAACTCCTAGACATGTACCGAATAGTCTGCATGTAGGAAAGCAACAAACAATAGATCAGCTCGGAAGAGATGCAATGACTCAAAATAAAAGAAAAATACAGAAAACAAAAACAAACAAAAGACTCGGAAAGGACTGGATCTCGACTCAACGAAATCCTAATTCTAAAACCGTGACTAGTCCCCGGCAACAGCGCCAAAAACTTGATGGTTGGAATCAGAGGTTTTATTATTTCCAAGACCACTCTACCGTAAGTATACGGTTCGTGTAGTACAAGGGTCGAACTCTGGGGACTAGTGCATGGTTAGAACTAAGATGTCACGAGAAGAAGATCGATCAATAGATGGAATTAGAAAATAAAGATAAATAAAGATAACAAAACTAGACTAGGCAATGAGGAGTATCATAGGTGTCGGGAATACCAGAACATGCAATGGATGTTTCTATGGATCATGAAATCGGTTTGTAAAAATTGATGGGGTACTAATATCTAATCTTCTACCTAGGAAATCAACGTCACTCATCTCCCGATGTAGTGCGGAACGTCTAGACGCGTTAAGAACTATAGGGAATTCAACCTCTAATGCTAGAAATGACTCTCCCAAGCCTAAATCTTCTACCTAGGAAATCAACGTCACTCATATCCTTATGTAGCGCGGAACTTTTAGATGCATGAAGAACAATGGGGAACTCGACCTCTAATGTCGGATGGGAACTCGACCTCTATAAATGGAAATGACTCTCCCAAGCCTAAATCTTCCATCTAAGATATAAACATACTCACCTCTCGATGCAGTAAATCTACATTTAGATGCATGACGAATAATTGGAATTCTACCTCGATTATTACCGTTCCTAAATAGATTAACCGACCGGTTCCACCAGAAATCTGTCTAATCTTCAAGTAGTAGAAACAATATCCACCTTGTACTCATTAAGACCTATTGAGGAGTAGAAGTTCTACTCCAATCGAGCAATCCAATCCTTCTTCGTCATTTTAGGCACAACACCCCCACGGGAAGGTCGAGCACCCCACTTGTGCATAAATCCATGATATGGTGATACTTATTTGTACGCCCCGGCCTCTGGTAGTAGGATAGTGGATCAAGTGGTGCACATGATGGTGCCTGCAATGACACTATTGGTGGTGGAAGTGGCACTACGAGGGGTCTCGCCTCAGAGTTCTCATTCTGCTCCCCTTGACGTTTCTCTCTTAGAAGATCACAAAGTATCTCTCTCACAACTTCTCGATTTGGTCTGACACCATGATCGACCTTGATAGGGATCTTGAATGCGTGTGTAAGTTATTTCTCTGGCAATAACACTCGACAACATCTTCATGACTTTTCAATAGTTGTAAGATTCTTAATTTATGGTTACACTACTTCGTCAAGAACTTTTGTCAAGTTTAATTAAGTTGTTTTGTTTTATTTCGTTTATATTATTATTTGGTCCTTATAAATAGAAGAACCATTTACTACATTTTAATCAAGTTTTCATTGATAGAGATATCCTTTTTTCTTGTTAATTCTTGAGACTTAGCTATCGAATTCTTGGAGATTCTAAGTGTTCACCAATTTATCAACACTATATCCCAAGTGTTAATGACGTAATTCATTGAGCCTGGAGTTTTCTAGTCGAGTTGTAGTTGGGGTTTAGGATAGCCTTTCATCGTAAGATAAGTTCTAGATTTTACTATCGAATTGCTAGATGATTTAGATCTAGTTTTACTCATCTAACAAAAGAACTTTAGTCTAGGTTCATATCAAGTGGTATTATAGCCACATTCTTGCATTAGTTTATCAATTTTCGTTTTTGTTTATGTCATTTGTTACAACATTAGTTAAGTTTAGTTAGTTTTTTTCGTTTACAAAAAAAATCACAAAAAGAAAAAAAGAAAAAAAACCACAAAAAAAATAGAAAAAAGGGAAAAAGCACAAAAAAAGAAAGGTGGAAAAGAAATAAAAAAGAACCTAAGAAAAAAAACCAAAATAGTTTTTAGATTTAAATAAAAGTATTATAAAATTAGAAAATTTAATTTAGTATTAATGTTATACATTTGTAGCACCACTATTTATTGAATTTGTCGAGAATTAATTAAAATCATTCATGAGTTCTAAACTAAATAAAGAGGAATATATGATGAAAAGACACACAAATGAGTGAGAAAAAGTACGCGAAATACTTTTTCAGAGATTGTGAACTTATTTTATTTTTATGTTCTTAAATTTTTTATGTCTAGTTCTCAAAACTATCGCGACGAACCACTGTGCGGTGTGTGATACCCGTAATAAAGGGTAAGTCGGTATCACTGACTTATCTATGCATATATATATATATATATATATTATTAATGATTAAAAAAATTAAAAAAAAGGAAGAGAGGCATCCGTGGGTGAATTCAAGCGAGAAAAGAGAAGAAATAAAGAAGAAGAAAGAAGAAGAGAAAAAGGAAAAAAATAGATTGGAAAAGAACCTTCAATTTTTCATCACGTTTTTCATGGGTGAATTTTGATCGAGATTTTAGTAAATCTCTAGTTATTTTATTGTAATTTTTTCCTTAATTCGAATATTTATATTATGGAAATCTATTAGTTGAACGGATCTATAATAGGGAAGAATTGATTGGTGTTGTTGCTAGCGATAATATCAAGAATCGTCAAGTCGAAGAAGCTAAGATGAGAATTTTCTCCATCGTAATTGTGGAATTGTGATTGATTTATGGAAGAGATTATACTTTGAAAACGAGGCATGATCACTATAGGATTTATAGGATCATAATGGGAAAAGTGAGACGATACAAGTGAATTGGATTAGACTCTAGTTTTATCGTATGAGTATTGATGACAAGTATACGAGTTGTATAAGTGACTAGAGATGATCTATAGAATTGACGTGCGACGAAGTTTTGGGGTAGGAGAACGTCGATATTTTGGTTCGGTGTTAAAGCCGAGTGAATATCTTGTTAGTGTGCTCGATCGAGTGATTTCACACTCGAACCTTCGAAAGAAGGCATGTGCGAGCGCATCGATGAGAGTTGTCACGTGAGGAGTATCGGGTCGATGACGTTAGTATTACGACACTTAGATCTGGGTCGGCGTCATACCGTGCTGGGGTTGTGGTAACCTTGCGAGCGACGAAGCGTCGAGTTAGAGAGGGTAGTCGATTTGTCGACGTCGTACCGTGTTGGGGTTGTGGAAACCTTTCGAGAGACGGAGCGTCGAGTTAGTTAGATCAATGGATCTACCAGCGTCGTACCGTGTTGGGGTTTCGAACGACGGAGTGTTGTATTGTACTGATGGTTGTGGTACATTGTGACCTTGCGAAATTCTTCAGTGTGTTGGGGTCCTTTGGACTTTGCGAGCGAATGCCCGAGCTAGAGTCGTGTGGACTCTGTGTGTTATGATCTTTGGATACTCAGTCGGTTGGGTAGAGTTGTCTGTATATCTTTAGTTTGACTTTGGATATATCGTTATTTATGTTATTCAATTTAGATACACAGAGATTGCGTACACATATTGATCTCACTAAGTGTGTATTTCGTACTCACCCTATTTTGGACTGTCGTGGATGGACAGGATATGACAAGGAAAAAAAGCAACGAGGTTGAGCAACAACATGAAAGCTCACAGCGGACTGATGGGAGAGGCGTGCACGAGGTCTCAATGAGTTTTATTTTGCATTTTGTATTTATTTATTTCATTTACGTGACTCTGATCTTTACGTATTTGTTTTGCTATTTGGTCCGGACCACTTTTCTTTGGAATAAATCATTTATTTTATTTTATAAATGTGTTTGAGCGATGGTACGTGTAGCCACCTCTTAGAGGTGATAGTGGACACTCCCAGTCCCGTGGTAGTTCCGGGAAGGGGGTATTACAAATTGGTATAAGAGCCTGGTTGTCATTTTCGACTTGTCATTTTCACTGGATTTCAAAATGTTTTGCGAAATGTTTTAATAAACTCATGAGACCGTAGCACACATGTCCTGAAATGTCTAGTGGGGTTTAGAGCAGTGGAAACTAATAGTAATTATTTGTGTGTAGCAGACAATACCGAGGAGGATGATTACTAGAGATCTTGGTTGCGAAATGAGTGGAGGCTCTCGTTCCACTAGTCGTATGCAGTCTCAATCATCTGGACGAAGGTCGCGAAGTGGGATAGATAGAGATGTCATGAGAGAAATGTTGAGAGAACTATTAGTAGAAAGCCGACAACACGACCAAGAGGAGAGTTCGGCGACGCCACAAGTACCGGTGCAGGCACCGAAACCACCACCAGTACAGCCACCTGCTCCACCACAAGTATCATTGCCACCACCACAAATGCCTCCTCTAGTCTTTAATCAGAGGCATGTGGAGACATCGGAGTATTTCTATGTCATGGATCACATGGCTAAATGGGGTACAAAGTCATTTCGTGGCGGTGCGATACCTCTCATGAAAGCGGAGGAGTGGATGTTTCGTTTAGAGCGGAACTTTCGATCATCTAGATGTCCGTTAGAGTTTAATATGGATATTGCATTCTACTATTTGGAGGGAGAAGCAGTGTTTTGGTGGGACGAAATTCAGAGGGAACGTCCAAATCACATGTTTTCTTGGGATGAGTTCAAATAACTTTTTGAGTTGAAGTACATACCACATGCTGCTCGTGAAGAGATGGAGTTGGCATTTCTACAGCTCACACAAGGTGACCGTACTGTTTCTCAGTATTATGAGACTTATTTAGAGTTATCACGGTTTGGGGCCAAATCAGTAACCTCAGAAGTTCTCAAGGTCAACAAATTTTTGCAAGGATTACGACCGGAGATTAGACGCATGATTGAGATAATCAAGCATGGATCATTGTCTGAGCTAGTTCAAAATGCTCAGTTGGTAGAGAAGGGACTCGTCGAGGAGGGCATCTTGAAGTCTTCGGATGCCAAGGGGAAACAGGTTGTCCAACAGATTCGGGGAGATCAGATCAGAGGAAAGTAGTTCTGACACGTCCTATCGTATCAACATCGAGTTACCCATGTCATCATTGTGGACGTGAGCATGTTGGGACATGCCAAAGATTTGATAGGTGAGTAGGATGCTTTCGATGTGGAAGTTTAGAGCACCAATTTTGTGATTGCCCCCAGCAAATGGGAGGAACTATGAGGCGAGGACAATTCGACGGATGTTTTCGTTGTGGTAGTATGGATCATTTTCAAAAGGATTGTCCAAGGTCACCACCACCACCACCAACGGGTCTAACGCCACAGGTTAGAACTAGGAAGTCTGAAGAGCATGCATCGAAACGTAGGGTTATACAACCACAGATATATGCCATGGGAGGTTATGAGAATGAACGTGATGGACAAGAAGGAGACACTCAACTTATCGCTGGTATATCATACTTTTATATTATGTGTGTATGACTTAGATATAATAATTGTCTATGTCGAGGTGAGTTCCGTGAGAGAATTAAGAAGTAGATTCTTTAAAATATTCGTATTATGTAGGATCGGTAATCGTGGGAGGTCTATCTACTCATGTGTTATTTGACACCGGTGCGACATATAGTTTTGTGAGTCCATCGATGGCTAATAAATTAGTTGTTTAACCTGAGGATTTAACGAGTATTGTTCGAGTGCATACTCTTGGAGGTCAGACTTTAGAATCTCAAGGGGTTGTCAAGGAGGTACCCGTGACGATAGAAGGAGAAGAACTAGCTGCAGAGCTTATCATCATTCCGATGGAATGCTATGATGTGATCCTTGGAATGGATTGGTTTCAAGACATCGAGCTGTGATGGATTGTCGTCGCGGTCAAGTACGTTGCCAGAAAAGCGGCAAGGAGCTTAAGTATCAAGGAATTCGCTTGGGTCAAGAGATTCACATCATCTCAGTATTGCGTATGGAAGATTACTAGATGAAGGGTGTGACCTATATCTCGCTACCATATCGGTAGAAGAAGTGTGTCCATCTGTGCAAGTCGAGGATATCACTATAGCGCGAGAGTTTGCAGATGTTTTCAGAGAACTGCAGGGCTTACCACCAACGCAAGGGGATCCATTTGAGATTGAGCTAGAACCGGGTACTGCTCCAATATCAAAGTCTCCATATCAAATGGCAACAGCAGAAATGCCAGAGTTGAGGAAGCAATTAGATGAGCTACTTGAGAAAGGTTTTGTACGTCCGAGTACATCACCCATGGGGTGCACTAGTCCTATTTGTGAAGAAGAAAGATGAAGCAATTAGATGAGCTACTTGAGAAAGGTTTTGTACGTCCGAGTACATCACCATGGGGTGCACCAGTCCTGTTTGTGAAGAAGAAAGATAGGACTTTCAGAATGTGCATTGATTATAGGGCTCTAAATAGAGTCACTGTGAAAAATCGTTACACACTACCGAGGATCGATGAGTTATTAGATCAGTTAAGAGGTGCGACTTGGTTCTCAAAGATAGATTTAGCATTGGGATATATCAGATTCCAATTGCAGAAGGTGACATTAGAAAGACCGCAATTTCGATCTCGATATGGACATTATGAATTTACGGTCATGCCATTTGGTTTGAATAATGCCTCTATTGCGTTCATGAAGCTAATGAACAATATGTTTCGGGACTACTTGGATGGTTTCGTTATTGTATTTATCGATGACATTTTGGTGTACTCCAAGAGTCCAGAGGAACACGAGCAAAATCTTCACTTAATGTTAGAGTGTCTCAGAGAACAACGATTGTTTGCGAAGTTGAAAAAGTGTAGTTTCTGGAAGAGATATGTGGGATTTTTGGGATACGTCGTATCGGAGGAAGGAGTTTCTGTCGATCCTGAGAAGGTGTCAGCGATTGTAAGTTAGAAACAACCGAAAAATGCATAAGAGATAAGAAGCTTTTTAGGATTAGCAGGGTACTATTGACGTTTTGTTATGAACTTTGCTAGTCTAGCGAAGCCAATGACGGAACTTACGAGAGATGTACCTTTTGTTTGGAATGAAGATTTTGAGAAGTCATTCAAGGAGCTAAAAGAGAAGATAACGAAATCCCCAGTGTTAGCCTTACCACAACCAGTGATTCCATACGTAGTCTACACGGATGCGTCAAAGACGAGATTAGCATGTGTACTTATGCAGGGAGATCACGTGATTGCTTATGCATCAAGGCAGTGACGTAAGCATGAAGAAAATTATCCGACTCACGATTTAGAGATGGCAGTTGTGGTCTTCGCGTTAATGATTTGGAGGGCATATCTTTATGTGAAGAAGGTACAAATCTTTACGGACCATAAAAGTCTAAAGTACATATTTATGCAAGCAGAGTTGAATCTGTGTCAGAGAAAGTGGGTGGAGTTTGTCGCAGACTACGAGGTGGACACTGCATACCATCTGGGGGAGGCAAATGTTGTTGCAGATGCGTTGAGCCGCAAAAGAGTTGAGGTTTCGGTTATGCAAGAATTCGGTGATTTGATTAGCCAGATAAGTGCTTTGAGACTAGAGGCAGTGCAGACTGAGTCCGAGAGTGTCGTTTTGCAAGTCGTAAATCAGGCTGGTCTATTGAGTAGAATTCATATATCACAATTATCCGATGAAACATTATAGAAGATTCGTAGTAATTAGCAAGACCCGAGGTACAAGTTGTATCAGATCAGGGAAGACGATCTAATGATAATTAGTGGTCGAGCTTGTGTACCAAAGGATCTAGGGATCAGAGAAGAAATTCTAAGCCAAGCTTACCAATCCAAGTTTTTTATTCATCCAGGATCGACGAAGATGTATCGTGATGTTCGTCAGCTTTATCAATGGCCAGGGATGAAGAAGGACATCGCTCAATGGGTAGCGAAATGTCCACCCTGTCAGTTAATCAAAGCTGAGCAACAAGTACCAAGCGGAAAATTGCAAAGTCTACCAATTCCCGAATGGAAATGGACCATATTACCATGGATTTCGTGATGGATCTTCCAAGGACGCAAAGAAGCAAGGATGCTATTTGGGTGGTCGTGGATCGACTAACTAAATTGGTTCATTTCATTCCGATAAAGTAGACTTTTGATGTGAATCAACTAGGCAGGATATATATATTATGCAAATTGTGAAGTTGCATGGGGTTCCATCAAGCATTGTGTTAGATCGAGATGGGAGATTCACCTCACGTCTTTGGCAGGCATTTCAAAAAGAGTTAGGAACCAAATTGTGCATGAGAACCACATATCATCCACAGACAGACGGACAATCTGAGAGAACTATAAGGATGATTGAGGATCTATTACGAGCATGTGCGTTGGAGTGGCCTGGTAGTTGGGAGAATCATTTACCACTTGTTTAGTTTGCATACAACAATAGCTATAATGCTAGCATTGGGATGCCACCATATGAAGCTTTATACGGGCGACCATATCTTACACCCTTGTGCTGGACTGAAGTGAGGGAGAGATCTATCTTCGGAGCAGAGATTATCGAAGAGACCATGGAAAAGATAAGAATTGTTAAGATGAAAATGAAGACGACTCAAGATCGTCAGAAAAGTTATGCTGATCTAAAAAGGAAGGAGTTGAGTTTAACATTGGAGATATGGTGTATTTGCAAATTCAAGCAAGGCGAGGGAGATCAGGTGGGAGTCGAGTGAAAAAGCTATCACCACGGTTCACGAGGCAGTTTAAAGTGATTAAGCGAATTGGAGTAGTGGCCTATCAGTTGGAGCTTCCCTCATCTTTAGAGGGAATACATGATGTGTTTCATATGTCATTGTTGCGTAAGTGTTTATCAGTACCAGAAAAGATACTTGTAGAGCTACCAAAAACCTTGAGGAAGGACTTATCATATAAAGAACATCCAATACGCATGGTGGATCACCAAGTGAAATAGTTGAGCAAATTTTGATGATAAAGGTTATGTGGGAACATCATGGCGTGGAAGGAGCAACATGGGAATTAGAGGAGGATATGAGACATGAATATCCTGAGTTATTTGAAGATGAGTTGTATGGTTCTTCTATTTAGTGAATACAAGTCTGCCGTAAGAATTAGAGATATAGAATTCGACGAAGAATTCCTTTGTAGTGGGGGAGAATTGTGATACCCATAATAAAGGGTAAATCGGTATCACCGACTTACCTATATATTTATATTATTAATGATTAGGATTAAAAAATTAAAAGAAAGGAAGAGAGGCAGCCGTAGGTGAATTCAACCGAGAGAAGAGAAGAAAAAAAGAAGTAAAAAGAATAAGAAAGAAGAAGAGCAAAAAGAAAAAAAAAGGATAGATTGGAGAAGAACCTTCAATTTTTCATGACGTTCTTCGTGGGTGAATTCTAATCGAGATTGTGGTAAATATCTAGTTATTTTGTTGTGATTATAACCTTAATTCGAAGATTTATATTATGGAAATTTATTAGTTGAACGGATCTATAATAGGGAAGAATTGATTGGTGTTGTTGTTAGTGATAATATCAAGAATCCTCAAGTCGTCGAAGAAGCTAAGGTGAGAATTTTCTCCATCATAATTGTGGAATTGTGATTGATTTATGGAAGAGATTATACTTTTAAAACGATGCATGATCACAATAGGATTTATAGGATCATAATGGAAAAAGTGAGACGATACAAGTAATTGGATTAGACTCTAGTTTTATCGTATGAGTATTGATGACAGTTATAGGAGTTGTATAAGTGACTAGAGATGATCTAGAGAATTGACGTGCGACCATGTGTTAGGGTCAGAGAACGTCGATATTTTAGTTTGGTGTTAAAGCCGAGTGAATATCTTGTTAGTGTGCTCGATCGAGTGATTTCACACTCGAACCTTCGGAAGAAGGCGTGTGTGTGCGCATCGGTGAGAGTTGTCATATGAGGAGTATCGGGTCGATGACGTTAGTATTACGACACTTGGATCTGGGCCGGTGTCGTACCGTGCTGAGGCTGTGATAACCTTGCGAGCGACGAAGCGTCGAGTTAGTCAGGTCAGTGGATCTGCCGGCATCGTACCGTATTTGGGTTATGGTAACCTTTCGAGCGATGGAGCGTCAAGTTAGTCAGATTAGTGGATCTGCCAGCGTCGTACTGTGTTGGGGTTATGGTAACCTTTCGAGCGACCGAGCGCTGTATTATACTGGTGACTGGGGTACGTTGTGACCTTGCGAGATTCTTCAGTGTGCTGCGGTAAGTTACTAGGGAGTTTTCAGTCTATATCTACCCATCTAACAAAAGAACGTAATTATAGCTTCATGTCATCTTTTTCTGAATCCTCTCGCGAGTCCTTCTCAGGATCCTCTCTCCTTCTTTGGATCATGTTCTAGGTCCTCTTCCTGGTCTTCCTCTAGATCCTTTTCTAGGTCCTCCTTAGTTTTTTTTTTCTTCGGAGTCTTCCTCGAAATCCTCCTTGGGTACCAATGTTTCAGATACCACCTATTTGTCAACCCACACAACTTCCTCGCCAACAAGTTCTGCGTCAGGTTGTCTTTTCACTCTTATCAACTCATCCAACATACATAGCAACTTCTCGTAATTTCTAGAAATCTTATGTGTCTCATTCGTCAGCTAATATCTCCCAACCCGCTCGTGCCTTACCAACTACCACAACAATCGCTCACAAACAACTGTTAGAACCAGATCAATTCAGATGTTATAAAATACACAGATTATAAAGAATATTAAACGATACTGAATTGAAAAACAACAATTTAAAATACCATAAAATAGAGATGATCGAGGCCTGCAGTTGCAGTGTCCTAAGACAGAAATTTGCTCTCTATTCCGTCTTGAGGATTCAACGATCGCAAGAGAATTATCTCTTGTTGAATGTACTCTGTTTTTCTCAAAAAGATTTACGAGATTGGAATGAATTTTTGATACTTATTTCAAATGATTATATGGTCATATATATGGATTTTTCTTGAGATGCAAGCAACAGACGCGACCCTGCGAACGCAACCCTACGGATGTGTCCAGAGCGTGTGGAGCGTGCATCGAATGGACGCAATGGTTCGGCGAACGAACGCAATGGTTCGTGGACGAACGCAAATTTTGACTAACATACGCAAGGTCCAAGGCCCATCTTTGACATATATATATATATATGTGCATATACACACATGTCAATATCTATCATATGACCAATTGAAAACATCAATTGCAAGAACACTTATATAATATTCATTTAATACATCAAATTCCAATGTGAGACTTTTTAATAAAAACATGTATCCACGTATATATGCCACATGTGCCAATAACAACTTCCAACCAAATGGAAGTTCCAACCAAATGTCTTACTTGTCCTTATTGTTTTATCTCTTTTTCCCGTTAGCCAATCCTTATCTTTTGTTGGGGTTTTTAAATCCAACTGACCTCTTGACCTCTGATGTCCTTCACCCCTTTTATTTAAATTCAATATCATTACAAAATTGTCGTCATTTATTACTATCGTACCAAATTTATTTTATTATTTATTTGTTAAAAACATATGTTACGGAAAAACATCACTAACACAACAAATCAATTCAAATTAAATGTGGATAAGATGCCACTTAGAGCTCACCGGAGGTAAATTAAAGCACATTAAATATGAATTAATGAAAAAAACACAACTTATTAAGATAATACAACTTATTAAATCAAATATACCAACGATTCACGATTTTTAATTTCATGTAGATTTATATAATTGGATTTATTCTATTATATCAAACTCATTTAATATTTGTAATAATTTTAATTTTTTATTAATATTTTAATTTTAAAATTTATTATTTTTAAAAAAATTATTTTGTTTTAAAAAAATTTCGAACGAATTAATTTTTTGTCGAAAAAGTTTTCGTATGGTGCCATGTTCTGTCAAAAATTACCGATGGGCGCTCCATCAAAAATTTACCGACGAAAGGCCACCAAGATTTTCCAACGCTTTTCACGACGGATATTTCGTCTGTAAATGGGTCGGATTGACGGACGAAATGTGGATGATCATATCCATTCAAAATCATAGACGAGTTACAAACGATGTTACCCGAATGAATTCGATCGTCCAGAAGCTAGATTTTTTTGTAATGATATTATCTTCTTCATCATCCAAACAATGTAAAACAAAGAATCCAACAAAAATTTTGAAAATAGCATCTTACTTCACCACGAGTTTAGAGACCTTCGCGTTTTGGAAATCCGTGGACAAGGTGCATGTCTAGATAGCTCTTGATCTCATGAATGTCCCCACCACAATGGCTTGCTCGGAATCCAAAACATGGCAACGACAACATAATCTTTCTGCGACGCTCTCTATATGTCGCCTCCATTTCCTTCCGTCTCATCCTCTCTTTCCCATCTACTTCATAGCTTCTCGGTACATAATTTCCTTCGTCACCTTTCTCTTTCTAAAAATTTCAAATTGAATGAGAGTGAAAAAATTTCAGAGACGTAACACGAGATAAAAGAATTTGGATGGTTCAAATATCTTAACGTGAGATCTAATCCAACGACATATTTTATATATAAAAAACCAATTGTATGACTTAGAAAAGAAACATAAGACGGAAAAAAGGGTGATCGAATGATTGTAAATAAATCATGAACGAATAATATCCAAATCTAACGGCTGAAGGGTTGACGGATCATTAAATTCTCAATCAAAATTCTAAATTCTCACTGAAAGTTCTATTTTATTATTTTATTATGTAGTAAGATATATTCCAAAATGCTTTACTATCACGGTTATCAAAAGTTTTCATTATTTATTTTTGGTAATTAAACACATATTTCATACACAGATCAGGTTACGGACAATCTTTATGTTATAAAGATAAATTTTCGTGTCATCGCAACGATTAATATTATGCACTTATTAGATAAATAGTTTTCATTCGTTTGGGTTAAGTATGTATCAGTCATTTTATTCCTAAACGAGTCCATTATTTTTTCACGTCAAACAATTTCATTCTAAAAAAGGAAAATGTTATAAATCATAAAATTATATAGAATTATAAAAGGGAAAAAACAAGATTTTGCAAAAAAGAAACAAAACAAAAAGAAATAAAATCAAATAAATAAAGGGCTCTATTTCGGTCTCGCATTCTCTCCCTCTCCCTCTCCGGTGACGCTTGTCCGCCCCTGCTTCTCTCTGTCGTTGCCGGAAACCGGCGCCATTGTTTCGTTCCACTCGTGTTCGTTCGTCAACGCTCCGTGGCGGGTCTGATTTCTCTGTCGCCCCCGTGATTCAGTTTTCCACCAGACCTCACACTCTCCTAACATCCCTCGTACGTTGCTCTCGAAAATTGGTACGAATCCTACTTCTGTTTTTTCGCATCGGAAGGAGAAATTGTTTTCACCAGACGTTGTTAAAAATTGCGCGTTTTTGCTCACTTTTTTTGTTGGTTACGTTTTAGGGTTTTTAGTTGGAGAAATTCTGGGGTAGGTTTTGGAAGTGATGTGATTTTTCTTGTTATAATTAGTTTCTTTTATGTCCAATCGCTCGTTGCTGATGCTTGAAACCATGAAAAGATTAGAATTTTGCGTTGGATCTGGTTTATTCAAATAGAGCTCTATTTCTCGGGAACTTGAAGCTATTTTTGATTCATGGTACTGGAGTTGGTAATAGTTTATTGGAATCAGTCATCTGGCTGTTTCTCTTTAGGTTTTTGTTCAAGAGTCGAATCTTTGCTTGAATTAATGTTATAATTATGCTCTATTTTATACTCTGACCGCAGATTTTTTTTTTCTGTAAAAGTTAGAATAGTTCCATGGTGTCTTTGGAAAAATACATTTATTACCCCTTTAGAGTGCCTTCTGTTGCTCTAGAAAATACTTGACTTATACCCCGGGAGATGTGAATAAACACGACTCACCCTTTAATGGGAAAGGAAGATTTCTGCATGTGTCTGTTTACTAGGGTTTTCTTGTTGGTTGTGAATTTTTGTAGAGCTCAATTATTGTCTTGCTTAGATTAGGCCTCATTTCTTCTTGCTGCTTTGATGTATTAATCTTTTCGTTCATGTGATTTTGTTTGTTTCTGAACTCGGTTCAAGCTTGGTGTGGAACTTATAGTTGCCTTAGTTGTTCATGCTTGGAATCTTGTTGATCTGCTTTTGTGTCTTGGTAGCCTGGGTTTTCACTTTTTGGAGTTATTCCAGCTTTGTAACGGCTGTTTGAATAACATTGTCAAACAGCTATATCAAATTGATGAATAAAAACCATGGACGGCCTTCATGGAAGCGATGCCCAAATGCACATGGGGGAAGCACGAGATCCCATGCACGTGCAATATGATCATCATGGTATGCACCACCTCAACAATGGAAATGATATGGTTGACGAGCATGATGATGGTGGTGCTACTGGTGGAATGAATGAAGTAGTTGATACAGACATTCCTTCTCACCCTGGAAATTTATCAGATAGTCGTGGTGAAGTGGTTGATCGTGGTAGTGAAAATGGAGATCAGTTGACATTGTCGTTTCAGGGCCAAGTTTATGTCTTCGACAGTGTTTCGGCTGAGAAGGTGATAAGTTGTTGCTGAGTTCTTGAATGGTTTGGTTATGATATTTGAAGTCTGGTTTTCTTATATGCTACACTGCACCACCCGGTTAACATCTTTGGGAGATTCTATTTTTGCCTTTGTTGAATCTAGAGCAAAAGAACGGCCCTTCATTTTCTTTCAACATCAACTGCAGGTCCAAGCTGTGCTTCTACTGTTAGGAGGCCGCGAAGTACCACAGGCAGGTTCCGCAGCCCTAGTTGCAACAACTCCTCAGAACAATAGGGTATTGTTAATAAAACATTTAATGTCATATGAGGAATAAGTTTTGTTGCTTCTATTTGTTGCTGACTAATTAATGAATCAGGGTCTATCTGGTACTCCTCAAAGGTTTAGTGTCCCGCAACGTTTAGCCTCCTTAGTCAGATTTCGAGAGAAACGAAAAGGCAGGAATTTCGACAAGAAAATTCGGTATACAGTCCGTAAGGAGGTTGCCTTGAGGTATAGTTATTGTTGAAATCAAGACTTCATCTATAATTTTTTAGATATGCCCTTTCTTTGGTAAATAGTTCTGTTTCACTTGGTCGCTGTCCATTTTTGGTCTGCAGGATGCAACGTAATAAAGGTCAGTTTACATCTGCCAAGTCAAACAATGATGATTCTCCATCAGCAGGATCAAGCTGGGGTTCAAACCACACTTGGGGTGTCGAAGGGAGCGAATCTCAGACTCAAGAGATTTCGTAAGTTCAAATATGCTTTAATTTTATTCGAAAAGCATCTGGCTTTAGGTAGTGTTGATCTGAACTAGCTTTAAATCTTAGTAATAAGTTTCATCAAGAGTTTTAGGTAAGTTGGTTCTGTTTCCAAAAGCACTTCAAAGTGCAATTACTCCGAAAGTACTTCAATCAACATAGAGATGCTAGCTACTCATGTATTCCTAAAACTACTCAGGATATGTGTAACTGAAGCTCTGGCATGTGCTTATTGTTCTTTGAACTTATTGATTTTAAGGCAAGGAGGTACTGTCATAAATATTGTAGGGTCAATGCTGATAATACCTTTTTATAGTAACCCACATGGGTAAGGCCAACGAATTTCAAATCGAATATATGTAAATAAACTGTGAATTATGAGATATTAAGGAGATGAAAACTATTCATGATGTAGTGTGATCTTTGTTTTCTAGTGCCAAAAACTCTTCTAGTTAGGGTTAAATTAAAATCATGAATAATGTAACTACCAGGCGTGAATGTTTGGGATACGAGGTTGGTAGATTGAACCAAATGTTGCTTATATGGAAAATTGGAATATAATTGAATTCTTGTAGAATGGGATTCATTTGGCCATGATTCTTTCTGATCACTTGAAGCTCGTTATGTCTCCAATCTCCCAATTGTCATCTTCCATACTTTGTCGTCTCGTTATAAAAATGTCTTATTTCTTGGAATGCCGTGTCGGTTTAGTATCTTACTATACATGTTGTATTAGATTTATTTATTTTTTTTGCTTATTTGTTTTTTTCCGCTCATTTTATTACTTGCCATACCACTTGTTTGTGCCTGAAATGGTTATGGAACATTTAAGGTGCCGGCACTGTGGAATCGGTGAGAAGTCTACTCCAATGATGCGACGAGGACCTGAAGGACCAAGAACACTTTGCAATGCATGTGGACTAATGTGGGCAAACAAGGTAAGTAAGCTTATAGTTTTTTTATTCGGGGGCTTGGCTTGTATTTCCCTTTTAGTCATTTATTTGTCTGTCTATATGTGACATTTTCCCAACATGGTAATTTCAGGGGACTCTCAGAGACCTATCCAAAGCCACTGCTACTCCTCCAGCGGCACAAAATATGACTCTAAATAGGAACGAGGTGAGCAAAATCAGTTTTCTCTGACATTTTACATCGGATAATCAAAACTATAGCTATCTTTGGTTCCTGAAGTTTGTTTTACGTCTAACACTCGCTCTTGGTCTACTTTGCAGGACGCAAATCTTGAGACTGATCAAATGATGAGAGTTGCTGGTAACATGAACAACTCGTCGTGACTGCAGAATTATGATCAACGTCAGGTCAGATGTGCTATAATTTTCGAAATTATCTTTCTGAGGAATCTTAAAAGTATCGATTTTGGAAAAACAAATTCTGACGATGGATCCTTTTGATTCATCTCATGTCGGTTTATTAGTATGGATGTTTTAGGCCTTCGGTAAAAGAAGTTCGATACTCTTCTGTTATTTCCAATCTGTGCCTCCAAAAATATTTTCCCTGGGACTTGGCTTACTTATAGAACGTTTATGGAATCTAACTCCACTTGTCATTATTGCCTTAGCATTTTGTGATTGGTTCAGTCGAATTTGTGAATAAGTCGAACGGGATAGTCTCAGTCTGAGACATTTTCTGTGTACGTGGTTGTCCTTCTGTGCCACATGTAACAACCTGCGAAACAGTTAGACTAAGGATATTTAGGTTTGACATGTCTATTTCCGTTTGGAGCCCTTTCGATTATCTTAATCTTGCTTGTAGTAACGGCAGTATCATCTCTCTCTCTCTCCTTGTGATGGCTTTACTCCAAATGTCACACGTAGAAAGGAACAAAATAACCAAGTATTCTGTGTTGCAAAGTAAGCATTAACTCCAAATGTCTTCACGGCATTATAAAGTAAGCATTAACCCGATAGTGGTAGCACCCCATGATATCAATGTATACCTCTGCGAGTTACTACAAACATTGTGAAGACATTTTATTGTGAGGAATGCGATGGTTTAACGACATCTACAAATTTTATCACCATCAGTCATAAATACCGTTGCAATTGTTTGTAACAGTATGTGATGATTAACTTGTGATAGGTCCTTACTCTTGCTTCTGGTCGCCGAGTAGTTCTCGATCGAATTTGACCGATATGGTCAATAGTAATTTGCTATGTTATGTGATTGCAATTTGGAAATTGGAAGATGTGTGCATTTTTTAGTCACAATTCCTTATTTCCATTGTACTATTTGTATATAAAAAATGCAGTTTTGGGAGTTCTAAGAGGAACCAAACAATTTTGTACCATGTAACTTGTGTCAAGTGTGATCAGAATGTATTTCTCAATGTTGTCGAGGAGAGTTTCGTGCAATGCTTATCTCCAATTTGCAATCAGAGTTGATCAAGTTGAGTGTGGTATGGTCAAACCGTTAGGCAAATGGGCACAAAGTGAAAACCAGGAAGAAGAGAGAATTTGCTCTCAAAGGTTTTTTTTTTCTTACTGCTTCGTACATACGTCAGCATTAATTAATGAATATTCTTCTCACGTATTTCATTGTCAATTGTTGAGGGATGGATTGTTGACTCACTCTTTGGGCACAATATCAGAAATGCCCTCTTAGGTTAAAACACTTCAAAACTACCCTCTTAAATCTGATGAAAAAAAAATGGAGAAAAGACATATGTACCCTTAATAAAAAAACACATACAAAAGAGAGAAAGACAAATATAAGAAGAGGAAAAACGAAAATTGAGAGGAGGGAAACAAAGTACAGAGCTATTTCCTTTCATTTTCGAGTGTTTTCCTTCTATTTTCGAACGATTTCCTTCAATTTTTGAGTGATTTCTTTCCATTCTCGACTGATTTCTTTCTATTTTGAGTGGTTTGCAGCAATTTTCGAGCGATTTCCAACAATGTTTCAGTCATTTTCAGTGATTTCCAGCATTTTTAGCGATTTTCCGGTGATTTTTGGCGATTTCCGGCGATTTGTAGGTGAGTTTCAGCGATTTCGACCGTTTTCCGGTGATTTCTGGCAATTTCCGACGATTTCTGGCAGTTTCCGGCGATTTCTGGCAGTTCCAGCGGTCGCACTGGGTCACAGGGTCGGACTGGGTCGCAGGGTCGGATAGGGTCGTTGGGTCGCAGGGTTGGTTGGGTCGGACAGGGTCGCAGGGTCGTAGGGTCGTAGGGTCGGCTGGATCGGACAAGGTCGAACAGGGTCGCAGGGTCGGATTGGGTCGGGGAGTCGGATTGGGTCGCAATTGGGTCGGTGAGTCGGATTGGGTCGCAGGGTCACAGGGTCGTACTGGGTCACTGGGTCGCAGGGTCAAACTGGGTCTAATTGGGTAGAAGGGTCGCAGGGGTATATTGGGAATTTTAGCATTTGTAAGGGTATTTTTGAAGCGAAAATTTCTTTTTCGGGAAGGGTATTTTTGAAGTCTTTTAGCCCTACAAGGGTATTTTTGATAATCCCCTTTTAATTTGATACGTTTAATTATTGTCACAGGGTCACAGGGTCGTACTGGGTCATTGGGTCACAGGGTCAAACTGGGTCAAACTGGGTAGAAGGATCGCATGAGGTATTTTGGGAATTTTAGCATTTATAAGGGTATTTTTGAAGCGATTTTTTTTTTTCGGGAAGGATATTTTTGAAGTCTTTTAGTCCTATAGGGGTATTTTTGATAATCCCCACTCTTTGAGACAGAGATGCTCACATGAAATACCAGAACACTGAAATGCAGAAACAGAAAAACGGGAATGTGAACTCACTAGAACGACGTTTAATATAAACCTTTTATATAGGCGCATAATAGCATCGATATCCCTTATATTTAGAATTATATATATAATAATCCTTGCGAGATTGCTTCTGGTGAAGCCATCTTAGCAAGGATTATTTAATATCACAAAAAAAATCTATTAAAAAAAAACTCTTCAATTCACCCATTTATATTTTATTTAATTTTAACAAAAAAAAAGTTAATGATTTTTTAGATTCTCTTTACAACAAAATCTCTTCATCTCACCTATTTATATTTCATTTAATTAACGTCTTATATTTTCATACAATACAATATTTTATTTAATTAAAATTAAAAATCAGCTATTTTTACCAAAAAAAAGAAAGATGTTAAATATATAAAAAAAATAAAATATAATTATATTTTATTAAATAAAATAATGATTATTAAATATCACAAAAAATCTCTTCACAAAAAAAATATTTATATAATAATCCTTGCAAGGAATTTATATCTTAAATATAAAAAATTTCTATTTTTAAAATTAAAGAAAATATTCAAAATACGTGAATTTTACACCAAATTAATATATACCAATATTAATATCATTCTTTTTGAAAATTATAATATTAATATAATATCTCAATTTTTTTTAATTTTACCAAACAAAATTAAAATTTAATTGTTAGTTTCTTATAATATCATTTGGCTATAAATGTGAGATATTAATTAACGTCTTATATTTTCATACAATACAATATTTTATTTAATTAAAATTAAAAATCAGCTATTTTTACCAAAAAAAATGTTAAATATATAAAAAATAAAATATAATTATATTTTATTAAATAAAATAATGATTATTAAATATCACAAAAAATCTCTTCACAAAAAAAATATCTTCAATTTACCTATTTATATTTCATTTAATTTTCACAACAAAAAGTTAATGATTTTTTAAATTCTCTTCATAAAAAAATCTCTTCATCTCACCTAAATATATTTCATTTAATTTTAACAACGAAAAGTTAATGATTTTGTAAATTATATATATATATATATGTATAATAATCATTTCAAGGAATTTATATCTTAAATATAAAAAATTTCTATTTTTTAGAATTAAAAAAAATACTCAAATATGTGAATTTTACACCAAATTAATATATACTAATATTAGTATCATTCTATTTGAAGAATTATAAATATTAATATAATATCTCAATTTTTTTTATTTTACCAAACAAAATTACAATTTAATTGTTAGTTTCTTACAACATTATTTGGTTGTAAATGTTAAATTTTAATTAACGTCTTATATTTTCATACAATACAATATTTTATTTAATTAGAATTAAAAATCAGCTATTTTTACCAAAAAAAGAAAGATGTTAAACATATAAAAAATAAAATATAATTATATTCTATTAAATAAAATAATGAGATCTACTACCATACGTTATTTGATATATTTTTTAATGATATTAAATAACAATAATAAAACTTCAAATATATATGACTCTTGAAATACAAATAACATCATATAAAATTAATAATTATTTGTAATATAATATGAATCGTGTTAAATTATTATTGTTTTTCAATTTGTTATTTTTATATTATTGTAAATTCATAAAAAAAAGTCCTTATACCGAGGGTTATTTTATCACCTACTGATTCAGGTCTTCCATTTAGATTGAAAAGATAATAATTACCAGTCAAATTGTGTTACACAATGACAATCAACAAAAGTCAAGGACAAAGTTTTAAGCAAATCGGATTATCTTCCAAAACTAGTTTTTAGCCACGACCAGCTTTATATTGCACTTTCAAGAGTAACTTCGGCGAATGGACTAAAGATATTACACATAAATGTCACGAGTAGGCAAAATTTGTCTATCGAGAAAGTTTAAACGGTCTCCCAAAATTACAAGGCATGTAGGTAAAATATAATTCTTTAAATTCATAGTTGTCATCTTTAATCATACATTGTTATTCGTCAGAAATCATATTGATCAAGGTTGTTTCTATGCAGGTTGACATCATATAAAAAATTTCTCATTGGTTTATTACAATTATTACTTATGGTTAATTCTAATACATTTTAAATTATATGCATCGATACCTATAATTTTTTTCCATTACTTTTGTCCTAACATTTTCTTCGTTTATAATGTTTCAGGAGATATTGCACATCTGCATTCATTTTATGGATCAATCCGTTTCAGCCACGACCAGCTTTATGTTGCATTTTCAAGAGTAACTTCGGCGAATGGACTAAAGATATTAGATATAAATGCCATTGTCTATCGAAAAATTTTAAACGGTCTCCCAAAATCACAAGGTATGTAGGTAAAATACAATTCTTTAAATTCATAGTTGTCATCTTCAATCATACATTGTTATTTGTGAGAAATCATATTGATCAAGGTTGTTTCTATGCAGGTTTACATCATATAAAAAAATTTCATTGGTTTATTACAATTATTACCTACGGTTGGTTCTAATACCTTTTAAATTATATGCATCGATACATGTAATTTTTTCCATTACTTTTGTCCTAACATTTTCTTCGTTTATAATATTTCAGGAGATATTGCACATCTGCATTCATTTTATGGATCAATCCATTTCTCTTAATTGCACTAATCACAAAACAGATCATCAACATGCTTTTTGTTTTGTTACAATCCACAGACAATATTGACATCTCTATTATCCACCATATTTAATTAGTTTTTTTTCCGATTCTTCTTTAGTTACTCTTTTCATATGATATGAGTGTTTTTTTTCTATTCCTACATATCTTCCACTACAAAAGACAAATTTATAGCATCATTGAATTTTATTAAAAAAATTTACATAATTCCAACACATTTGTAAAGAAAATTATACAAATCATTGCTCACGCATCGCGCGAGATTTTTTCTAGTTATAACAATAAAAGAGAAGAAAAAAACACTGAGTATGGCTTTAATTAAATAAGGGTAACAACAACTACCAAAAACCTTCAAGGAAATTGATGCGATCCCGATTGAATCGACGCTCTAGACAAGGTTAGGGAAGGGATATGTCTTGCTGCAACGGATTGCACAAGGGTGTGTGGGGCGAGTGGTCACACGAGAGTTGCGGCAGGCTCTCGATTCACCGGTTCGTCCCCAATGGATATTACGCACCAATGAAGAACAAACGATCGTTGGATATGACACACCAACGAAAGGATGCTGGATATTACACACCAACAACCAAGAACTCACAAGAAATTCAAAAGAAAGATCAAAAGATCAATTCAAAGTTTAATTTCAAAAGTTGGATGATTGTTCTACAAGGGGTGGCCGACCATTTAGATAAAAACAAGAAAAACAATTCAAAAAAATACATTAAATGCTTGGTCTCCATGCAAAAGCCCTAATTAATATCTTGGTTTCTTCAAACAAGAAGATAACTTCTTGCTGGCCGTGCACATTGGGAGGCGCTCTCCTTAGGTCTTGGGTCATTAATTAGGTCGCGGGAATAAGTGACTCGCGGTCTCGTTAAAAACCCATCGTCGGAAAACCCCGTGGGACAAAATCGACGAAGGGGAAAAAGAGTACACGCTGGTCACTTAACCTAATTAATTACCGTTGCGGGTTGAGCTTCGGCTTGAATGATTGGCGTCTCGGCCCGCGTTGTTGGCGTCTCGGGCCGCGCCTTCTTCTTCTTCTTCCGCACCGCAGGTCGCGTCCTCTTCTGCGTCGTTGATCACGTCTTCGGCGTCCTCCAAGATCATATCATGCCTCCCTTCTTCAAAAGGATTTGTCCTCAAATCCGCGTGTTCTGCAACAAAAGGCATTAAGTCAGAAACGTTGAAACTAGAACTTACATTATACTTACGGCCCCCTTCTTCAAAAGGATTTGTCCTCAAATCCGCATGATCTGCAACAAAAGGCATTAAGTCAGAAACGTTGAAACTAGAACTTACATTATACTTACCTCGCAGATCTAGTCGGTAGGCGTTGTTGCTGATCTTCTTGGTCACAATGAATGGACCGTCGATCCGGGGCATGAGCTTCGACTTCCGCTCGTTCGGAAAACGCTCTTTCCTTAGGTGAATCCAAACTTGATCTCCGGGTTTGAAAATCATTCGCTTTCGAGCTCGAATACGCTATAGGTAATGCTGCCACGTTCGCAACGCTCTCTCAAGCGCGTAAAGCTCCTTATCGTATGTGGCACGGTTGAGGGTTGCGCCTCTAAGCTTCTTGGCAAAATAAGCAAATGGTTCCCGTTCCTGCATCAAGATTACACCAATTTCTACACTAGATGCATCAGTTTCGATTTCAAACGTTTTAAGGAAATCCGGTAAAATTAAAGGCGGGGTATGAGTAAGCTTCTTGTTTAGCGTTTGGACCGTTTCTTCTTGTGCTTCCTCCCACTTGAATCCCACGTCTACCTCACAAAACACCCTAGTCATGACTCTCTCATAACTCTAGGTGTTGCTGCTCATGATGCTATCAATGCAAGGACACCCGAGACACAAAGTAACATGTCACCTAATACTCCAAAACCAACGGCTATTGTGACAGAATTCAACTTATATCTGCATAATCCTTTTTCTGTTTTGGTTGTTAAGTGAAAAAGAATATTCTCTGCACTAATTTATCATGTTGTGTTTCTCATTCTGTATATAAACTCTTGACCAACAATGTAAAAAAATAGATTTGCAAAGATAAATGAAATCCATCTATTTCTTTCAAACTCTCAACTTCTATAACTTCCACCATTGCGTTGTAAGCTTTTAACCTTTCCGTTTAGATGGTTTTTCCACCAGTTTTGGAAATTAATTTACACAAAGTTGAACTCAGACTTGAAATTGGAAGGAAATATTCAACTATATCGAGTGAAGCTGTCAATGATAACAACATTAAACTTAAAGCCTTGACTGGATTGAATTGGGACATAATCACGATGCAATCTTTTAAAAGGTATTGTAGCTTGAAGCATATGAACTAGATAAATGTGGTATACTGGTCTTTCCGAGCTGACAACTCACAAATTCCCAAAATTCTCTTATTTATAGAGATAACATTAGAAATTCTAAAAACCTGCATAACGTCATCATTTGGATATGTTGTAGAGATGATATCATATTGGTCCTGAGAATGCAATAAAGAGGGGAACCATTATTGTGAACTTGTGTGGAAAACCTCTTCCACGAGATCTATACCAACCAAAACTATGAAAGGAACAAAACATGCCTTTGCCTATATTATAAGGAGTGTTACTTTTCGAAAAACTATAAACAAAACTAATATATTCAACAAAATTTTGAGATAATAAAGCTAAGTGTTGTGTAACATGCATTGTTTTGAAATATTTATTATTCGAACTTCAAAGGGTTAGTATGAAAGAGGGAAGTATAATTGCAATAGATACAAACTTCAAAACATGAGAAACCATTCTTGAAATACATAACTTTAAGTTATTGTCAACAAGAAGGCGACGAAACGATGACGACTGGCGATGGAGAGATTTGGGTTGCAACAAAATGAGTTTAGGAGTTTAAGTAGGTGAAAAATATGAGACATTTGTAAAGTTTTTTTGTATAATATATAATTTATTATTTGTAATTAGATTCTTCTAATTTGATAATTATTCATAATTATATATAAACAAAATAATTATTTAGAATACAAATAATTCAACTATTTGATTCTTTATTAATATTTATATTTGATATATATGTGATTTCAATTATTTATATTTTTATTTGATCTATCAAATATTCAAATTTTTAGTTTATATATATATATATATACGAGATACAAAAATTTCGAATATGATTTATTTATATAGTATACATCTATAAATTATAAAATAATTTTCGTATACTATTTTTTAAGAATATTATAATAAATCTATTTATACATATTAAAATATTTTTTTAATAAATGTATTTGTTTTGCAGATTTTTCAACTTCTTTTTCATATTCAGAGGTCCACAAGGTGTCGGGAGATATTTTTATCATAAAAGTTTTGAGATTTTTTATACTGCCCGAAAACTTGCATAAACCCTCTGCTCAAGAATCCTAATCTTGTCTTCAGATTCGCCAAAAAATGCGTGAGATAACATAGTGAAAAGTAATCCCATTTCTCCGCGCGACTTTTCCGGCAAAATTTCGAGCTTTTCCGGAAAAAGAAATTCACTCGCATGCCACTTACAAAACTTTGAAATGCAACCATCGCCTCGCTTCTTCTCTCGCCTTCTTCAATCCCCTGCGAAGTGTTACAGTAGAGTAAGTGTCGCCAACATCGGTGTTTTCCTTCATTCACTCTCTCCAATCGACGAAAGCCATGGTTTCCTTGCGACCCATCAGAATTTGGGTTCTCCTCTTCGTTCGCGTTCACAGTCAAGAGGGTTTTTCTCCAGGAGCGTGCGAGCTTCTGTTTCGTTCGACAGAGATGATGTCCGGCTTGATCCATACGCGTCTCACAGGAGTAGTTTTCTTAGTTTTGACCATTTGATAAAGCATATATCCTGGTTTTTCTAAATCTCAGTTTCGAGGAAAATTTCGTTGTTTTGCAGACTTTTTCACGCGAGCAAAACAGGTGAAGCGAATTGAGGTCAATGATCATCACAGGTAATACTATTGACTGTTTTATGGGGATTTTCTTATTTTTGTGTTTATGTGCACTTGTATATGTGTGTAGTTTTAGGTAGTGTTGCATGTCTTCAGTTAGGGATGAAGTTATCCAAGCACGGAGCAGAGTGAATTTATAACTTTATCTGAGCTATTATTTTCCAAAGAGATCTTGTTTAATGGTGGTTGTGTTCTCATGTTGAAAAGTTCGTTCTTTTTATGGTATCATCTGGAAGATTCTGATATTTTGTTGGTGGGTTTCGGATTCAGCTAGCTTCTGTTTCTTGTTTAGTTTCAGAGCCTTTGTCGTGGTCTTATAATTCTGTTTCTTGGTGACGTTTGAGGGAAATAATGAACGGCAAAAATCCTCCATGAGCATTAACCGATTGTCATTCCCGGCTAATTAATTTCTTTAGCTACATCTCTTGCTGGTGTTTTTCGTAAGTTGTCTTTTGGTTAACATCTTGCAGTCAACGGGCTGTGACTACTGCGTTGTGGTGCAACTTCCTTGTGTTTTCGCTTAAATTTGGAGTTTGGTGGTCATCATCTAGCCATGTCATGTTGGCTGAAGTTGTTCACTCTGTTGCCGATTTTGCTAACCAGGTCTGTCACCAATGAGTTTTTGTTCTTTACTCTTAAGCCCACCTGAAACTTATACTTATTGGGTGCAGAGAAGTTTATTCATCTTGATATTGTAGGCTCTTCTTGCTTATGGCCTCAGTAGCTCAAGGCGTGCACCAGACGCAATTCATCCGTGAGTCTCCAGTAATTTTATATTCATAAAGTCTATGGCAGAGGAACAGAGCGACTTTCTGTTTCTTTCGTGTCGAAGAGTTCTTAGACCGAAATTTTCATTTTTCTCAGCTATGGCTACTCAAAAGAAAGATTTGTATGGTCTTTGATATCTGCTGTTGGCATCTTTTGCCTTGGCTCTGGTGCTACCATAGTTAATGGAGTGCAAAACCTATGGACCTCAGAGGTAACTGATTCAAAATAAGTTGATGTCTTCCGCTGTTTACCCATTTTTTTGGGTGTGTGTGTGTGGTACATTTCCCTAGTATATATGATTTCTATCAATTGATTTCTTCTTTCGCAGGCACCTCCAAATATGGATTATGCTGCTTTGGTAATGGGCTGTTCATTTGTAATTGAAGGTATCAACTTGCTTTTTCTTGATCTTGTTGTGTCTTGTTAATGTAGCTTTACAAGTTGGTGTAGTAACAATTAAAGTAGGCGTAGTGAAAGTTCAAGCCTATTGCTTCACCAAGTGACCATCTTTTTTAGCATTTGCAAGTGTTATTTATGATTGTTTTGTCTCTAGGTGCTTCACTTATTGTTGCTATACAAGCTGTCAAAAAAGGAGCTGCTGCAGAAGGCATGACTATTAGAGATTTCATATGGCGTGGCCATGATCCTACCTCTGTTGCTGTTATGACAGAGGTAACATTCTGCTCTTCTTGAACTGCAACTGAACAACTTAGCGTATGAAGGACGATCAACCTGGCAAAATGTTTTTTCTTTTTCTTGTTATCAGTGAGATTAGTGTCCTTGTTCGTACGTATGCCTGCTGATACATAATTGTGAATATGCAGGATGGTGCTGCAGTGATCGGCCTTGCGATTGCGGCTGCATCACTCGTGGCTGTTAAGATGACAGGGAATGCTATATACGACCCTGTTGGATCTATTATAGTTGGAAATTTACTTGGAATGGTATGCCTACGTTGTCTGTACCTCTGAGATACTATTCTGGCAGTAATAAGTTGTATGATAGCACATTGCTAAACCAATGAACATGGATACCAGGTGGCTATATTTCTCATTCAGCGGAATCGACATGCCTTAATTGGAAGAGCGATGGACGATCATGACATGTGTAAAGTTCTTCATTTCTTGAAAAACGATCCGGTACAAGCCCATTTTCTTGACTTGGAAAGCTCATTTGCCTTTAATGTACCACAGTAAGCCACTTATGTGTGAACTTAAAACTGAACGGAAACCTATTTTGTAGGTTGTAGATGCTTTCTACGATTGCAAAAGCGAAGTTATCGGACCTGGATCTTTTAGATTTAAAGCCGAAATAGGTCAGTCTCCCAGCTCTATTATTCGTTATCAGTGTTGTTTCTCAATGCTTTGCTTCTTCTCTTAGATTATGGGCTTCTTCATTTCTTCGACACCTTAGTTAAAAGAAGTCTTCAACTCTCTGATTTTGAATTAGCATTTTGACCATACTCTCTGCATGAAACATATGTTATGTAGTGATATTGCTGTTGCATGTATCAAACATAGACGCATGGTTTTTCTTCTTGTCATCTTAACCGGCCGGTATGTTAGATTGTAGTATAATAGCTTCGAAATAAGAAGCAAAATAATGCAAAACTCTTAATGGATTGGAACAATTTTATGGCCACCGTTTAACTGTTGTATACAAATAGATTTTAACGGACAGGTTGTCGTTCAAAACTACCTGAAGAGAACTGGTCGTGAAGAGTGGGCAAGACTGGTGAAATCAGCATCCCTTTAGTTGATGAATTATCTGAACAATATAATAAACTCATCAACAATTGTACATTGATGATGAATTAACCCTCTGAAACTTGGTTATTCTCAGTTACGTGAGGCTGTGAAGAACGAAGACGATTCCGCACTGCTCAAGATAATGTCAAACTACGGTACGCAACTAAATATGCTCCGGAGTAGGAAACGGCGTGGTTCTTATGCGTAAAGGCTAATGTTAAGCTAAAAACTGGTGCAGGGGAGGAGGTCGTTACAGCTTTAGGAAGCGAAGTTGATCGGCTGGAGAAAGAGATACAAGAACTTGTGCCGGGAATTCAGCACGTAGACATCGAGGCTCACAATCCTGTAGACACATCTCTATGATCTTCAGCACTTCTTCTGTATGAGATTGGTACAATTCTTTTCTGTGTTCAACTTTTCAACAGTAGAAATGAACTAATCAATCTAGACATAGATTTTTTATGCTTTGGTTTGTTCTTTGTATTATATTTGTTAATTTAATTCTCAATACTAATATTCTTATAATTTTTCATTTAAGTTATACTATGCTTGTGTTATTAGCTTAATAAACTTATTCATGTTACATCCATTAACTAACGGAAATTGTTATAAGATATATCGGAAATTTTTTTTATAATTTTGTATACTCATCAATTATGAAATTAACCATGATTACATAAAATTTAGCATATTAAATTTAATGTTATTTTTTATATATTAAACAATCGAAATGTGTTTACTCATATTAACGCACTAACATAAAATTAAAATCTGAAATCGTATATATATTACATTTTTTATTGTCTAAACTTATATGCTAAAGTTATATTTATTAGCTATGACATTATAGTTTTTTTCCATTGTTTATTATATATAATATATTTGATTATTCTAATTCTTAATACTAATAATATTTCTGTCTTACAGTGTAATTCTAAACTTATATTTGCTTTAACTATGACACTACTTTTAACCACTGTTTTAATCATATTGTTTATTTTAAATTTTTTATAACTAAATTATTTTTTCTAGTTTTTTTCTTCTACTTCATTAGAAATTAACTAAGAGATGTAGATTTTTTAGCTTTGGTTTGTTACTTGTATTAGCAAAATTTTGTGAAAATTTTTAAGAATCCCAATTGAACACCAAGATTTAACCCCATTGATCTTCCACAATTACACAAAATAAACTATTTTATTTACGTTGCAACATATTCAACTACAAATATTTATAACACAAATACACTTGAACAATCCAAAATATGCTTCTTTTCTCCGAGTTATTTCTAAACTATAATAAACCGTAAACCTTATAGTTCACTTCCCCTTAATTCATTACACCGCATGTGTATCAACCTTACAACTGAATCTTCACACTCACCAACCCAACACACACAATTTTTGTATTTAGAGATGCTCGTATAGGTTCAACTCTTTTACATTTTATGCTTGATAGCTCTTTGCTCTTGCTTTTGAGTTGTATCAAATGTTGTCGCCTCATCCTTTTAGAGTCACTCCAGCCGATATATTTTCAACAAACTAATTTGTAGTTAGCTTCCTCATTTGAAGGGTGACTTATTTTTTTGGAGATTGTCATTGACTTGCTATGAATAGATGTTAGTTTGTTAACTTGTTCAAATCTTGACAATCCACTTGTCTAATCCATTTTGTTTACTGAATTCTTTGCTAACATTCTCCCTCGTTTTGACTTTATACTCAATCACAAACATTGAAAGTAAACACAATAAATATAGAATTAACCAAAAGGATCCACGAATAAAATAAGCATAAAATGTTAAAAAGTCTCAAAGAGACAAATCATCACAATCAAGTTCAACGATAGCACAGAAAAATTCAACAACTAGTCAACAATTCATCCATAATGTTGAAGTGTAGTTAAAGACATTCGAAGACCACATCAAAAAGGATAGATCTCACTGTTCTGAATCTTCAAAATTCCATATGTAAAACCAGCCATTGGTTTTTCCATTTGCCTTTTTTCTCCTCCTGTTTTATTGACAAAAAAATAAAAAATGTAAGAAAATTAATGCACAAAATAGCTCAAACCAAGAGATGGAAGAGAACACATAAGGATGCAAGGCTTTAATATGAGTTTTTAATTGCTCTTGCAGTTTGTTGAGCTCTTCCTTCATAGCATTGACCTTCTTCTTGACCTTAAGAATGATCGTTCCCAGACATCATTCTCGTGAATGTCAGAATCATTTTTTCGCATGTTTTTCTTAAGATATCCGCTTTCAATAGTAACTACAAAAAATGTCATTTCCAACGTCCATATCTGTTGGAAATGACCTATCCCACATATTCCAACGAATTGCCGACCGTTGGGAGTCGATCATTGAAAAATCTCATCCGTTGTGATTTACAACAACATTTCAACGTGTAATATCTATTGAGAATTATCAAAGGATTGTAACAGATATCTCCAATGGAAGCTGCAACAGATGCCCGTTACAAAGTTTCAACGAATACCCTTTGAAACTTTGTAACAAGCATCCGTTGGAAATCTACAACGGTCCGTTGGATGTGTTGGTAAGACATTGCAACCTATACCCATTGGATTCGAAATGTTGGGAATTTTAAAATATTCCAATGATGCCCGGTGAAAGTGTTGTTCTTTTTTATCAACGGGCACCCGTTGATAATTTGACGAATTTATTTTGACAAAATAAATAAATAAATAAGTTTTTAATATATACAAAATTAAAAAAAAAAAATTAAAAATGGATTCGCTACATTTCATCTAAAACGACACCGTCCTCCTCATTCCCGTACTCGCTCATGCCTCGTGAAAGGGTTGCTTCGGAGTCGATGATCGATTCTTGTCTCGAAATTGTTGCCCTCATCGGTGGTGGTGACTAATACGTTTGACTGGTCATCAACTTGATGATACTCTCCATATGACACATCTGTGCTCGTGTTTCTTAAAGCGTAGATTACGTTTCTTGAAGAGTATTTTGCATTGCTCGAAAAGTAGTCTCGAGCTGCTTGATGCGTCTTTCTTGCGTAAAAGTCTCTATCATTGTGGAACTACACTGTATAGACATCCTTTATAATATGAAACAGACTACAATGTGAAAAAAAAAATTAAAGTTAGCACATCAATTTAAAATATTTTATATAATTGAATCATTATTAACAATAATATTATTATGTACCTTTAAATAAATTTTGTCTTTTATAAAGGACTAAGATCGTCGGGAGATGAACCGATCGCTTGTGATTGCTGTGTGATCTTCTCCGCCAAAGCTTTCACCGTCTGTTCTGCCCGGGGGTCAACAAGCTCACATTCGTCGACCTCTTCCCCGAGGACGGATTTCTTCTTGGCGTGAGTGTTAATGAACAACTCAAGAAGAGTAGGTTCTCTGTCCATCCTCTTCATCTGTAACATTATAATACTACGGTTAGTTAACAATTTTACATAAAAATAAATTTATATTTTACTATAAATTTCTTACCACTCATTTATTTCTTTTCAAAAAAGACTTCGATCCGAGATATGGCGATGCGAACCATCCCAGGGAGCTTTCTCTCTGTATCGACATTTTCTTGCCTTTTCGCTTTTGACCTTGAAATCCTTCAAATCCCAATGTTGGACGAGTTGGTTGATTATCTCGTCCGTTGTTCATGTCGGTTTGGCGTTCTTGTTGTAATAGTTGCACTTGGCATTGTTCATCATCAAGCGCAACCGAGCTTGCATATCGTGTATCCAAGCGGTATAGATGCGCGATGTGTCCTTCTTCCACCATCTACATGGCGCTACAAAATTAAAGTTAAATTAATTAAACTATTAATCAATTTCGATAATAATATTAAATAAAATCTTATATTAAAACACTTACGATAACCTCTAACGTCACCTACCAGGAATAATATAGTTAATCTTGTAAAGAACCTTAAATGATGTTGTTATTCATGTGTTTAAGAACATCATCCACATCAAACCTACACATGTAAACAAAATCATTAGACAATATTTATAATTGATTGAAATATCTTTATATGTAAATAAATAGTCTCCTCAAGACTTTCGGGATAAATGATGGGATTAGTGAGATGCTCGTCGAAAGTATCAATCAAGCGTCAATACCCACCATATCGTCTTTCTCGTCAAATATCGGTGGTACTGATATAGATGAAAAAGGCTGACATAGAGGTGGAGGTTGTGGTGGTGGGGTTCCTGCGGAACTCGTCAACAAACCACTGTGATCGATAAATCATCGAGGTCTCATTGTGTTTAAGTGCTTAGAATTTCTGTTTGAGAGAATTTGATCTTTTGTTTTGAAATTGTGTTGAAAATGAATTGTTCAATACATTAAATATATATTTTTCCAACGGACATCCGTTGCAATTGATGCGTTCCAAGTTAAATAAATTAACCTAAACTACCGAAAGTGCACGACATGTATGTAGTACTCTAGGTGTCAATCCCACAGGGACTATGCAATATAAACTAATCTCAAAAAAACAAATCAATACTTGCTACGAATGAATATGGTTTTGAGATCAAATAACTAAAGGTAATAAACTAACGATTTCTCGGCAATCAAACAAACGCTCTAGGAAACAGTTTTACCACAAAACATTCTGGAAGGAACAATCAATCAATCTAATCATGCATTTGGTCAAGTTTCCCCTTCTTTCGTGGCTGATCCCTTAACCTAAACCCATCAAGTTGTGTGATTCATCCAATTTCAAATCCTTAACCTTTACTACTTTACTTTCGTGACCTAGTCTCGTTTTTCTAAGCTTGAATGTCTGGAATCAAAATTCTCCTTTCAGTCTTTCTCCTAAATTCCTAAAACATGCATCTACTTGGCCTAAGCAATTAAACGACATTCAAATACTCAAGAAAAGAATAGAAAAACCAAAATAGGGAATTTCATTCATAAATCAATCAAAAGAGGTTCCGAGATTGCCGAGGGCTAATCCCTTCTCCTAGAACAAGGCTACTACACAGACATGAATTTGAAACAAAGGATCATGAAAGAAATAGATAGTCTAGAGAGCATAGAAATCAAACAAAACAAGATCCGGATGGATTTTCCAATGCTCTCTCAATCTCTCCTTGCTAATATTGCTCGAACCGCGCTAAGATTGCTCCAACGGTGCCTCAAAACTGAGAGAATACGAACCCCCTGGTGAAACAAAGTTTGAGGACTTAAAACCCTGTGAAGATTGAGTTCAAACCGGATAAGGAAACGAGTTTCGAGACTCTGTGATGTGGTTAATCTCAAGTAATAAAATACCTAGACTAACGTTTTCGCAAGAATACGGATCTTGTAGTAACAGGGTCAAACACTAGGGAACCGATGCAACTGTATAGTTATTAAACTAATGAATAAGATGAATATAAATCAAGTGATGAATGCAAAGTAATGACTAAACTAACTAACGAGACAAACTCAATAAGATAAATAAACACAAGTTTCGAGGGATGCACAATAATGCAATGAAGTACTAATAAAGATCACGGTTGTAGATATTTTCAGGAGTTCGGGGAATTCAAGCACTATTCTAGCGAATGACTTTTGCGATGCCTAAATCCACTATCTAGCATGCGTACTACTAATCTTCCGATTGTGAAATAAACATACTAAACACATTAAAACCGCTATCCTAATCCCTGAGTTCAATCGATCGACCGGTCAAGTCTCTAAATCGATTAAGGCCCCAAATCATTGCTAGGTTCCAAAATCTAGTCCACCTTCCAGTGCATTCAGACTTTTATAATCATTCATTCAAGTGATCAGCAACAATATAAGTACTAAAAACAACCAATCAATATGAAAATGTTCAAATATCATAACCGAGCATTAAGCACAAGCCTTCATTACATATTGGCAAAACTCTAACCCATGGTAATGGATCTACTCGTACATGGGTTTAGAAAAAAAAACATGAATAAAATCTATCTTAAACGTAGGTACAAAACGAGATGCATCCCTATTCTAATACCGTAGACTTCAATAGCTCCTCCGCGTTCCGATTTAATCGCCCCGTC
>CM071867.1:10175698-10195849 GCA_036759665.1 Gynandropsis gynandra | reverse complement strand
GGCATTCTGCTCTAGTTCTCTCTGTCCGTGAGTGTGTGAGAGGATCCAAGCTCCCTTTGTCCGAAAACTCCCCTCTTCGTGCTTCTTTCCCCTTTCTCCTCTTTTCCTTCTTGGCCTTTCTTACTTTTCCCTGTGTATTCCCTTAGCTGTCCAGTGATCGTCTCATTTTTACACGTATTTCTCTCATGATTTTAAAGATATTTATGATATAGATGCGATGTTTACATTTGATCTTGTATTCGTTTTACTCGTTTTCGTGTTTTCATGTCCTTATAGGTTTTAATGCAAATTCAGTTCGTTTCGAAGCTAAGGAACATACACGGGACAAAGCGCTAGCATCGAGGATTGTGACGGAGCAAACGAGACGAGATACAGTCAAGACAACAAACTGCACGACCAACACAATTCATAGAACGACCGGGCACATGAAGGAATGGAGTGCCCGGCCGTGCAGCACCATCAGCGTGATCGGGCTCATCAATGAACATGCATGCCCGACTGTGCACCAGTGCCTTGCACGACCGAGCTCATCATCCACAGCCCCAGTATGACCGTGCAGCCATTCCTGCCCGACCGGGCTCATGACACATCAATCTTCCCCGAATGTTCAGCATGACCCGGGCTCCTATGTTGCACGATCGGGCAACACAAAGAGGAACCTGCATGATTGGGCTCATCCTCCTGCACAGCCAAGCACCAGCTTCAGAGACTTGCAATACGATCGGGCAAACCTTGATGCACGGTCGGGCGTGAAGACAGACCTGCAACACGAGAAAAAGGAAACGTTTTAACCGACTGAAAACAAAAAGGAAAAACCATGGGAAAGAATGGAAAAGCATGCCAAAGGGGAAAGAAGAAGAAAAGGAAACAAAATAGAAGAGGAAATAGATATTCAGTCGTTTTACAGACAGAGTTACATAGATAGAGAGGAAAAAGACAGTTGGGGAGTTTCTGGCAAGACACATTCAAGGGCATTGAAGATCAATTCGGAATTTCGGTTTCATCTTAGTTTTTATGTTCCTTATATAATTATTTAGATTATGATTTTTACGGATGCATGAGCGAGTAGTCGTTTTGTTCTAGGAGAAGGGATTAGCCCATGGCTATCCAGGAACCACTTTGATTTATCTTTGAATGCAATTTCCCGTTTTCGTTTATCTATTCTTTGTCTGAGTGTTTCATTTACTTTTATTTATGATGTCCACGTAGATGCATGTTTTAGGAACTTAGGAGAAGGACCCAAAGGAGAATTCTAATTTCGGATAATCAAGTTTAGAACAACCGAGGTTAGGCCACGAAAGTAGGATAGCAGCGGTTGAGGGTAAAACGGATGAATCACTGAACTTATGGGTTTGGATTAAGGTGTCAGCCATGAAAGTAGGGGATAACTTGACTAGATCACGTGTCTATGCCTTGAGATAGGTTATATATCATGTTAGGATTGTCTGCCTTAGATAACTTGATCGAGATTGCATGATTAGATAGGTTGATTGTTGGTTTCGGTAGTCTTGTGGTGAAACCGGATTCCTAAAACGTTTGTCTCACTGTTAAGAACTAGTATTTTATTTTCTTTTAGTTATTTCATTCCTAAAATCAATATTTCGTTCGTTTGCAAGTTTGATTCATAGTTTAAGTTTAGGTTGTGT
This sequence comes from Gynandropsis gynandra, assembly GCA_036759665.1. Lineage (NCBI taxonomy): Eukaryota > Viridiplantae > Streptophyta > Magnoliopsida > Brassicales > Cleomaceae > Gynandropsis > Gynandropsis gynandra. The sequence goes on along the minus strand of CM071867.1, from coordinate 10,194,203 downwards.
TGCATAGTCCCTGTGGGATCAACACCTAAAGTACTACACACGTGTCGTACACTTGTGGGTAGTTTAGGTTAATTTTTGTTTAACTTTGAATCACATCAAGTTTTTGGCGCCGTTGTCAGGGACTATTGTCAACACGTCTTACATTCGAGCCTCGAGTCATTCTTTTTTTGTTCTTCTTTTTGTTTTGTTTTCTTTTGTTTCTTTCTACCTAATTTAGTTTATTTGTCCTTTGTTGGTTTATGACCAGATCTCAAGGTGCTTCCACTCTATTCCAAATCGGCCCCGAGATCAAGCGCACTTACAGACAACTGAGGAAGAGCAAGGAAGAAGGTAACACAGAGCCGTCAGATCAACGAGATATGGATAATCAGAATGGCCATGTTCAACCTCAATTACCTATCGGTAATTTGGGGTAGATGCAGCAACAACAACTCGCACCTCAACCGCGAGAACCACAGGCTCTTCCACCATGTCGCCTCAGAGATTACATGGTGCCGAATATGAACAACGTGCAAACAAACATACGGATGCCTGCTGTTGCTAGAGAACAATTTGAAATTAAGCCGCGATGACCAACATGCTTTATCAGAAGCAATTCATGGATGGAAATCACGAGGATTCCCATCAGCACCTCAGAGACTTCCTAGAAAGTTTTAGTACATTCAAGAGGACGCAATCTTACTGCGTCTTTTCCCCTTCTCAGTTGGGGGACGAGCGAAAAATTGGCTGCAATCGCTCCCCGCTGGTTCAATCACTACTTGGGATCAACTTTGCACATTATTCCTATCACGGTTCTTTCCTCCAAGCAAGACGATTCAGATGAGAGGGGGAAATCACAACGTTTAGATGCACAGATGGAGAAACGTTGTTCGAATTTTGGGGAAGATTTAAGGATATTCTATAGATGTGTCCACACCATGGTCTCGAGCAGTGGTATGTTATCCCAACCTTCTATAATGGAATCATAGACGAACATCAAACGACGTTGGATAATGCTGCTAGAGGATCGTTTATGGATCTGAGCGTTGAGGAGGCATACGAGCTGATAGATAACCTCGCCATGAACCACACCATGTGGTCCACAGGTATGCCTCATAGCACTCGAGGCCTATATGAGCCGAATCAGAGCAGAGCAACGAGCAATGCAGCAAACACCATGTACTGCGTGAATGTCGGAGATACAGAACACATGGCTTATCAATGCACGATGCAAGAGAACATGTATACATGAATTATGCCCAGGAGCAAGGGAACACGCAATTTGGGAATACCTACAACCCGAATTGGAGGAACCACCCGAATCTTTCATACCGAACGACTCAATCGACGAAGTATTCGGGATTTCAGCAAAGACAACTGACATACCATCAAGATAACCAGCAATTTCAGCATACTCAGTAAGTTCCGCAAGCTCCTCAACCTCCTTAAGCCCCTTCGCCAAACCTTGAGGCGGTAATGTTCGAATTTATCAAGGAGCAAAAGGCAGCAACAATCGACGCAAACCGAATTCAATGCGGATGTGGGGACAGTGCTTAGCAAGCTCAAAACTCAGATGAAATCCTTGAGCAAGCATGTGAAGATCTTAGAGTACTACGTAGCACAGCAGGCTGCATCATCTTCTCAGAATCTCGGACAACTTCCCGGTAAACCCGATCTAAATCCAAGAGCGTACGTGAACGCTATTGCCGTGTGCATCATTGATATGATCGAGCATTCGCCCTCCAAAGAGCAAGACCAAGTTGCTGGAACATCCATGAATAAAAGGAAAATGTACCATCGCGATTATGGATGGAGTCGAACAAGATTTAGACAAACCATACGTTGCTCCACCGTTGCCAACCTCCAATACCATTTCCTTAACGATTGCTGAGCAGCAAGAATGAAGAACGAGTGGACAAATTTATAGAGGGTCTCAAGAAGCTTGACATCAACATCCCATTCGTGGAATCCCTCCAAATAATGCCTAATCACGCCAACCTACTCAAGGAGGTTCTTTCCAAGGATAGGCGTATCGAAGAGAGAGACGGTAGCACTCACCGAGGAATGCAGCACCATCCTTCAAAACAAGCTGTCACCGAAGTTGAAAGACCTCAGAAGCTTCTCCATTCCATGCACACTAGGTAATATTGAAGTTGACAATGCTTTGTGCTATTTAGGAGCAAGCGTGAGTCTCATGCCACATTCGGTCTTCAAGCGGATGAACTTCAGAGAGCTCAAACCTACAATGATGTCTCTACGCCTCGCGGATTGCTCGGTAAGATATCCGGTGGGAATTGTTGAAAATGTTCCCACCAAGGTTGGTAATCTTTGCATTCCCGCTGATTTTGTTGTACTTGACATAAAGGAAGATGCTAGGGTACCCATTATTCTTGGTAGACCTTTCTTAGCTACTGCAGGTGCCATGATAGATGTACAACAAGGAAAGCTTTCTTTACGTGTCGAAGATGAGACGATTGAGTTCAAATTGTCCATCTCCATGAATGGATCCTTATTCAAGGAGTCATGCCTTAGAGTCGATTCGCTGGACGAGTTAGCAAAAGACACGCTTGATCAAGTAAGTGTTTCCAATCCTCTTGTGCGATGCTTAATACGAGTTTGAAAAGATGTAGGATTTACCGACGAAGAAGCCAAGCTTTACACGAAATTCATGAGTGCTATTGAAGCAATAGGAGACGCCTCACATGAGGAGATACCACACGAAATACACGCTGATTTCGCAGTGGAGAAGGCACCCGAACTTGAGCTCGAATCTCCTCCATCTTATTTTTCGGTATGAGTACGTTAAATGCGATAAAACATATCCTGATGTTATGAATGCTAACTTGAGTGCAGATGAGATGAGAAAACAACCCACACACGTAAAGAAACGAAGGAGAGTCAGCTTTTCAATATGTACGCACGAAAATTCTACGGAAGACAACCACGAACCTTCCGCTGAAACTCAAAGGAGGCTGCACCCCTACTCTCAAGAGGTAATGGAAAAATAAACCATAAAAACTTTTTGATGCATATATCATTTATCCAACCTCGGGCAGCGAACGAGTGAATCCCGTGCATGACGTGCCAAAGAAAGAAATAGTGACTAAGGGATGACACGACAAAAAGGTCTTACCTCATGACTTCCAACTAGGTGACTTAGTTCTACTCTTCAATTCTCGTCCTAAGCTATTCTCGGGCAACCTACGGTCTCGTTGATCTGATCCTTTTCAGGTACGACAAGTCTTCACACATGGAGAAGTAGAACTATGGAGCGATTCGAGCGGAAGATTCAAAGCTAATGGGCAGCGACTAAAGCTCTACCAAGCCGCTCAACCGATCGAAAGTGGAAACTCCATTTCCCTTTCCAATTCACCCATCACTCACGCATGAGGAATGGAGACGTCAAAGCTTAAAGACGGTAAATAAGCGCTTTCTGGAAGGCAACCCAACTCTTCGGTTTCTATTTTTTTAGTTGTTTCATTTAAGACTCGGTTAATTTAAGAAAAAAAACACAAAAAATACCACCACAAACATGACTTCACTTCTCTCACTCTCCATCAGAGCTTCACGTCGAGGACGCCATTCAACTCAAGTTTGGGGGAGCAGCTCACGTTTTTCAGATGACTTCATTTCATTTTCTTTTATTTTTCTCTTTGATTTCGTAGTTTTTAGTTTGTTTTCGTTTTTCGTAATTCAGATGCATCCTAGGCACTTGTCCGGTGCTACGTTTTGAGATGAACCCTGAACCTAGGATACTTAAGAAGGTTGCATTTTCCATGAATTTTTGCATGTTTGAGCTTGGTTTTTCCTAAGCGTTAGAGCTTATTAGTCGGCTAAAAAAACAATAGGTCGTAATTCTTTGGGAATCCTAGTGTTGCTTGTGGGAGGTTTAGACGAGGTTGCTAGGCTAGTTTATCGTTTATTCTCTCTATCCAGATGGTCATACTTCGTATCGACAATGCCTTACTTCTTTTGATGAGGATTATTATATCGTATGAAATCGAGCTTTTTTCGCAAAATAAAGAGCGCACACTAACACTCCGCTGTCGATGGAAATAATGCCTATAAGCATGATCTAAATTCGATATTAGTGCATTGACCTTGACACCTTTCGATGGTTTGGGTCTAAGTGGTGGGTTGCCGATCATCTTTCTACATCCTAAGGGCATGGCACAATAAAAACATCGCCTACTCCGCTGCACTCTTGAACGAGATGCATGAGTATATCGTCATCGATAGTCTGGGTCTAAGTAGAGGTTGGATCCCTTCAAATCCAGTGTCCTAGAAGCCTAGTGTGTCTGCATAACATAAAAAAGGGACATAAAAAGAAAAAGAAAGAAAAAAAATAAAGAAAGAAAGAAGCTCGGAAATGAAACAAGTATCCTCAATTGTTCTACGTTTAGCATTTGTCTGAAGTCTTGTTTAGTGGAGAGGGTTACCGTGGCTTGTTTAGTTTTCCTTCGATTTGCTTTCTCGTAGGTAGCCTTGGTGAACCTAGGATGAAGACTGAAAATTTAATTAGGTCGAATTTGCTCTCGACTTGCTAGTTGATCGGTTAGGTTTGCTTTAGCGGTATTTCTAGGAGAAAGGGGAATTCTCGGTTTTTATATACCCCACGTGGTCCACGTTTACTTTTGCTTAGGGACAAGCAAACATTCAAGTTTGGGGGATTTTGATCGTCTCATTTTACACGTATTTCTCTCATGATTTTATAGATGTTTATGATATAGATGCAATGTTTACGTATGATTTTGTATTCGTTTTACTTGTTTTCGTGTTTTCGTGTCCTTACAGGTTTTAATGCAAATTCGGTTCGTTTCGAAGCTAAGGAACGTACATGGGGCAAAGCACTAGCATCGTGGATTGTGACGGAGCAAACGGGACGAGATACGGGCAAGATAACAAACTGCACGACGGCACATGAAATAATGCAGCACCATGAGCCCGAACGGGCTCATCAATGAACATGCATACCCGACCGTGCACTAGCCCCTTGCATGATCGGGCTCATCATCTACAGCCTCAGCACGACAATGCACGCATTCTTGCCCGACCGAGCTCTTGACACAACAATCTTCCCCGAATGTTCAGCACGACCTGGGCTCCTATGTTGCACATTTGGGCAACACAAGAAGAACCTGCACGACATGGCTCATCCTCCTGCACGGACGGGCACCAGCTTCAGAGACTTTTAGCACGATCGAGCATACCTTGACGCATGGCCGGGTGTGAAGACAAACTTGCAACATAAGAAAGAAGGAAACGTTTTAACCGACTGAAAAAAAGGAAAGACCACGAGAAAGAATGGAAAAGCATGCCAAAGGGGAAAGAAGAAGAAAAGGAAAGAGAATAGAAGAGGAAAGAGGATATTCAGTCGTTTTAGAGACGTTACAGAGTTACATAGACAGACAAAGATGAAGAAGATAGTTGGGGAGTTTCTGGCAAGAGACATTCAAGGGCATTGGAGATCAATTCAGGACTTTGGTTTCGTCTTGGTTTTTATGTTCCTTATATACCTATTTCGATTATGTTTTTTTTGGACGCATGAGCGAGTAGTCATTTTGTTCTAGGAGAAGGGATTAGCACATGGCTATCCCAGAACCACTTTGATTTATCTTTAAATGCAATTTCCCGTTTTCGTTTATCTATTCTTTGTCTGAGTGTTTCATTTAATTTTATTTATGATGGCCACGTAGATACATGTTTTAGGAACTTAGGAGAAGGACCGAAAGGAGAATTCTAATTCCGGATAATCAGGTTTAGAACAACCAAGGTTAGGCCACGAAAGTAGGATAGCAGCGGTTGAGGGTAAAACGGATGAATCTTAGAACTTATGTGTTTGGCTTAAGGTGTCAACCATGAAAATAGGGGATAACTTGACTAGATCACGTGTCTATGCCTTGAGAGAGGGTATATATCATGTTAGGATCGTTTGCCTTAGATAACTTGATCGGGATTGCATGATTAGATAGGTTGATTGTTGGTTTCGGTAGTCTTGTGGTGAAACCGGATTCTAGAACGTTTTTCTCACTGTTAAGAACTAGTAGTTTATTTGCTTTTAGTTATTTCATTCCTAAAATCAATATTTCATTAGTTTGCATGTTTGATTCGTAGTTTGAGTTTAGGTTGTGTTGCATAGTCCCTGTGGGATCGACACCTAAAGTACTACACACGTGCAGTACACTTGTAGATAGTTTAGGTTAATATTTGTTTACTTTGAATCGCATCATCCAGCCATGCGTTTCCAATTCTTGTTCCAATAGCTTGGTTTTCATTTTGTGTCCAACGGCCAATAGTTTACATTTCTTATTCCAACGGCTTGCTTCCATTTTGTGTAAGCCGCATATTTCCATTTTGTTCTCTCGGTGGCTTGATTCCATTTCTCTTCTCCAGCCGTGTTTCCATTTTGTGTCGGCGACCATCGATTTCCATTTTGTGGAAGCAGTTGTGTATTTCTATTTCTTGTAAGCAATGACCTATGATTTCCATTTGCGTGTCCCAACCATGTGTTTCCATTCTTATGGACGGAAGGAATCTTGGATGCTGACCGTGTACTGCTGAATCGAAAGTAATTTTGCTTGGTTTTGCAGCATTTGCTCGTGTTTGTATCCTGATATCTTCATTTCTTGAAAAACAGGAGAAAACACTAGAGTAATAGTACATTGTCTTTAATAGCTCGGTTAAATCCAAAATAATAATAAAACTAAATATAGAAATAGATGAAAATACTAGGAAAATTTAGACTTTATCACAGTATCCGATCGATCTTGACAAAATGCCCGATCAGGCTACCTCTCCTTTCCTTTTTGTGCAAACCGCGTCCCTCATTTTCCTTTCTCTTCAAACGGTGTGCCGCTCAAGATTTCGTTCCTTTTTCGTTTTAGGTTTCTTGGACGCTCGACCGGGCACAACAAACGGCCCGGTCGTGCACTTCTTCAAAATGGATGATCGCCCGGGCAATGAAGTTACTCGGGCCTGCATTCTCTTCGGGGCGGTTTTCTGGTTAGTGAGCCCGATCAGGCTGTCTGAGGCATCCGCTTGGCTTCCGACCGGGCTGCTTCCACTTGGAAAAAATCTGCCAAGTTTATGCCCGGTTCTGCGTATTGGCATGCTTGATCGTGCATGTCCTTGCTGAGAAGTGATCGGTCGTTCATTGCATGCGCCCGAGCCAGGCTTCTTCTTCGGGGAGAATCGTCTCATTTAAACTCCCGCCATGCTGCCCCTCTGCCTGATCGTGCTCCATGGCTTCATGATGTTTGGTTGGGCACAAAGGAAGGAGCTCGTCCGTGTATTGTTCCCCGTCTCGGCAGTTTCTTGGCCAGTAAGTTAACACCATTCATTTCTTGTTTGTTTATTGTCTCGTTTGCTCCATTGTGATCCTTGACACTCGTATTTTATCTCATGTATGTTCTTTAGCTCTGAAACGAACCAAATATGCATAAAAACTTGCAAGAAAATTTGAACATGAAAACAAGTAAAATAGATACAAAACCACACGTAAACATCACAATTATCATCACAAACATCTCTAAATTCATGCAAGAAACGTGTACTTAAACAAGATTATCAGCCTCATCTAAACCTCCCACAAGAAATACTAGGATTCCCAAATAACTACGACCTTTTCGCTTTTCAACCGACTAATAAGCTCCAAAGTTAGGAAACCTAAGCTCAAACATCCAAGATATCACAGAAAATATCAGTTTCTTCAGCATCCTAGATTCAGGGTTCATTTCAAAACGTGGCATCGGACAAGTGCCTGGGACGACTCTAACTCAAGATAACAAAACCAAACTAAAACTAAGCTAAAAAAACTACCAAATCAAAGAGAAAAAGTAAAAGAAAAGGAAACGAAATCAGCTGAAAAATGTGAGCTATTCCCTCAGACTTGAATCGAACGGGTATCCTCGACATGAAGCTTTGATGGAGGGTAAGAGAAGTTTGATCAGATTTTTTTAACAAAAATCTGAGTCCTAAACTAAAGAGCCACGAAAATGAGAAAAGAAAATGCTGGGTTGCCTCCCAAAAAACGTTTGTTTAACCTCCTTAAGCTTGACGTCTCCATGCCTCATGCATTCGCGATGGGGGGATCGAAAAGAGAAATGGAGTTTTCGCTTTCGATCGATTGAGCAGCTTGGTAGAGCTTAAGTCTCCTACTATAATATTTGAACGTTCCACTCGTCTTGCTCCATAGCTCCACTACTCCATGCGAAAATGCCTCTCGTACCTGAAAAAGACCAGACCAACGGGACCGTAGTTTTCCTAGGAAAAACTTAAGACGAGAGTTAAAGAGTAGAATCAAATCACCTGGTTAAAGTCATGGGGAGGATCTTTTTGTCATGCCATCTCTTAGTACACTCCTTATAGATCTTAGAGTTCTCATAGGCCTCGAGTCGGTGCTCGTTTAGCTTATTGACCTACAAAAGTCGCTTCTCACCTGCACTCTTAAGATCAAAATTAAGGAGCTTTGTCTCCCAATAAGCACGATACTCTAGCTCATCGAGGAGGTGGCAAGACTTGCCATAAACACGCTGAAAAAAGAGTCATGCCAATGGGAGTCTTAAACGCAGTCCTATAGGCCCATAATGCATCATCTAACTTCATAGACCAATATCTACGAGAGCTACACACGGTTTTCTCTAGAATATCCTTGATCTCCTTATTCGAAACCTCAACATGTCCACTAGTCTGCGAGTGGTACGGTGTAGCTACCCTATGGTTCACGCCATACTTCTTAAGGAGGGCCTCAAATTGTCTAGCAATAAAATGCGAGCCCCAATCACTAATGATTACTCTTGGGACACCAAAACGAGGGGAAATTATTTTCTTGAAGAACTTCATAACCACCCTAGAATCATTAGTTGACATAGCCATAGCTTCTATCCATTTAGATACATAGTTTACACCTACCAAAATATATTGATGACCACATGAAGAGGGAAAAGGTGCCATGAAATATACACACCAAACATCAAACAATTCTACCTCAATGATGTAATTCTATGGCATCTCGTTTCACTTACCTATATTCCATGTTCTTTGACATCGATCACAAGAGGAAATGTACCTGTTGCCATCTCTGAAGAGAGTAGGCCAATAAAAACATGCTTGTAGCACCTTTGAAGCGGTTTTGGACTTGCTGAAGTGGCCCCCATAATCTGATCCATGGTAATGGAAAAGAATGCTCTCTACCTCTTCTTCGGGGATGCATCTCCTAGTGACCCCGTCCGTGCATCTCCAGTAGAGAATTGGATCGTCCCAATAGTAGTGCTTGACGTCCGCAAAGAATTTTCTGCACGCATGAAAAGACAACTAAGGGTGTAGTACACTGCTCGCTATATAATTGACAAAATTGACATACCAAAGAGCGAGTGTACTTGAGTTAAGCGTGCAAATGATGTCGTATCTCAAGGAGTCGTCGTTGGGCCTCTCGTCCTCCACAATAATACGAGAGAGGTGATCTGTAACGACGTTCTCTGACCCTTTTCTGTCTCCGATCTCTAGATCAAACTCTTGCAAGAGAAGGATCCATCGGATAAGGCCTGGCTTTGTGTCCTTCTTCCCAAGGAGATACTTGAGTGCCACGTAGTACGTGTAGACAATCACCTTCGGGCCAACCAGGTATGACTTGAACGTGTCAAAGGCAAAGACGATGACAAGGAGCTCCTTCTCGGTTGTCGCATAGATGATTTGAGCATCATCTAAGGTCTTGCTAACGTAGGAGAGGACATGAGAAATCTTGTCTCTCCGTTGTCTTAAAACAACCCAACAGTGTAGTCACTAGAATCACACATGATCTCGAATGGTAAGCTCAAATCCGGCGGTTGAATGATAGGAGATGAAACCAATGCTCTCTTGATCTTGTTGAAGGCGTCATGACACTCTTTGGAGAAATAAAATGTAGCATCCATGGCCAGCAACTCCCTCAATGGTTTTGTGATCTTGGAGAAGTCTTTGATGAACCTCTGATAGAAACCGACATGCCCTAAAAAGCTGCGAATCTCCTTGACCGAAACCGGTGGAGGAAGCTTCTTGATTACCTCGATCTTGGCCTTATCTACTTCAATGCCTCTCGATGAGATCATGTGTCCTAAAACAATCCCTTACTTCACAAGGAATTGGAATTTTTCCCAATTAAGTGCTAGGTTGACTTTCGCACACCGCTACAACACTCTGGAAAGGTTAAGAAGGCAATCATCGAATGTAGAGCCATAAGCAAAAAATAATACATGAAAACTTCTATAATATGCTCAATGAAATAAAAAAAATGCCATCATGCAATGCTGGAAAGTAGCCGGAGCGTTGTAGAGGCCAAAAGGTATACGACGGTAGGCGAACGTCCCTTGTAGCTTTATCTTATTGAATTTATAATCTGGTCGCTAAGCGTTCTAGAATCTGGTCAATGAATGAGAGAGGAAAGTGATCTTTCCTTTTAGATTTATTGAGCTTGCGGTAGTCTATACACATCCTCCGTCCTGCGACCGTCCTTGTCAGAATCAGCTCGTTTTTCACATTGCGCACTATTGTAATTCCTTCTTTCTTTGGCATTATATGCACATGGCTCACTTATTCACTATTCGAGATAGGATAAATGATACCTTCATCCAAAAGTCTTAGGATCTTCTTTTTCACTACCTCTTTCAAATTTAGGATCAGCCTCCCTTGAGATTCGATGGAGGGTTTGTGGCCGTCCTCCATGAGAATTTTGTGCATGCATAATAAATGGCTCAATCCCTTGAAGTCGTTGATGGTGTATCCAATCACTTGCCGAATTTCTCTTCATTCTTACTGCTCACCAACTGTTAAGGAAACAATATAGGAGGTTTGTATGCTAGTGGAGCAACGTACGACTTTTCTAGATCCGGTTCAGTCCCTTCCATGATCGTGATGCCTTTGCCTTTATCCATAGATTTTCCAGCAACTTTCTCTTGCTCTTTGAGGGGCGGGTTATCCATAGCATTCACGTGCTCTCTCAGGTTGAGATCAGGCTTCCTAGGGAGTTTTTTTGGGATTATGAGAGGATGAGGCAACCAATTGTGCTATGGAATTCTCTAGCATCTTCACATGCGTGCTCACGGATTCCATCTAAGTTTTGAGCTTATTAATCGCTGCCCCCATATCTACATTGAGTTTGGATTTTGAATTTCTGCTGCCTTTGCTCCTTTATGAACTCAAGCATTACCGCCTCAAGGCTTGATTAAGGAGCTTGAGGAGGTTGAGGAGCTTATTGGAATTGTTGAGTACCCTGTTGGTATTGCTGCATACCTTACGACTTCTGCTGAAAACCCGAGAACTTAACTGGTTGAGTCGTCTAGTGAGAGAAGTTCGTGTGGTTCCTCCAGTTTAGATTCTAGGTGTTCTCGAATTCCATATTTCTCTGCTGCTCGGCATAACTCATCTGCTACATGCTACATGCTCATCTTTCACAATGCATTTATACGCTAGATGCTCTGTATCTCCGCAGTTTACATAGTACATGGCGTTTGCATTCCCCATTGCTTGGCCTTGGTTCACCTCGTAGAGGCCCCTTGTCTTGTTCGACATACCCCTCGGTGTGGACCACATAGTGTAGTTCATGGCAAGGTTATCGATCAACTCATATGCTTCCTCTACAATGTGATCCATGAATGTTCCTGTAACGGCATTGTCCAACGTTGTTCTTTGCTCATCTAAGATCCCATTGTCGAAAGTCTGGATCATGTACCACTGCTCTAGACCATGGTGTGGGGACATCTGTAGAAGGTACTTAAACCTTCCCCAAGCCTCAAATAAATTCTCCCCTTCTCGGTATCTGAATTTCATAATTTCTCCCCTCATCTGAATTGTCTTACTGGGAGGGAAGAACCCTAATAGAAACAAAGTGTAGAGCTGGTCCCAGGTAGTGATGGAACCCACAGAAATAGACTGCAGCCAAGTTTTTGCGTGTCCCCTAATTGAGAAGGGGAAGAGACACAACAAAATTGAATCCTCTAAGACTCAATGTATCTTGAATGTCCAAGAAAGCTCTAGGAAATCCCTGAGGTGCTGATGGGGATCTTCATGGTTTCCACCCATAAATTGCATATGATACAACATATTGATTATGGCAGGCTTAATCTCAAATTGCTCTCTAGAAACAGTAGGCGTACTTATTGTAGTCTAGACGTTGTTAAAGTTCAGTACCACGTAATCTCGAAGTCGACGTGGTGGAGGAGCTTGTGGCTCTTGCGGCCGAGGTGGTAACTGCTGCTGCTATAACTGTGCCACATTACCAATGGGTAACTGAGGGTGTCTTTTGCTGCCCAACACAACGTTTTGAACTTGTGTACGGGTTCAATCCTGCTTCACCACTGGATCTGATGCCTTTTCCATCAAGTGATCGACTTACTTTGGACGGTGAGAGAAAGACCAAGATGGTCAAGAAGATTCATGAAAAGGCGAGGAAAAACATAGAGGAGAAGAGCAAGCTCTACGTGAAATAGGCAAACAAAGGACGAAAGAAATTGACTTTCGTGCCCGGTGACCAAGTTTGGGTTCACCTATGAAAAGAACGATTCCCGAACGAGCGGAAGTCCAAGTTAATGTCCTAAATCGATGGCCCATTCAAAGTGACCAAGAGGATCAGCAACGACGCCTACCAACTCGAATTGCAAGGTAAGTACAACGTGAGTTCTAGCTTTAATGTTAGTGACTTGGTTCCTTTTGTTGCAGATCAAGCAGATTTGAGGGCAAATCCAATTCAACTAGGGAGCATGATATGATCCTGGACGATGTCGAGGACGCGACCAATGCAGAGGAGGACGCGACCAACCACACTGAAAAACAGTCGGCCTGCGTGACCCGAGACGCCTCCAACGTGACCCGAGATGCCACCTTCACGAACTGAGACGCCATCAGCGCGACCCGAGATGCCATCATCGCGACTCAAGACGCCATCAGCACGACCCGAGACGCCTCCAGCGTGACCCGAGACGCCAAGGAAGAGTCGTCTCGAGCTAAACGAAAGGTGTACGCGACCGGACTAAAGGACATTGGTCCAGTGACCCGAGCTAGAGCTAAGGAGGAAGAGGCCTTGACCCTACCAGCCGGTCCCATGACCCGTGCCGACGCTACGAAGGTTAAGGACGCCATCATCGGGATCCTCACGGCCGTCCATGTTCAAGAAGATTATTCAAGTCCACATGAAATCACGAACCCATGTAACGTTATTCAAGCCGAAGCCCGCCCCACAACGGTTAGTAATTAGGTAAGTTACCCGCGTGTACTCTTTTCCCTTCGTCGGTTTTGTTCCACAAGGTTTTCCGACGACGAGTTTTAACGAGTCCGCGTGTCACTATCCCACGACCTAATTATTAATCCGAGGGTTTCAAGACGAGTTCGCATTCCAACGACACAATTTACAATTTGTCTTAATGTTTTTGTATTTTTCTAGATATTAATTAGTTGTTTTCCATGAAGACTTGCATTTATTGTTGCATTTACTGTTGCATGGCCTTTGGTCTTGATATTATGGCCGGCCACTTCTCTTGTTTGAAACATTTCTAGAATTTTGAATTTTATTTGTGATTTTCCTTGTGAAATCTTCTTTGTTGGTGCGTAACATCCAGAAAAACTCGTTGGTGAGTCGTTCGTTCTTCGTTGGTTCGTAACATCCTTCGAAGACGGACCGGTGAATCAAGAGCTATTTCCACAACTCTCGTGTGACCACTCGTTCCACAATCCTTGTGCAATCCGTTGCAGCAAGGCCTATCCAATCCAACCTTTAGTCTAGAGCATCGTTCTAGCAGGATCGCGTCAGTTACAGTATCAACCACGAAAGTAGGAAGTAACTTGACTAGATCACGTTTTTATGCCTCGAAAGAGGGTCGAAATCATATTAGGATCATTCTCCTTAGATGCCTTGATTGAGAATGCATGATTGGATTGATTGATTGTTGGTTTCGGAGAGCCTTGTGGTGAAACCGTATCCTAGAGTGTTTGTTTCATTGCGAGAACTCATTAGTTTATTGCCTTTAGTTATTTGATCTAAAAAACCATATTTGTTTGTAGCAAGTTTGATTCTTTTGTTTGGGTTTAGTTTGTACTGCGTAGTCCCTGTGGGATTGACACCTAGAGTACTACACACATGTCGTGCAATTGCGGGTAGTTTAGGTTAATTTTATTTAACTTGAACGTAGCATAAAGTTTTTGGCGCTGTTGCTAGGGACTATTTGTCAACACATTTTAGATTCGAACATAGGGTCATACTTGCTTTTGTTTTCTTTTGTTTTCGTTTTTATTTTCTAGCTCCTCCTACTTGTCCTTTGCAAGTGAATGCTTAGATCTCATAGTGCTTCAAACCTACTTCAGATTGATCCCTAGATCGAGAGAACCTGCAGACACTTGAAAAAGGGCAATGGAGAAGGGAAAACAAAGTCGTCCGATCAAGGGAAGATGGATGACCAGAACGTTGTGTTAGGCGAAAATGGACAGCCTCTATTACCCATTGGTAATGTGGCACAGTTACAACAACAACTACCACTTCGGCCGCAAGAGCTACAGGCTCCTCAACCATGTCGGCTTCGAGATTACTTGGTACCAAACTTGAACAACATCCAGATTGCAATAAGAACGCCTACTGTTGTTAGACAACTATTTGAGATCAAGCCTGCCATGATCAATATGTTGTATCATGAAGTAGTTTATGGGTGGAAACCATGAAGACCCCCATCAGCACCTCAAGGACTTCCTAGAGCTTTATGGGACATTCAAGATACATAGAGTCTCAAAGTATGGAATTTTGCGCGTCTATTTCCCTTCTCAATCAGGGACGCGTAAAAACATGGATGTAATCTCTTCCCACGGGTTCCATCACTACCTAGGACTAGCTCTGTAATTTGTTTCTGAAAAACTTGTAGAAAAAGAATATTAAATCGATAATCAGAAAACCAGAAGATATCAAACAGTATTGTTATTTACTTGTCAATCTTTAGGTACACTTGCTGGTTTCTACAATGTACTAAAGACCTCCACGGATAACTCCCCCTGAGTTAGACGTGTAAATACAACCTCAACTGTTTTCACTCATAACCCAGTATCCAATTGAGTACACCTAAAACTTGGAACTCTCTTGTTCTCTGTTTTATGTATCTCAATGATACTGACCAATTAAGTACACCTAAAACTTTGAACTCTCTCGTTCTCTGTTTTGGGTACTTCGATTATCCACCACAGATTCGTTGACCTTCTTTCATGATTTCCAGGTCAATTTATCTGCCTAGCTCTCGGCTCAGCAACCCCCTCCGGTTCTTCCGCCGCGCCGTCATGCTGAAATCTCTTCAGCTTTGAATCCGCTCGATTCTCTTGATTCCTCATTCTTCTCCTTGGTCTTCTCGTTGACTCGCTCCAGTCTCCTTCAATTTGAATTTAACTCCCTTAATTTGCTCAACCAACTGAAACAACACATACAAACTCCGATCCAATTTTTACTGCGTTCACAATCTCCCCCTTTGAATTCTTATCACAAAAACATATATTCGTCAATCACATAGAATTCAAAATATTGCAGTAAAACCATTCAAACATATAACGATCACAGTATGAATTTTAACACCCTAGTCCAGATCATCAATAGTTCAAGCATAGAGAAATAGTAATCATTAAGTACACTTAAGTGATTGTCTTTTAAGTGCACTTAAGATTAAAAAAGAAAGAAAAGTGAGAACAAATCAGTTTCTCTTTCTTTTTCCTTTGCTCTTCTTTGAAGACGATTCCTCCCGAATCTCTTCAATCTCTATGTCTTCTTCTTCTTCGCTCTGCATGTCTCCCCCTGTTTATGTGATAAGATTTCAAAAACAGATTAGTCACAATATAAACTAGAACGAATGACATACTAAAGTAGGTGCACTTGATTACTCTGAGAGCGCAAGATAAGGGCATCAATCTTGCGGAGCATGTCACTCAGGGTGGCATTCACAGTCTGGCGTAGTTCTTTGAGTTCCCGTACCACACTACTCTTGGAAGACCCCGCTGTCGTAGCTGATGGCATCTTCACCATGTAGCGCTTTTCCAATATGATCCAAAGCGGAGTATTTTCACGAACCTCAGTTTTCCCAATAATGTCGGACGCTTGCTGAACCAGTATGTTCTGGATCAGACAGGAAAACGGAAGAATGAACTTGGTGGAGTTTGATAACTCCAGCCCAATAATGACATCCAAAAATACTTTCCCAAAATTTATGGGAATGTCATTCTTCACACAGTAAAGAAATACTGCAGTGTCCTCTCGTATAGCGTCCGATTTCTTGTTTGGAATCCAATTTGTGCGTGAAATCTTGTTCAGCAGTGCATACTCCCATTGCAACTTTGAATTCGGAATTTGCCCTGTCCACGACGTTAGCCGACCTTCTGTCAATTCCTTAGTGACAGTGTCCATATCGAGGTCCAGCTGAAGCTCTTTGCTTCGAGTAATCGGCGTATGTGATATTCCCAAAAAATCATTTATAACTTCCGCACTAAATTTTAAAACTCGACCACGAACATACGTGGTGCCAAACATAGCAGAACCTAAATCTTCGATTTCATGGGCCAAATTCGCGTAAAATTCATACACCAGTTCCTTACAGATCGGCGTCACGGTGGTAACTGTACTCGTCAACTTCCTGTCCACTAATAAATTCCACACCGATAAATGTTGAAATTGTTGTACACTAAGTCCCTTTTCCGAAAAAATTTTCCTCTCCTTCAGAGTCCTAAGCCTACTCAGATATGATTCCTTGTATAAAGTATGGGAGTAAGCTTTTGAAACAGAAATCGGAGTACCTCTTCGTGAAGACTGAGGAGACCGTGTTTCAGATACCGGAATATTTCGCTCGGTTTCCGGTGATTGCGGAATATTAGACGGTTCGGGGCTTGAGGAGGGAACTAAAAAAGGACTGGGAGCCCGTTGCAAAGTGGACACATCTCTAGGTTCGGTAGACTGAGTCTGAGGGTTCGTCTGTAAAGCTGGATCGACAGGCACTCTGATGTCGCTGTCAGAGTGAATACGAAGATGAACAAGAGGAGAAGCACCTGGCCTCATATTCTCTTGTTTGTTGGGAGCAAAAAATTTCGTAGCCATGACTTTGTAGCGACGGCCGTTCACACGCGGGGGATTGCGAGTGAAAACTAGATCCCTCATTTTCACCTCTTGACCATCAACGATGAGAGAATCATCCGGTGAGAGACCAAATTTAGAGCTACGCGTCTGCATTTTTTCTGTGTGAGGGAAGTGATCTGCAAATAGGAGAAATTGCACTCTTTCTCTCGAGAAGAACAGGTTAGGGTTTCTGAAATGCACTCAAATGTGAGAGATGAAACGGTTTAAAAAACGTAAGGTGCAGTTACAGAGAGAATTCAGGGATTTTTAAAAAATTTGAATTTAATGCCCACACATCAGCCCACAAACATCTCATCTCATTAAAACAAACCGCCGGTGAATGAGAAAGAGAAAGACCACTCAAGTGTAGCTACTGCTTGTCAGATCAATCTTAAACAACTTGACATAAAACATGATGAATGGTTTCAAAGCAAAAACATATCATGAAGGAGTTGTCAAAGACTGTAAACGGCTGATCGTTTAAGTACACTTAATGAAATGTGTTCTCCACTTAAGGCAATCTGTTATATTTTATTTCTTTTCATTTTTCTCTTATTTTTTATTTTTTATATTTTTATTTTTTTATTTCTCAAGCACTCAGTCACAGCTTCTAGGACGTTGTTTAGATATCCTTTTGTTCATATAACAAGCTCCTTGACTACCTTTATTTAGGTATACTCTTATGTGTACATAGAGGAGTATTTAAGCACGATTTTTGGCTTTGTGTCATAGGACGTTATAACTGAAACTGAATATCTCCCAACTTAGACCCGAGCATATACTCATGACAGCACAAATTCTATTTTTGCATAAAAATGCATATAAAAGTTGTCTGAGGAGTAAGTGTAGTTTTAAGTGCACTTAAAAAACTGAACCTTTCAGAAATAGAAACAGTGCTCAAACACGGAACAAAGACCATTTAAGTGTACTTAAAATAGGCAGACATGACAGTAATTTTCTTCTTCTTCGTGAGATCGTTAAATATTTCAAAAACTCAATTTCATCAACGTAATATGCAAGATACGATCAAAGCTCACACACACAAAGAGATTTTCTCAGGGAAATAAACCGATTTAAATCCAGAGGTTTTGTGAAAATATCTGCGAGCTGACGTTCCGTAGGCACATATTCAACTTTCATTTGTTTTTGCTCAACTTTTTCTCTCAGAAAATGATGATGTATCTCTATATGTTTCGTTCTAGAATGCTGAACAGGATTTTTAGAGATATCTATTGCACTAGTATTATCACACCATGCAGTAAAGGTTCTGGATTGCATACCGTAGTCCATAAGCATTTGATTCATCCATAACAGTTGAGTGCAACAGCTTCCCAGAGCAATGTATTCAGCCTCAGCAGTAGAAAGTGATGTCGAGTTTTGCTTTTTGCTGTGCCATGAAACCAAGTTGTTTCCTAGAAAGAAACAACCCCC
>CM071867.1:10142892-10167361 GCA_036759665.1 Gynandropsis gynandra | reverse complement strand
TTGAATTCCCGAATATGTGATAATATCTACAACCATGATCTTTGCTCACACTTCATTGCATTATCATTCATTTCTCAAAACCAATGGTGTTTAGTTTATTAAATTTATCACCATTTAGATCAGTTTAATCTTTACTTTGCAATTCAACCAATTCATTTTGTACGTTCTATTCATTAGTCTAATAACTCTATAGTTGCATCGGTTCTCTAGTGTTCGACCTTAGGTACTACACGATATATATTCTTGCGGAAGCGTTAGTCTAGGTATTTATTACTTGAGATTGACTAGATCAAGTTTTTGGTGTCGTTGCCGGGGAATCGATTATGGCATTAGAGTTAGGATACTTTTGAATTAGGATATAGTCATTTCCGGAGTCTTTAGTTGTTTTTCGTATTTTTTTCTCTGTATTTTCTTTCTTATTGAGTCTAATTCTTTTACCTTTCAAAGCTCACACGATTTGTTTTATGTTTCGTCTTTTCTTGTGCAGCCCACTCGTACAAGAGAAGTGCTGGAAATGCTGATCTAGTCTACGATCCAGAGATTGATAGAACCACTAAGAAACTAAAGAAAAGATCGAAAGCTAGGGCAAGCTAACCGGTAGACAACAAGCAAACAAACTTAGACAGCAAGCCCGAGGAGGTAATCGAACCCAACTTTGCAGACGAGAGCAAAGAAGAACAAATGGCGGAACATCGCAACTTGAACGTACCACCAATACCAGCCGCATTGACCTACGGATCATACACGGTCCCTAGGCACATGCAACTCTTATCGTGTATCGTTAGGAGGAATGTTCGCATCGAGCTACAGTTGGCATTCATTCAAATACTAAGAAACATAGCATTCCGAGAAAGACCCGTTGAGGATCCGAATCAGCATCACACCGACATTAAGATGCTTTGCAAAACTACCAAAGCCGGTAAAGGGTTCTCAGATGAGGATGTCATGCCAGCGACCTTCCCGTTCTCGATGAAGAATAAAGCGCAAGATTTGCTATACTCTTAACTGCCAAACTCTTGACACGGTTATTCCCTTAAAATAAAGCTCAGCTCGCCAAAACTCTGATTAACACATTTGTACAAGTGGCTGCCAAGAGCTTATATGAAGCGTGGGAACATTTTAAAGGCTATCAACGCCTTTTCCCACATCATGACATGTATCAAAGTTCCCTCATACATAATTTTCTGCAAGGACTCATGGACAACACGAGGATATTGATCATAGCCCCTGCTGAAGGTTCCTTAAGTAACTTCACATTTCCAGAAATCGAGGACTTGATTGATCGGATGGACGAAGAAGGAAGCAATGTCGCAGGAGAATACAACTGTAACACTCCAACAAAGGTGGCCCATCTGCATGATTCACTTGCCTTATATGCCAACATAGATGAGGATAAAGATCAAGTTGAGGGGATTAACCATTTGTTGTTCAAATCACAACGTCCGCATTACTCAGAGAAATCATGGGAATAAGAAGTTCGAGGATATGAAGAACTGAACTACTTGGGAAGCAATCAGCCTCTAGGGATCACATACAACCCCATGGAAAGATCACCCAAACTTCTCGTATAGGAACTTTGACAGTGCGTTGAATGTGCAACATCTATGGGGAAATTTTCACCCGCGAGTGATGCAATGAAATCAGAACTTCCAGCCAAAATCGCATGATAACGTCTAAATTTTTCTAGTACTTTTCATATATTTTCATAGTTAGTTTTATCATTTATTTGGACTTTACCGAGTATTAAGTACAATTTAGTCTTTTTGTAGCGTTTTCTCGTGTTTTGCAGGAAATAAGATATTGGGTTATAAATGATGTGGTTAATCTCAAGTAATAATTACCCAGACTAAGCTTCTATAAGAATGCGGGTCGTGTAGTATCAGGGTCGAACACAAGGGAATCGATGCAACCCTAAAGCTAGCAAACTAATGAATAGGACGATTAAAATCAATAAGTGTTTGGAATGCAAATAAAGCTAAACTAACTAATGAACGGATTAAATTCAATTAACTAAACACCAGAGGTTTTGAGAGATGCACGATGACGCAATGAGGTGCTAATAAGATCATAGTTATAGAAAAGATTACGTATTTGGGGAATTTAAGCTCTTTCCTAGGGAATGACTTCGTGTTGCCTAAAACCACTATCTAGCATGCGTACTACAAATTTCCCAATTGTGTAATTTTACCTACTAGATGCATTAAGATAGCTATCCTAATTCCTAAGTTCAATTAACCGACCGTCTAAGATCCTAAATCAATTGAGACTTCAATCATGGCTACATTCCAAAATCAAATTCATCTCCCAATGCAATTAGATTTTTATAATCATTCATTCAAGCTACCAACATGAATAAAAGCATAACGAACAAACAACCAATCTGAAACGATCAAATATTGTAACCAAGCATTAAAAACAAAACTTCATTACATATTAACAAAGCTCTCTAACCCGTGGCTATGGATCTACTCGGATAAAGAACGAAAGAAAACTATATTCATCATGGATAAAGAACGAGATCCCCCCTATTGTATTATCAATGTCTTCAATTGCTCCTCCTCGCTCCAAGTTCGTCGCACCGTCTCCATCCTCGCCTGCATTATGCTCTCTCTCTACTCTCTCTATGTTTTCTGTCTCCTCCCTTTCTGTCCAAATTGTCTCCACTCTCCTTGCCCCCTTTCTTCCTCTTTCCTCTTTCTTTTCTTTCCTTTTCTCCTTCTTTCCTCTTTGGTCGTGCTTTTCCATTCCTGCAATTGAGTTTCCATTTGTGTTTAATCGGCTGAAAGTTTCCTTTTATTGTTCAGCGCATGCTTGTTCTTCATGTCTGACCGAGCACAAGAGCCAGCTCAGTCGGGCACTTCATCCATGGAGTGATCGGTCGGGCTTCACCTATGCCCAGGTCGTGCTGCATGTTTGGGAGCTTTTACTGTTTGGTGAGCCCGGTCGGGCTGGGAATAGTGCTCGGTCGGGCACTCCCTTTCTCCTTGTGCGCCCGGTCGTGCTGAAGTGTGTGATCGGCCGTGCGTGTTGTTTCCTTAGTGAGCCCGGTCGTGCAGTGCATGGTGATCGACCGTGTTGTGCCTTTTCCTTCTTTTCCCAGTCATGCTATGTGTGGGTGATCGGTTGTGCTCTTCCTTTCTGTTGTATGCCCGGTCATGCAGGTTTAGGTAGTTGTAGGGCGTTTTCTCGTGCCAATATTCGATATCTTCATTTCCTGCAAATGCACGAGAAAACTCTAGAAGAGGACTAGATGATGATTAATGCTCGGTAAACTAACTATGAAAATAAACTAAAATACTATACAAAATAGAAGTTATCAAAATCCCCCAGACGTGAACCTATGCTCGTTCTCGAGCAAGTCTAGAACTAAGCATGAGAAGAGTTAGACAACATTCGAAAAGATAAAGTAGATAGGAACGTGCACACCTGATGTGTGCTTGTTGTTATGAGTCTTTGTTGTGGATGATATTGAAGTAGAAAATCTGTAACGAAGAGTCACATGATCACAAAAAAAAAAAGAGAACGATACATCAAAGTCACTAGTAGTGTGCATGCTTGTGAAAAGAATAAGATTCGAATTGTGAAAAAAATAAAACGAAATAAACTAAAAGGATACAGGGCTCGGTGATACGAGCATGGAAAACATCGAGGAACCCGAGCATGAAGAGGACGCCTTAACAATACAAGAAGGTATCGTGACCCGTGCTAAGGCTAGGAAGCTCAAGGACACCATCGGAGGACACGCCTTAACAATACAAGAAGGTCACGTGACCCGTGCTAAGGCTAAGAAGCTCAACGATGCCATTGGAGGACACACCCTTAACAATACAAGAAGGTTCTGTGACCCGTGCAAAGGCTAGGAAGCTCAAGGACGACATCGGAGGACACGCCCTAACAATACAAGAAGGTCCAGTGACCCGTGCTAAGGCTAGGAAGCTCAAGGACGCCGAACATGAAGATGATGCCCTAACAATACAAGAAGGTCCCGTGACCCGTGCTAAGGCTAGGAAGCTCAA
Source organism: Gynandropsis gynandra (assembly GCA_036759665.1). Taxonomy (NCBI): domain Eukaryota; kingdom Viridiplantae; phylum Streptophyta; class Magnoliopsida; order Brassicales; family Cleomaceae; genus Gynandropsis; species Gynandropsis gynandra. The sequence continues at coordinate 10,163,345 of CM071867.1, read as the reverse complement.
GGACGCCAACGATGAAGAGGACGCCCTAACAATACAAGAAGGTCTCGTGACCCGTGTTAAGGCTAGGAAGCTCAAGGACGCCATCGTAGGACTACTTGCAGCCGTGCGGGTTCATGATGAGTGCTAGACTCCACAAGAACGGGTCAACATCCAAGTCGTACTTCACGCGGAAGATCATCTTACAATGATCAACCATTAGGGCAATTGTTTTGTGTGTGTTCTTTTCCCACCGTTGGTTTTGTCCCACGTGGTTTTCAAACGGCGGGTTTTTAACGAGGCCACGAATCACTTACGTTTTCCTAATTGTTGATCCAAGGTTTCATACGCCGATCGTATCGAAGCACATTACCATTACATTTCTTTTCATTTAATCCATAAGTCTTGCATGGCTTGCGTGCCTGATGAACATTAATTGTGGCATTGAAGTCTTGCATGGCTTCTTCCTCTTCTTATGGTCGGCCATCCCCCTTGTGAACAATCAATCTTCCATTTTTTATATTCAAACTTTTTCTCTTTGAGAAATTCTCTTGTTGGTATGTAATATCCAGCAAACTCAGTTCGATCTTCTTGGTGTCTCATATCGAATGATCTCAAACTTTGGTATATCAAGAGTCTTCCGCAACTCTCGTGCGACCCATCATTCCACACGCCTTGTGTAGAGGAGTCTCTCGGCTCAGCTGCAGCAAGGATTATTCCGTTACAACCTTCATTCTAGAGTTTCGATTCAGCGAGGAACTCATCACTGGGGTTGCCTCCCGAGAAGCGCTTGTTTAAGGTCACGAGCCTGACCTTGATGTGCTACTCATTAGGTGGACGTCCTCGACGTCGTAGTGTGTGTAGCGTCTCGTGTGCATAGGGTGCTCGATTGGGTATAGCACGCGGGTCAGGTGAGTTCCTTGCACAATCTTTCATGTCCTCCCTAAGCTTGGTCGTGATGTTCCCTAAGTTGGGGGCTAGATCATGCTGTCCAAAAATTTTGGTCGAGCTGTCCATAAGTCCAGTTGTGCACTCCATGAAACCGGTTAGGCGTTCGTCTCTCGTTTCCTTAAATGTCTCCAGAATTTGTTGGTGCGTGAGTGCTTGTGGTGAAGGCTTCATCTTCAAATTGGGTGCCTTATCGATGCTCCAATTAGGTGTTGGACGTTTGGTGTGGCTGTTAGGTATCTCAGGAGTGGTTGAACTCGCACTGCATGCTGTTTGAGACGCGCTGGAATCTGCCTTGGACGTGCGGAGGTTTGTACATTTTCCAAGGTTTTTTCTTTTTTGTGGTTGAAAATTTTTCCACGGTGGCACTCTTTGTACCCTATTCTAAGACCAACGACACAACACATATTGTGGACCTTTTCTTCGAGAACATCGTGCTCATCCACGACTTATCAAAGACTATCGTATTGAACCATGACACAAAATTCATGAGTTATTTCTAAAAGACATTTTAGCAGAAGTTAGAGACTAAGCTCGTGTTCTCTACCATGTGACATCTGCTGATAGCTGGTCAATCGCACGCTAGAAAATTTTTGAGATCCTTCATTAGATGACCCCATGAAGTGGCTTGATTATTTTTTCATGTCGAGATTGCATACAATTGAATACAACATTCTACAACTAAACACCTATCATTTGAAATTGTATATGGATTCAATCACATCATATGTAGACCATTGGTCATACCAAGCAAAGAAGTCACTGACATGGATGATGAGAAGAAAGCCAAGTTGATCAAGAGACTGCACGATAAGATCAAAACAATATAATGCGAAGAATATAACAATACGCTAAATAAGGAAAAAGTGGATAAAAGAAGATGGTGTTCGAAGAGGTAGATTGGATTTGGTTATACCTAACACATAAGAAGCTCAAAGCTTACACATATAGGAGATTACATGTTTCGTGTTCTAGAGTCGATCAACGACAATGCCTATTGCCTTGAACTAACAGGTGAATATAATGTGTTTACAACCTTTAACGGCATTGATCAAGCTCATTTTGATATAATATAAGTGACGGCATCCAAGAGCAGAATTCTCGCATTGCGGAGGGAATGATGAGGATATAACTTACATTATAGCTTATATGCACAAATATTATATGGAACACAAAATATCTAACATAGTGACCTTAAAGAGAATAATCTCCTCTTTAGATCTAGAATATAACATACTCAAGTTTCATACCTTTTGGCTTGTTTCCTATCGAGTGTCATGCCGAAATTCCTGGTCTCGTTTCGTGTCACTTGCATCTTTGTCACTTGTGTTTTGGATCGTCATTCAAAACATCATGCAATTTCAGAATCTCTAAGTAAACCAAGATCTTCTTCTTCCAATGAGAAGTCTCATTTATCATCGTATTTTTTTGACATCCAACTTAACCATCACCGTTATTTACTTTCTTAGATGAGGGAAAAGTTCGAGAATTGTATCAAGAACTCCTCAAACGAGGAACGTACATGTTCCCAAATTGCAATATGGTTGAACACAGATTTTCCGAAAATATGTTCAAGAAATCAACCAGTTAAGAGAATACCTTTCTATAAAATGGACTATGTTACCAATTGTAAGATTTGGCGAAAAAGCTTGAATCATTGGAGAACGCTAAATTAACCAAAGAATGAAGAGCAAAGATGAACACACAGTTTCCGTGTTCGAATTGTCGATGTGACAATCCTAATCACGACCTTGATCAATACGATCTCGGAAGCCTCCTTTACTATGCTTGAGATAGCATTCGAATAGAATACACACTACAATATATTTGTACACTGAAAAGCAAGAAGAAAAAAGTGTTCTTTCGGCCCTCTCTTTTTCAGATTGAAGAACAGAGCATCGAACTTACAGTTTTATACCAGCCGCCACATGATATGCACGAGACTTAACCAACTTAACGTCCTCCGATTTGACATGACTAGTTTACTCGTGTTGCCATTTGATTTAAAACTCGATTCAGAACACTATCCTGCGAAGCTTCAAACTCGACTGCGTACCATCAATGTTAGGGTAATATATTTAGCAAAAGTAAATGATCTCGGTTTTAAAAAAAATATATTCCACAATTTCTCTTATGTTAAATTTGTCTCCAATTATTATAATTTTATCTAAACTATTCAATTGGCATACTATTATTCTAATCATAAAAATTAAAAGATATTTGTCGTCAATAAAATAAAGTCAAGATAAGATTTGTACTAATTATGTTATCGTGCGACGCAAGTGAATATTGTGTTGTATACACGTTCACTACGAATATTCACATTTCAAAAAACAAATCTCTCACAGCCCATAAGAAAATGCATCGTTATTTGCATGTGTCTTTTACAATATGCTACCTGTTATGTATATATGTCGTTATTTGTTAAGTATTTTTACAATATGTTGCCTGTTATATATATATGTGTATATATATATGTGTGTGTAAATAGGTAAAATTTTTCAATTGTTTTTGTAATAAAGAAATTTTTATTTTGAAATTATTAATTTATATATAAATATATATTAATAAAAGAAATAATTATCAGATTTTATCCAAATTTCTATGTAATAAAAGAAATAAATATATAGTAATTACTTTTTCACTCTAACATAGTATAAATAAGTATTTGGGTAAAATTTAAAAACTAATATTTTTATTCAAAATGATTTTTATTTAAATGTATTATTTAAATCTTTTTATGATTAAAGATTTTTAAGATAAAACTTTTTGGCAAAACATTTTCCGAAAAAATAATAGATACATAACGTGAGTTTAAGCAAGGCGGGTCACGACTCACGAGGGTACTCCGACGAAGACGACTTCACGAGGAATATCCGCCGGCCGGTGGTGCTGTGCGAGCGCGGACGGTCGCCGACTCGCCGGAGGGAAAAACAATTAGGTTAGGGAAAAAAAATTAGGTTGTCGAAGATTAGGGTTAGGGAATTAAAAAAAAACGGTGCCCCTGCACCTGCTGCGGATCGAACTCGAGACCATAGACCTGAATTTGGCACGCAACAACCACCACACTACGATACATTCTTGTATCTAGTGGTGCCCCTAAAAATAAAAATTATTGTGGTGCCCTAGGCCCTGTGCTTGGACTGCTTGTGCTCAAGCACGGCCCTGCATATAACATATAGTGTTCCAAAAGTTGGGAGACCAAAGTATAAAAGACAACTTTCTTTTTGGTTCTTTAGGACAAAGAAAAGTTTTGAGCTTTTGGGCTAAACAGAAAAAGGTTTCTGTTTGTTTCCCGGGAAAATCTCTTCTTCTTCCACCTATCTTTTTCTTCCCAATAAAAAAACAATAGGAAAACAGGAAATAAAAACAAAAAACATTCCGCAATCTATGCATCACCATACCAAAAATAGTAAAAACATTATGAATTTGTTTTTCTGCTTGAATAATTTTGTTTTGTTTGCTGTTCTAATTAGTTTCTTATGATCTTCTGTGATTAACAGAGAGGTGAGGGAGAGTGAGAGAGAGAGATTCATTTTTGGTTGCCTCTCCTCTACGAAGCTTTGGCCTCTCTTCGTCACACCAACAAGAAAAAACAATATAAGGGTCGTTCTGTTTCTTCTGGTAAATGCGAATTTTATTTCTCAGAGGAACAAAATCGAGATAGGAGGTGGAAGAAGAAGAAGGAGACGAACTGGGTTCGACGAAGGAAGAGAGAATGAGCACTTCGTCGAGCAATGGGTTGCTTCTGACGTCAATGTCGGGACGACACGATGACATGGAAGCTGGCTCCGCGAAAGCAACAGATCATTTAGAAGAGGAGCTTGAACACGATCCCGATGATCCTTTCGACATTGATAACACCAAGAATGCCTCCGTCGAGACGCTCCGTCGTTGGAGGGTATCTCTTCTTCCGTTGAAGTTCTCTATGTATTGTCCTTGAATCAGTAATGCCGTTCCCAAATGGATTTCTTTTGTTGTTTTCTTGGTCCATATGCGCAACAATGGTGATCTGTTTCGAATGTCTTAATGGGTTTGAAGGATTGTCAACGTATTTGAATGTTGGGTGCTTAGGTATTTTAGAAAAGATTTCATGGAAGAAATTTCTGCGATGGGGTTCCGGAATCAATCTGTTTATGCCTTTACCATCAAATGATTCCTGAATCTAGTTTTCTGAATGTTTGTAGCAAGCTGCGTTTGTGTTGAATGCCTCGCGTCGATTTCGATACACTTTGGACCTAAACAAGGAAGAGAATTATGACAGTAGAAGAAGGATGATCAGAGCACATGCCCAAGTCATAAGGGTAATCTTCTATCCAGAAGTTGTGTGATGTGTTGTATGCCATCAAAAAATTGCTGTTTCCCCTCTCAAGCATTTCTACTTGTTATGTCTCTCATCGGAAATTCCTTCGTGAATCAGGCAGCTTTGCTTTTCAAGTTGGCCGGGGAACGACAACACGGTATATTTCTCTCTGTAGGAATGAAAGCAAACTCAAATCTAATGTCAGTTGAAAGTAACGAATTTCGGGAGCATCTTGCTGGTTTATAGTGCAGACTTTATTATTGCTAAATTCCTCTCAACTAGTGATAGGAAACTTTGAGATTAAATTTTGTATTGGTCTATCAAGTTCGTTTTTTCCTCTGATTGATTTTCCTTTGGATCAGGGTTCGGCACTTCATCAACTCCACCAAATTCAACCGGAGACTTTGAGGTTGAACTTGAAAATCTTGTATCAATGACCAGGAACCAGAACATTTCTGTTTTGCAACAATATGGAGGAGTAAGATTTAAGACCTAGTTTGCTTCTTTGTATGCTTTATTTACTTAAATTTGTAATTTTTGTCATGCTGACATCAACTCCTCAGGTTAAAGGTCTAGCGGAGAAGTTGAAGTCGAATTTGGAGCACGGAGTGGATGATGAAAACACAGAATTGGTAAAGAGGAAAAATGCATATGGATCGAATACATATCCTCGGAAGAAGGGAAAAAGCTTCTTTGTAAGTAACTTTCATTTATTGGAGTTGTCTGAAAGAGCAAATAGCCCTTTTGCCGGTGCTTCTTCAGTGTTCCAATAAGTCTTTAATGGGCATAACTTGTGCGTTTTCTTTTTTGATGCGCCAAAAGATGTTCCTTTGGGAAGCTTGGCAAGATTTAACGCTAATCATCTTGATAGTTGCGGCTGTAACATCGTTGGCACTGGGAATAAAAACGGAGGTACACCCAGGCCTCACATTCCTACTTAAACTTTCCAAAAAGTAAATACTTGTTTTGGTGCTTAAACTGAGATTCCTCCTTTATGTTTTTTACCACTTTAGGGTGTAGAAGAAGGATGGCATGATGGTGGCAGTATTGCATTTGCAGTTTTGCTTGTCATAGTTGTTACAGGTAGGAAATTACTCTGCTCATCATTTCCTTACTTCCTCTCTTTTCTTTTCTACTTTGTCTAAAGTTCTTAACCTGATTTCAATTTTTCTCCAGATGCATCTTGTCATAGTTTTGGAAAATGAAATCATTACGCTGTTATTGTATCTTCTGGTTGGGCATAAGTGTAGACTTTAAAACAAATAAATTTTCTGCAGTTGCATTTTCTGATTACTTAAGAAAAAGCACTTGATTGATGTATTAGAGAAGCCTCATTTTTTCTACAATGCTGGTGACGTTTACATTGCATCTTCGACTTTGTTTCTACAGCCGTTAGTGACTATCGTCAATCCCTTCAGTTTCAAGACCTCAATGAGGAAAAACGAAATATACAACTAGAGGTGTGGGTTGTGATATCATAGAATTTTTTCATTATAAGTTTATGGGGCTGATATCTTAATAAATGAGAACCTCTACAGGTCATGAGAGGAGGTAGAACCGTAAAGATTTCTATTTATGACATTGTTGTGGGAGATGTTGTACCTCTTAGAATAGGTGATCAGGTAGGTGTACATTGTCAATAAATTTCATTATCCTACCTTAGAATTCATAATTTTTGTCTTAGTCATTTCATCTCTTCTCAGGTCCCCGCAGATGGAGTGCTAATTAGTGGTCATTCTCTTGCAATTGATGAATCTAGCATGACCGGTGAAAGCAAGATTGTGGGTTCATTATGGTTTTTCTTGAGCAGTTTTATGGTTCTCCACTTTTTTACAGTCGCTAACGAAGACCCTTGTAACAGGTGCATAAGGATCAAAAGGGGCCCTTTCTAATGTCGGGTTGCAAAGTTGCTGATGGAGTCGGTACTATGCTGGTAAATTTTGAGGCTTCTGTCCTTTTCTGAAAGCGATAATCCTATTTACACTTGTTCTGTTGTTCACTCGATGTGAATGTTTTATAGGTTACAGGTGTTGGAATCAACACCGAATGGGGATTGTTAATGGCAAGTATCTCAGAGGATACCGGTGAAGAAACCCCATTGCAGGTGTCCTCTTGATCACTGTAGTTTTTCGTAATGTCATGTGTTATGGACCTAATGATATCTTGTTGAAACCTGATCATCTGTTTTGTAACTTATACTAGGTTCGGTTAAATGGTCTTGCAACTTTCGTCGGTATAGTGGGGCTCTCTGTGGCTGTTTGCGTTCTGGTTGCTCTTCTTGTAAGGTAACTTACTACACCCTGATGAACTAATAATTTGCTTACAACTTGATTCCAAAATTTTAATTGTAAATGTTATTGATCTCAAGATATTTCACTGGAAACACACAAGACCCCGATGGAACGCCTCAGTTTATTAAAGGGCGTACCAGTATAGGTGACACAGTAGACGATTGCGTAAAGATATTTACAATTGCTGTAAGTAGTTTCAGTCATTGTTAATTAGGCTATTCAATACACATGTCATCTGATTGTGGTACATTTCAGGTTACTATCGTGGTTGTGGCGGTGCCCGAAGGACTTCCACTAGCTGTTACTCTAACGTAAGTTATAGTCACCACTTCTATTTCACATGGAAATAACGATATATTAGGTACTGATCTTCACATTACATCTTTTTGGGTTCGTCAATCAATCAGTTTGGCTTACTCAATGAGAAAGATGATGGCTGACAAAGCTTTGGTAAGAATCACTATGGGTGTGCTTATTTCAACTTTCTTTTGCTTTTTAATCTTTTCATTCTTATCTGAGACACTTTTTTCCTGGTTTTTATCTGATAACACAAAATGTAGGTTAGGAGGCTTTCAGCTTGTGAAACTATGGGCTCTGCAACAACAATATGCAGCGATAAAACCGGAACTTTAACTTTGAATCAGGTCAGTCTCGACCATAAATTCGCATGTAATTAGGTGTACTTTGTGCTAACATGCAAATGATGGGATATAATTAGAGCTAATTATGTTCCCTTCAAATTTCAGATGACAGTGGTTGAGGCTTATACTGGTGGAAAAAGGATGGAGTTACCAGACAACTCCTCGGGGATGCCTTCAGAACTTCTTTCATTAATATGCGAGGGTGTCGCACAGAACACAACGGGAAACGTTTTTGTCCCTAAGGTGTTTTTCAGCATTTTTTTCATTCACATTGGAAATAAAACCAGTAAATTTCTATCTGAAATATGATATCTAGGTAACTAGAAAGCGATTGAAGCCTCTGGCTTCTATCTACATGACAAAAGATAAATCTGTTAACGGCTTAAACTATGGTATATATAATTATTAAGGTTTTGTCTCAGATAAGAATCTTCACTGAACCAAAAGTTTGGACATATAAACTGAATGCAATGTTTTCATAGACGTTGAGATGCCCATGTGTGATTTCATCTTCTTTCTCTCGTTACTTTGAGTTGTTCTCGGAGGATTGTTAAGTAATCGCATTGTTCTATGGTAGGATGGTGGAGATGTCGAAATTTCTGGATCTCCCACTGAAAAGGCTATTCTTTCTTGGGCTTATAAGGTATTGCTGTTTGTTTGTTGTGGCCTATATTTGACATAATTTATCCCATTGGATTGGTGATATATATAAGGAAACGATTCTGCAGCTGGGGATGAAATTTGATAGCATCAGATCAGAGTCTGCTGTCATTCATGCTTTCCCTTTCAACTCAGAGAAAAAGCGTGGAGGTGTTGCAGTACTTCGGGTAATGTCTTGATTCTTTTTTCTAGTTTGGAACATCGATATATGGATTCTTCATACGAACATTATGAACTTTCGCTTCTTCTATACAGCTTCTTATAGCTGATTAAACATATTTTGACTTTCTGCAGGGTGATTCTGAAGTTGTGATTCACTGGAAGGGAGCAGCTGAGATAGTTCTGGCCTGTTGTACACAATACATGGATTCAAATGGTACCTTGCAACCTATTGATGAACAAAAGGTGAGTAAAGTAAAAATATGGGAAGAAACAACCAATCTTCCCTAATTTTTTCTTGTGCATCAGAGAATAAATTAGGAGAAAGACGATATTTCGTAGGGATCGGCCTAATAAGGAGCATTTTCTTAGCTGTGCACATAAAATGTTCATATCCTGGGAGTCCAATGTAAACTGCATTTATGTTTCTCATGCTCTTGAAATCTAGAAGAGCTGACTAAATCTATAAATTTTCATTCAGGAATTTTTCAAGGTTGCCATTGATAGCATGGCTGGAAATAGCTTGCGATGTGTTGCTATTGCGTGCAGAAAATATGAACAGAGCAAAGTTCCCAAAGATCAAGAGGACTTGGATAGATGGGCTTTACCAGAAAATGAGTTGGTTTTGCTTGGTATTGTTGGTATAAAGGTAAACGTATTCAAAATTTTCTACAACTCCAGATTTGTTTTGTGAGTTCACTCAGTTGCCAAAGGAGCATTACAATCAAGTCTTCTTCCTCAACTAGTTTCTTTTCTAACTCATTTGGTGAATATTCACCCTATGCAGGATCCTTGTCGCCCTGGCGTCAAAGATGCAGTGAGAATCTGCACAGCTGCCGGCGTCAAGGTAAGTTCCGGCCTCATTGAACTTCAGTAATGACCTTTGTTTCTAGTTTGATCATTGTCTTTCCAGTGAATCTACAATAGCACTGGCATGCTGTTGAATTAACGGGCATGATCACCATCGTCTTCTGTGATGATTTTTCTCAAACCATATACATTGCATTGTTAAGGTACGAATGGTGACTGGAGACAACATTCAAACAGCAAAAGCAATAGCTTTGGAGTGCGGCATTCTTACTTCTGATGCTGAACTTACTGAGCCTACTATTATTGAAGGAAAGGTGTTCCGTGAACTATCCGAAAAAGACAGAGAAGCAGTAGCCAAGAAAATAACGGTATGATTTTAATGATGTTAATTTTCATATATCATGTTAATCACACAGACCCACCAGTGCCATTGTGCTCTAAGTTCTAATATATCATGTAAGTGTAATCTTCGATTATTAACATGAGTGATAAGCAGGTGATGGGCAGGTCATCTCCTAATGACAAGCTTTTGCTAGTTCAAGCTCTACGGAAAAATGGAGAAGTTGTTGCTGTCACTGGCGATGGTACCAATGATGCTCCGGCACTTCATGAGGTTTAAAATCATCTATTTTTTCTCATATTTTCGTCTTTTATCGTTCATTCCCAAATCCAACTTTACTTCTACTGTGTTGTATTCTAGGCAGATATAGGTCTGTCTATGGGTATATCAGGAACTGAAGTTGCGAAAGAAAGTTCAGACATCATCATTTTGGATGACAATTTCGCTTCAGTTGTTAAGGTTAGTTGCAGTGGTAGGTCTGCTGTAGCAAGTGCCACATCTTCTGCTTTGAACTTATCCTTCAAGTGTTAAACCTCTAAAAACACCTTACATCCCTTTGCTCGTCATAGGTTGTTCGCTGGGGTCGCTCCGTGTATGCTAATATCCAGAAATTCATACAGTTCCAACTTACCGTTAACGTTGCTGCTCTTGTTATCAACGTTGTTGCAGCAATGTCCTCTGGTGATGTTCCTCTCAAGGCAGTACAGGTTAATATACTTTTCTTCGATCCTCTCTGCATAGTTGAACATGTAACACCGGGCAAGTAAAAATGGAAGACCAATAACATAATCCCTCTGGCTTCAGAGAAAATTTCATATGCCTTACAAATGGTATTTGGTATGTGCTTACATTGTGTTTCTTGATGCAGCTTTTATGGGTTAACCTTATTATGGACACCCTTGGAGCACTTGCTCTTGCTACAGAGCCACCAACAGATCACCTTATGCATAGAACTCCTGTTGGAAGGAGGTAGAACACACAATTCATTTTTCCCAATCATTCTAGTATTGTCAACTCGATGAACCGCAATATTTTCGCGAGTTGTATCATATGACCCGTGATCATTCATTTCCGGCTCTGCAGGGAACCTCTAATTACAAACATCATGTGGAGGAACTTGCTCGTGCAGGTATCAGGCACACGAGAAAACTGATATGACTTGCGCTATGTTGTATTGAACTAGCTTTTTTCTGACTATACAAAAACCGGGGATGTTGCAGGCCTTATATCAAGTCCTTGTTCTCCTAATTCTCAACTTCGCAGGCTTCAGCATTCTTGGCTTGACTCATGATGACCATGCACATGCTGTGGAAGTGAAGAACACCATGATATTTAATGCCTTTGTCATGTGTCAAGTAAGCATCTTCCCTTTAGATGATTAGATTTATGTATTCATCTGCCTGAGACTCTAGCCGCTAATGGGATATCCTTTTCGTCTCTACGATACTACAGATATTCAATGAGTTCAATGCAAGAAAACCTGATGAAATGAATGTCTTCCGGGGAGTAACTAAGAACCTCCTCTTCATGGGAATCATCGGGGTTACCTTTATACTTCAGGTCTAGCACCAATAAGCCTCTCTGTCTCTGTTCCTGTCTTGATAAATAGATATGGGAGACTAGTACTAAATGCTTGGTATCGCAATGCAGATAATCATTGTTACTTTCCTTGGAAAATTTGCCTCTACGGTGAGGCTTGGCTGGGATCTATGGCTCGCGTCTATCGCCATCGGCCTCGTCAGGTTAGCCTAGTTTCTTCTACTAATCCCCTTTATGCCCATTTGAACTCTAGACCTAGAGTTTCAGAACAAATAACACTCATTTGATTGAATGAATGGTCGTCTCTGCAGCTGGCCTCTCGCGATTCTTGGAAAGCTCATGCCCGTGCCTAAAACACCGTTGAGCATCTACTTCAAGAAACCATTCCGTAAATATAAAGCTTCAAGAAGTGCATAAAGACAGTAGATCATCGTTTTCCAATGCTGCAACATCAGGCACTCTGACTAAATCCCACAAAATAAACAGTTAAACCCTATGATAAAGCCTTTAACCTCTAACCTCAGACCGCAAAAACTACAAACCCTTTACCATAAAGATTACTTTTCTTATGTAAACTGCATCAGATTCTTTTGTACCCTTTCTCCATATATTCCTCTTTCGGTTGGCCTTTTGTATGATGGGACTGCAATTGTAAATTGATATGGGATTGAAGTATACTGGTGGGACTTTTCGGCTGGTTCTTTTTTCAGTTTGAATAAGGTTTGATCTGTGCATTTGAGAATCTGTCTGTTGTTCCTCGGTGTTCAGACACAATCAACTTTGGATACATATGCATTCTCTTTATAATCTCCCAAGTTCAATCTTGTCATCTCATGCTGCAAACCACCGAATATGAAAGACCAACTAAAGCTAAATCTAGAAGGCGAACTCGAATACCCTTGTTGTCAAAATTCGAACTTGCAAATGTTTTCCATACTTATACTAAGAGCAAACTTACAAAAGCTATACGCCAACAATTAATCTGTAATCTCAACGGTTTTACGTAGACAAAACCAGACAAGACTAATCTCTCGCCTAAAAACAAACTTAAATTGAGATAAACTTGTGTATAAACGATGAAAACGCTGGTAATTAAATGCCTTACACTTTGGTGAGAGGACCATTTGGTCCATCTATGCTTCAAGATCACTCAGAAATGCACCACCCATTCCCCTTTAAATATGCAACCAGACAAGATCTGATTTAGCAGAAGCATGAATAGGCCAAGTGGTTTTTCTTCCAGACATAAGGAGAGATGAAATCCGTTGCAAGACCAGATGTGCCACGGATTTCGGCTGGAACGAGGACTTGAGGCTTGCCTAAAGATATTCTTTTTCCAACCGTGTTGGCGTAAAACAGACCCGATATAGCAGGGACAAACACATCACTTTTCGAGCTTATGTAGAAGTCAATAACTTTTTCATACTCGGAATCCTCTGATTCCAAGTAGTTGGATTTCTTATCCGCTGGCATTATCATTTCCTGCCATGTTTTGTAAGAAGATTAAGACCGAGAAACGTCGTAGTTACCTGCAAGTATGACCTATACTAAGCCTGATAAAAACAAATGCAATAAAGGCCGGGATTTTACACACCTTTGTATATGTTTTCGGGAAGATATCTTTGAGGATGTTGAGACTTGTGTCCCATCTTGGTTGCGTGAGATAGATAGTAGTATCAGTGCTAAACCCAATCTTCCTCAAGAACACAGCAATCTCTTGTGCGTTGTAACAGGTTTTCGACCCTGCAATTGCAGTTTCATGGCAGTTTTTCTTTTCAAGAATATCAACCTTTAGGTCTACAGCTATGAAGCGGCCAGCTGATTTCCGGCTCAGAGTTCTCAGCCTCTCGACCATCGACTCAACCACTTCATTTACTTCAGGTTTCAATTCCAATGATCCAAACATCGCCAGACATGCCACGGGATCGATTTCACCGTCCTGCGAGGATTTCCTCAAATTGACAGAAGGGAAATAGGTTGCAACTCTTATGTTTCCCTTGGATATGAAGACGGGTTTGATATTTTCCTTAATATAATCTTTGGACACCCGAGTAGGGACCTTCACAATGGCCATATTCCTGAGAGATATTTCTTCGGGCAATTGTTTTACAATTTTTACAACGCCTTCCAGACTTCTAATGAACTTGCCAGCATCGTATATATCTTCAAAGTTCCTGGTAAAACAGTGAATCATTTAGAAATCTCCTAAAAAATTGGAAAAGTAAAATGTGACATGACATACACCGAACCTTTCATCACCGGGTTTGCTTCCTCTAATGTCAGGAAGTACAAGAATTGCTCCAATATGCTTTGCCACCATTACAGCATCTGTAATCTACACAAGACAACACAATTAGCCAGAGGAAAGAGGAGAACATGACCACCAAAAAAGGAAAAATTAGTTTGATCTTAAGCAAGATGATTGACACCGCCATAAAACAAAGCTTCGTGCTTCACATATTGGAAATTACCAGTGAACATCATGAAGCTCTTTACAAGTTCAAGCTTAATTGACACACTGACAGAAGAAATGATCAAACATCAGATTATCATAAAGAATATACCTGAGAGACATGGTATTCGGGACCATTTGTGAGCGAGAATGTAACATACCCTTTCGACGGCATTGCTTCATCTGTAACATAAAATAATCAGAAACGTTTAAGCTGATAAATACATAATCAAACAAGCCAGTATCATGAACAACTAGAGCAAAAAAATTCACAAGTAGCCGAAACATACCAGACTTAGATATTGCCCAACAAGGCTTTAGTTCGTTGACGTTCTCCATCCACGGCCCTTTGTTTCCCCCAACGGAGCGTACAAGACCATCTTGCACGGCAACTTTGGATCCCTCGATTTCGATATTATGTGCTTCTCCAGAGACTTTCTCCTGAATCGAAATTTACAGTAAAACAAGAAGCCATCAGATCTTGATCCATGTGACAATGGGATGTTCTATTTTCCTTCTGTCTCAGAAAAGGGGAAAACTTCAATTGCTTGCTACCAAATCGGATAGGTCAAGCTGGGTTCAGTCATTCTCTCTTGATCTGAGGAACCACAGGGTCCAATTTGGGTTTTTGATTGTCAACACAATTCACATTTCATCAGAAAACAAAAAGGCAGATTCTTGTTCAAGAACCATATATGGACCAAAGTTCACAACTTTGAGGCTACTGTGAGCTAGATCTGCTTCTCAGACATCAGAGAGAGGGCCAAACACAAAACCCATGTGGCAGAAACTAAGAATGATGAAGAAAATAGAGCAGAAGCCATGATGTAGCTCAGTCTCGAACAAGAACAAAATCCATTTCTTCAACAAAAGAGCAGAAACATTTCAAACGAAGAAAAGAAAACGACCGAGACATGACGGTGTCACCTGAGTCGAATCGAAGTAGTCTCTATGAATCATCTGTCCGAGCATCACAAACATGGTAATGGTAAGAATTCCAGCAACCACTTGTCTCAAATCTACACCCATTTCCACTCTCCTTCTCTCTCTCTCTCTTTCTCTCGCGCTAAGATGAAATGGGTTTTCAGGAGTTTCACTGAAATTGAAGATGATTCTGAAGTGATTATATAATAAAACTCGTAGGGTTTTTAATGTAAATTACACAGAGAGAGAGAAAGAGCGGAAGGAAAGTGTAGCGACAAGGGCTTCTGTGGGGCAGACAGAGACAAGCTAGCTTTTTTTGTGCAAAGAGACATGCTAGCTTTACATACACAAACCGCTCTGGAGTTTTTTCTCTCCTTTTGGTATATTTTTTTATGACAAAATGCCATTTTTTTGGTTAAATTGTCAGTGAGCGTTGAAGTCTTACGAAATCTAATCTTTACTTAGCCACCGACAGTTTGGCCGTGAATATTGGTTATCCTCTTTACTCTTAACCGTTTGGTTACGGAGCCGGTTTTAATTTAAACTATGCCGGACTTGAATACCGAAAGTAATATTTTCCCCCGAAATATAATTTCACCGGTAATTCAGAACTTTTTTATAAATTTCAGTTAACCATCTATTCTTAAATTTGCGTATTTAAATAATTTTATGTCCATTAGTATTTTTATAGAAAAAAAGTTTATTTCCCCTTGAAAATCATATTTTAGTTCTATTCCTTCGATGATTTTGACGTTCATCATATTCCCCCATGTTTTTCAGTTTTCATCTTATTCCCCCTTGAAAATCATATTTTAGCCATATTCTTTCTCGATTTTGAACTCATCATATTTCCCCCTCAATTATCAAAAATCTGCCTAAAACCCCCTCCGATTTTGATCCAATTTTGACTTAATTTTGATTTAAATTTTGACACAATTTTGATTTTAATTTTGACCCAATTTTGACTCAATTTTGACCCAATTTTGATTTTAATTTTGATCCAAATATAACTCAATTTTGACAAAAAAAAATTTACTTTATTTTAACTCGAATTTTAAAAATAAATCAAGTTAATTATTCAATTTAATCGACTTACTTGATTTGATTTTGAATAAAATTAAGTACGATTTTTTACTTAAAACCAATTTTAACCCGAAATCGAACCCAGTTTTGACTCAATTTTAATCCAAAACCGAACCAATTTTGACCCAAATTAAGGTATCAATTTTTTACTCGATTTAATCCGAATTTTTACTTAATTTTGACCCGATAAAATTAAGTACGGTTTTTACTTAATCTTTAATTTTAACCCAAAATTGACCCCAATTTTGACTCAATTTTACTTAATTTTAATCCAATTTGTACTTAATTTTAACCCACAATTTTACTTAATTTTAACTCAAAATCGACCCCAACTTTGACTCAATTTTAATCCAAAATCGATCCAATTTTAACCCAAATTTTGATCTCAAATTTGACTCGATTTAATCCGAATTGATTTTGGGTTAAAATTGGTTTCAAGTAAAAAACCGTACTTAATTTTATTTGAAATCAATTAAATCAAGTAAATTGATTAAATTGAACAATTAATTTGATTTATCGTTAAAATTCGAGTTAAAATTAAGTACGATTTTTGCTCAAAATTAAGTATAAATTGGGATTAAATCGAGTCAAAATTGAGTCAAAACTAGGTCAAAATTGAGTCATATTTGGGTCAAAATTAAAATCAAAATTGGGTCAAAATTAAAATCAATTTTGATCTAGTTTTGACTCAATTTTGACTCGATTTAATCTCAATTTTACTTAATTCGGATTAAATCAAATTTTCAATTTATATTTAATTCGGATTAAATCGGATTTTCAATTTATACTTAATTTGGATTAATTCGGATTAAATCGAGTTAAATTTGAGATCATAATTCGAGTTAAAATTGGATCGTTTTGGATTAAAATTGAGTCAAATTTGGGGTTGATTTTGGGTTAAAATTAAGTACAAATTGGATTAAAATTAAGTCAAAATTGGGATCGATTTTGGGTTAAATTACGGATTAAGTAAAAAGTGTACTTAATTTTATCGGGTCAAAATTAGGTAAAAATTCGATTAAATCGAGTCAAAATTGATATCATAATTTGGTTTAAAATTGGATCGGTTTTGGGTTAAAATTGAGTCAAAAATTGGGTTGATTTTGGGTTAAAATTATTTTCAAGTAAAAAACCGTACTTAATTTTATTCGAAATCAAATCAAATAACTCGATTAAATTGAATAATTAACTTGATTTATTGTTAAAATTCGAGTTAAAATTAAGTAAAAATTTTGGTCAAAATTAAGTACCAATTAGGATTAAATCGAGTCAAAATTAAGTAAAAATTGAGTCATATTTGCATCAAAATTAAAATCAAAATTGTGTCAAAATTGAGTCAAAATTAAAATCAAAATTGGGTCATAATTAAAATGAAAATTAAAATCAAAATTGAAATTAAAATTAAAATCAAAATTAAAATAAAAATTGGATCAAAATTGGGTCAAAATTAAAATCAAAATTGGATCAAAATCGAAAGGGATTTTAGGTAGATTTTTGATAATTAAGGGGGAATAAAATGAGGTCAAAATCGAGGGAAAATAGGAGTAAAACATGATTTTTAAGAGAGAATAGGATAAAAACTAAAAATTGAGGGAGAAATAGAATGTGGGCTAAAATCGAAGGGCGAATAGGATTTTCAAAAAGGAATAGGCTTTTTTTTCCTATTTTTATTTATTTATATTTATGGTTGTTGTAACCAAGGATTTGATCTTTCGTCAACAATGTAGTCGACGTAATGAGCCAAATTGGCGGAATATGGATAATATTTATAAAGTGACCTACTTTATATATAATTTCTTCATTTAATATTTTTTATACTAAATTTAAAATAGTTTTTGTTGGCCATTTTCTTCAATGACTGAATTATACGACTGATTAGACAACAAATCCACGAATTAATATTTTTTTAATGTAAAAAAGTCATAATTATGTTATTAAATATAGAATATATATAGTTTTAGATTATTATATAAATAAATTACGAGGCTATTTTATGTTTGCCTTTTTTTTACTTAACTTGTCATGATTAAAAACTAAATAAATTGCCGACACCTTAATTTTTATATATAGAAAAAAACTTCACACGCATCATCTCATTATAATCCGCATTAAGGGTGGAATATTATCATAATTCGGATCGATTAAAAAAAATCAATTCATCAATTATTTGGATTATCTACAAAATCTATATGATTCAAAATCTAAAATCCGTTCGAATTTAGTTTGGTTCAAATTCGAAAAAACTTTAATAACTTAAATGATTCAAAACTTAAGTAAGAATCTTAAAAAGCCTATTTCTGTTATCGTCATCGAGCACTATTCTTCTCTCCCTCAACAAGTGCAACAGTAGCTAAGAAGCTTCATTCTGTGAATCGATGTCGCTTCATTTTGTGAATCGTCGACATCCTTTGTACTATTTTTTGTTTCGATGTACTATCTGTCGTCTTCTATATTGAAGTGAATTATCATTGTTGCTCTATATTGTTCAGTGTCTTTCATCAGTAAGAATCTGATTGTCTCTATTTCACAATAAATAATCAAAATGGATGTTGGTTCAATATGCGACTATTATTCACTTCGGTGGCCCACGGTTTATATTTTTTTTTTTTATTAAAACGTAAACTATCCTAAAATTCTAAAGAATCGAACAAATCCATGGAGTCTGGATCCCTAGCTAACAATCCAGATTATTCGAAGAACCCGAATTATCTGTAACCAAACAATCCAAATTACCCGAAAATCCAAAAAATTCCAAATTATCATGAAAATCCAAATAACCCAAAATAATTCTGGTTATTTTGGGTTCAATATTCTAAAACCTGAACAACCCAAACCCGAACCGAAATTCGAGAGATCCGGACCGAAAAACATATATGATTCCAATTCAGGTTCATTTTTTATAACCTGAGGAATACGAATCCAGATCGAAACCCGGATTGTTCACCTTAATTTGTGTCTTTAAAAGAATATTGAGTTTGTGGTTCTTTAAAAATTTGGTAAAATAAAATTTTAAAATTAATTTCTTATCTATGTTTGAATTTCACATTGAGAGAATAATTTTTCATAATATTTCCTATGAACTTTTACATAAGATATCCTCTGATTTGGTATAAATTATAATGTATTTGTTTTCTTCATGAGATGGTAGAAAACATTTACAGTGTAATATTAGTAATTATTAGAAAATGAACCCGCACGATGAACGGAATTTTAATAATTTATAATTATATAGTAAGAATTAACATGTCACAAATAGATCATCATGTTATAGAGATGAAATCTTTTTTCATAACGTATTGTATATATTATTTTATTGAAAATTGGGTAAAATTTTCAAAAATTTTAAACATGGTTAGACCATTATAACATATAATTGATATAGTTTAACTTTTTGAAATAATCTTTTCACAATAGTGATAGTTAAAATATTTATTAATTTAATGGATTAAAAGAATAGCACATTGAACGTTGGATGTGAATATTTTGGTTTCAAATACTCTTACATGGTCTTATGTTTTTTTTTTTAAATCACTTGAAACAAAATGTATCGAATCATTGTAATTTCATCAGCTGATTTATAGTAAAGAGAAGAAAAATGAGCAATAACGTAAAATTAACCATATTATTTAATATGTTATATTAATCATAAATATTGGATTTACGTCAAAGATGAACTGGATTCGTTTCTTCACATCAAAATGTGAAGAAACGATTGTTAAAATAAATTCATATATATAAGAAAGTTTAATTCATATATAAAAATAAGAATTTAAATCAAATTCAATCAAATACAATAGCAAAACCTTGAAATTTAAATGATGTAAATATAATAATTTTGAACAAATTCATATTGATTATAAATTCTGCAATTTTGAATGATAAAGTATGATTTTTATATCAATTTGAATTATTTTGGAGAATTGTTTTATGTGATGTTGTAACTGTATTAGATGTTAGTTTTTGGTATATTTAATTTTAAATATTAGTATATAACGCATATGTCAATCTTACATCTAACTAATATTGTTTTCTTTAACAAAATAATTATTATTATAGTAACAATTTTATATTATAAAAGAAATAGAACAATATTAAGAGAAGAGAGCAGGAGAACAATATTAATTATTCTTTTATAATACGTTATCAGCACGAAGCTCTGTTTTTCTTTCAATCTTTCGAGGTTTTTTTTTCTCTTAATCATTACAATTTTTTTTTTATATATTTCAATATTATAGTAAGATCGAAATAACTAAGTATGCTCTACACTCGCCATTTATATGGATCTTGTGTATCAGAAAAGTTATAATATGATCTGATATTTTTCAAA
>CM071867.1:10110396-10140803 GCA_036759665.1 Gynandropsis gynandra | reverse complement strand
CTTTAGGAATATAGTGTAGAAAATACCAAACTTTTTAATTTTTGCCTATAAAACACAAATTATTACTTTGAACCTAAAAATTTTGAATTTTTATATTTTGTCTAAAAAACACAAACTTATCAAATTAATCATATCCATACACAAACAAAAACACTAAATCATATTTTAACTCTTTGTGTTGTCTTAAAAACACAAATTTATCAAATTAATCATAAGGAATATAGCATAAAAAATATCAAACTATTTTATTTTAGCCTATAAAACATGAATTATTATCTTTAACCTAAAAAAACTCAAAATTATTTTTTTTCCTTAAAAACACTAACTTTAGAAATATAGTTTAGAAAATACCAAAGTTTTTAATTTTTGCCTATAAAACACAAATTATTAATTTGAACCTAACAATTTTGAATTTTTACATTTTGTCTAAACAAATACAAACTTATCAAATTAATCATATACATACACAAACAAAAACACTAAATCATATTTTAACTCTTTGAATTTTTAAGTGTTGTCTAAAAAAACACAAATTTATCAAATTAATCATATCCTAAAGTTAGTGTTTTTAAGGAAAAAATATAAATTTGGGATTTTTAGGTTGAAAATAATAATTCATGTTTTATAGACTAAAATAAAATAGTTGGATATTTTTTATGCTATATTCATTTTATCATATCCTAAAGTTAGTGTTTTTATGGAAAAAATATAAGTTTGGGTTTTTAAGGTTGAAAATTATAATTCATATTTTATAGGCTAAAATAAAATAGTTGGATATTTTTTATACTATATTCCTTTAGTCATATCCTAAAATTAGTATTTTTAAGACAAAAAAATATAAATTTAAATTTTTTAGGTTGAAAATTATAATTCATGTTTTATATACTAAAATAAAATATTTAGATATTTTTTATGCTATATTCTCTATTGATATATCTATATAAGTGTAATAACCCTTCATGGTTCACTCATCTTTGTGAGATACGATCACTGCCTTGTTTACTTTATGACGTGATAAACAATCTCAAAACAAATGCCTAACAATTTGGTGGCCCAACTTTGATGGTCCTTGATCATAAATCGTTGCTCTAGTGTATGTTTTTATTATGAAATAATTATTATCTGAATGTCTTTTGAGATTCTAAACTCTTCGTATTTTGTCCATCATTAATCCTATGTGATTATGACAATTCTATCTATTTATCTACATTGTTTTGTCTCTTCATCTATCCTTGTAAGCCTATAAATAGAGGCAACTTCATTTGTAAATGTACACTTGAGAATCATTCTTCAATAAGAATTATCTCCTCCTCTCTCCTGCTCTCTTCTCTTAATATTGTTCTATTTCTTTTATAATATTTTAAGATTTATTCATTTTAAAACTTATTTTTTAAAATATGGTTCATTTATTCATTAAAATTTACTTATGAAATATCATAATGACTCAAATAAAATATGGTTCATTTATATTTTTAAAAATATGGTTCATTTAATTATTTCTAAGACTTTTATAGCAGCTCAATTTTACAAACAAAA
The DNA here is from genome assembly GCA_036759665.1 of Gynandropsis gynandra. Taxonomy (NCBI): domain Eukaryota; kingdom Viridiplantae; phylum Streptophyta; class Magnoliopsida; order Brassicales; family Cleomaceae; genus Gynandropsis; species Gynandropsis gynandra. Next base: position 10,139,267 of record CM071867.1, on the reverse strand, counting down.
TATAAATGTTAAAAAATAACTTACAATTGTTATCAATAACAAAAATAGAAACAAATAATTGATAAAATTTAACCACACTAATCAACTAAACATAAAAATAAATTCTGAATCCGAACATCTTTTTGCACATTTACATTATAATTTAATAATGATAATCGCCAACCAAAACATTTCTCAGTAGGTTATTGAATACCTAGTTTTCTTAGACATAATATTTTTGGATCTAGGGTTTCAAGTTTTACAGTTTTCTAGAATTTTTTTTCTCAACTAACAATTTGTTTAATTTTCCGTTGAGTGAAAACATTCAGAGAGAAACAGCAAACCCCGTCCATTCAATTGACGAAAAAGTTGTACCAAGGTAACATATATTCATCTCAACTGTTTTCTGAAAACCTATCGAAAATATTGTTAATAATATTACTACTAATAATTAAATCAAAAGATATAATGAAACCAAAGCTTTGCCATAGCCGATTCCTGAATTGATAAAAGTTTAGTTATTCACAATGTAAAAATAAATAAATGTCATAAAATCAATATGTAAATGAAAATCCATTTACAATTTTAATTTAAATGAAAATATTTTACAACAATTTACGAAATTATTTTAGAATGAATAAATTTACTAACTTAGTAACTCATACATTATTAGATTTTAAATGGAAAATGGTAGATAATAGACAAAAGCTTTAAAAAATGTGTCAAATTCATATCTCAATGCATAAAAAAATTTTAAAGCAATAATAAGATACTATTAGTACATTAAACAAATAATATATATTTCGAAAATTTAATTTATAAGTAAACAATGTTAAGTCTGTAATGGATCAGATGGTGGATACCAAGCCGGTTCACGAGTTGGCACGTCTCGTTGTTGACTCCGATGCAAATTATAAAGCTATTGTTAATGAAACCATTGAAATTTTGATCAATTAAAAAGATTTTATGGTGTATTAACGTTCTTGAAACGCTTAGATAATGTACATAGTGGGCATTAATAGAGTTCAATTATTTGGACTTTAATAATATTTCGAAATTGTTATATTTATTTATCTTTTTATGAAATTATATTTTCCGGCTAATAAATAATTAAAATCTTGGTTATGGTTATATGATCATATACATTACTCAAGAATTGAGTTGTAAAATCTTATAAAACATGTTTCATTCGTTTTTCTAATTAGAGTAAAAATACATCATTACGAAATAAAATATAAAAATACATTATTTCATAATATGTAAATATTTTTTGTTTATTATCTTATTTATGTTAATGATGATCTTATTAAAAAATTTTATGAATATACGTGATTAATAGAAAATGAACTAAAAATTGATTTATAAACTATATATAAAATAAGTTTTTAAAAAACTTAAAATGATACCTTAAAATAATAATAAATTAGATAAATTATTATTACTTTTAATATATACCAATCAATATCAATATTATATATAAATAAAAGTATTATTATTTTTTCAATTATAAAAAGAAAATAATATGATTTTATATTTAGTTCAAATATATAAACCAGTGTAAAAGGAAATATATTGAATAAAAAATATATTATTTAATTTTTTAATTATAAAAAGAAATATCATAAAATGCACATTTAATTCAAATATATAGATTGATGTAAAAGAAAATATATGAATATTATAATTCATTACAGAAAATTATGTGGACTTTAATAATATTTTGAAATTTTTATATTTATTTATCTTTTCATGAAATTATATTTTTTGGCTACTAAATAATTAAAATCTTGGTTATGGTTATATGATCATTTATAAAATTTATTTACAATAATTGAGTTGTAAAATCATATCAAACATGTTTAGTCCGTTTTTCTAATGAGTGTAAAAATACATCATTACGAAATAAAATATAAAAATAAATTATTTTGTAAAATGTAAATATTTTTTATTTATAATCTTATTTATATTAATTATGATTTTATTAAAATTATTATGAATATACATGATTAATATAAAAAAGAACCAAAAATTGATTTATAAACTATATAAATCAAATAAGTTTTTAAAAAACTTAAAATGATATCTTAAATAATAATAAATTAGATCAATTATTATTTATTTTTAATACATACCAATCAATTTCAATATTATATATCAATAAAAATATTATTAATTTTTCAGTTATAAAAAGAAAAATAATATAATTTTATATATCTAATTGAAATATATAAAGCGGTGTAAAATGAAACATATTGAATAAAAAATATATTATTTAACTTTTTAATTATAAAAAGAAATACCATAAATGGACACTTAACTCATATATATAGATTGATGAAAAAGAAAATATATTGAATATTATAATTCATAACATAAAATTATAATTGGATAATAAAGTACAATAAATAGATTGATAATATTTTAAATCGTATATAATAGATTGAAAATTTCCAATTGTTTGTAAAATATAATAAAATGGTGTATAATGCAACTTTTAACCTAGATTTAAACTAAAAACATGTTTTTATTCCCCATGTCCTTCCCCACCGCCCTTTCTTTAACCTTCACATTGTATCTTTTTCGTTGTCCTCGTCATCTCATATTATCTTCGTCTCGTCGTCTCCTTCTTTGTATCAAATCCAGTCGACTCATTCCCTCCTTCTCTCTCTCAAATCTCGTCTTCTCGCCGCCTCTTTCTCTTTCTCAAATCTCTTTGTCTCGTCGCCTCCTTCTCTCTTTCTCAAATCTCGTCACCTTCTTCTTTGTCTTAAATATCATTGTCATCTCTTGCCTTCTCTGTTTGGAATCATCTTTTTTTGCAAACAACAGTATGCCAATTATCACCATATAACATCGATTACCACATCAAAGGTGGAAGAGCTAGTGGGGTAGCTGCCTTCAGTGTCGATGGTTGCTCTATCATAGATTTTTCGGTTTTTGTATCCATTGCAATCAAATTTCTTTATAACCTCCTCAACTTTACAAAATCTCTAGAGTTTTCAGGCGAAATCAGGCCCTTATTCTTTTTCAAAGGTGAACACACCTATCAAACCACCTATGAAGCCACCAACGACCCTATCTCGCCACCGATCGATCCACGATGACCTAGTCTCTACAGATCAACAAAGCAAAGAAAAAGGTTAACATTAGAGCTTAGCTAGCTCTTATTGTAATCTGTATTGGAAACATATAAAGAGAAGTCAAAATTAACTTAATGAGATCAAAATTCCAAAATTTGTGAGAGTATCACTAGAGAAAGCAAACCCACCAAAAATTGATGGTTTCAATCTGCTGCACATTCGACCAATATTAAATATTACGATGCCGTGGGTGTTTATCCTGAACCGGTTTGGTGAGAGAACAAGGCTTTACAACAGATGAAGGAGAACTTTATATAAAATTTTGATGTTGGGATGAGTTTGATAACACATAAATCAGAAATTACATAAAACATAAAATATCAATGTTTGTAACTGAAAAATTTATAAATGAGTGGTAAATAAATTTAACGTTTCGTTATATAGGTTCTATTGAGGAAGAAAGTTGTAGAGTTATTTGTCATAGTTTTTTAACTTAAACAATGTTTAATATTTTTCATAAGAAAAATTATCTTTCAATAAATTTATAATATAATTATTATAAAATCATTTAACTATAATATAAAATAAACAAAATCTAATTTTATAAATAAAAGTTATATTGAAATGGTTGCCTTGATGACATGAATTATAATTGATAAAGATGAATATAATTGTTATATTATAAATAATAAATTTTATAATATTAAAAAATCGATTATTTTTAAATGGAATTATATTAGATTAAACCGAAACTATAACAAAAATTGATAGAAATTTAAATTATGATAAAATTTATCAACTGGTTAAATTCAAATTATGGATTTAATATAGTATAATCACAATAATAAAAAATGATGAACATGAAATAAGATAATATCATATTAGACCGAAACTAAATCGAAGACCGAACATAATTTTGAACCTAAATTTGGTTAGCATATGATATGTGAGTTAACTGTCACATCATCGTTCGCGTGACTTCACCAGAATTGAGCAAAAACTTAACTTTTAGTTTATAAGATTTTATTCGATCGGAAATGTTATGTGATTGTACTAAATGTGTGTAAATAATTAATTGCAAATAATTAATTGTTATGTATAACCACAAATTTTATCATGGATGATAACTTATTAGTCGAACATATTGATTTATTAACTTTGTAATACTTATCAATAGACAAATTAAAAAAATATAACATGGCATATATTATAACAATCAACGATACAGTTATGTAATATACCTAATAGAAAATATTTCGTATACATTCAAAATTATTCTTCGTTTTATACTCACATTTACATGTATTATTATTATTAGTTTTTTTGTCGTTTATTATATATTTATCGAGTCCAGAGTAAACTACATGCAAAACTTATTAAAAATTTGAACCTGCATAATAGACTTTTGCATCTAATTTTTGCCCATTAAACTCTTTTTTCCGATTCTAAATGGCTCAATTTGATATTTTATTTCATTAGTGGCTGGTTAGGTAAGTACCATGGGAATTTTCCTTTGTCTTTTCTACAACAACGTAGATTTTCCGGATCTGAAATATACCAAAATCTGGTGATATTTCATATTAAATCCATTTTAAATATAAACCAATTAAAGTATATAAAATTTGAGAAAAAGTCACGAGGAAGATTGTGACTGGCATGTACGTACATAAATGGAGAAGGACTCTCAATGATGCATTTTTATGGTTATACTTATTTGTTTTCCTTGTCTTCTAAGTATTTTTATGAGACCGATGTCAAATACTAGCAATCATGTTGATGTCCTGACGAACACATGGACTGTATAATACTTGCATCGTAATTATACTGATTATTTTGAGTCTATAATAAGTATAAACTAGTATTAATTCCGTGTTTAGTGCGGATTAAAGTTAATGTATGATATTTGCTTTTAATATGTAAGATAAATTTTGTGTGGAAATATATCGAAAACTACGTAACTAAATATTTTATTAAATACAAATATAAAACATTTTTAAACGTTATTAAATATTTCTTTGTATACAATATTTATTATTTTCGTTGTAGATTTACCAATATTACCTGAAATAAATAGTTTCAATCATTTTTTAGTTTTTGCTCTGGAAACTGCGACGTACAATTGTCCATGACTAAATATTGGTTTTGGTAAGTATATACTTACTCGATTAATGCTTTTGTCCTTGACTTTTGTTATTGCAAAACACAACATAATAGGAAATTGTTTTCGTTTGAAATGGAATGGTAAAGTTGTATCAATCGGGATTAAAAGAAGTCGAGATATAAATATTTTGTTGCATACGTGAATCCCTGTTTTTATTTTACCTTCTATTATATTGGTACCTAATTGTGTTATTTGAAGTCGTGTTCCATTACATAGTCCAAGCGTTTGGTCTATGTTTCGCAAGAGTGTAATAGATGCTCATTCTTTTAGCGTTAGACAATGATTAGGAATCCCTCGGTATTTTAAATTGTTTAAGAACTCCATATTGTATAATTCACATGTTTCGTTATTGTTGGAATTGACATTACATAATGTATGTGAACTTTGGTATTCTCTCGAACATCCTGGAATTATTTGTAGAAACGCTTCATTTATTTCATCCACAATTTCATTTTTGGGACATAATATTGCTCGTTCTTGGAAAAAATGGGTTCTCATGTTCAGTTTGAATATTTAAATATACATGAGCAACAATACTATCGATTTAACTCAATCTTTCTTTAATTAATAAATCTTTAGGCACATCTATCAAATATTCACCATTATTAGGTTCATATAAGGTTCCATCTCCCAAATGTAATATCCAATTAGAAAAAGCTTGTAGTTCATCTATATTTGAAGAAAAGCATTCGTTTGCAAACACATGTTTTTGGTTAATTTCAATATACGATAGTAGTTCCAAATATAAGAAGAGTTTATACATGTCTGAACAATGTCATGTCTATTTCCTTATTGTAACCACTGGTAAGATTTTGCGAAAGTCGCCTCCAAATACTATTGTTTTTGCCGCTAAAAGGTTTGTTTTTCTAAAAAGGATTTACAGAGCCCATGATATCTTTCATACTTTTATCTAAAGCTTCAAAACAATATTTTTGAATCATCGGAGCCTTATCTCATATTATAAGGAGTGTTTGTTTTATAAGGTCTGGCAGATTTATATTTAGTTTAGTATTACGAATTGAGTCTTCATTAATATCTATTTGTATTGTGAATGGCAATTGCCTTGTGCGGCCACCTTGTAGCAAAAGTGATTCAATAACACTTGAAGCAACGTTTAGAACAATGTAACCACGGGATCTTATTGTTGTGGACAAAGTTTTCCATAAGAAAGTCTTTATAGTTCCTCCATGTCCATATAAAAAAATATTTGTGCTTTGTTTTGATCTATTAGTTTTATAATTTCATTTAAAACTGAATATTGTTCCGCAGTTAAATGCAATCTTACATTTATAAATTTAGTTTCCATTTTGTTTTTATCATAAGATTCTTCATATATCTTGTGAGCTTCTTTGGGAAATAACATGGAAGGATATTGTTTTAAAGATCGATTGTTTTTTTGTAACAATTGTTCTATTTCACCAAGAGTTGTATTTTGGATTTCCTCATCAGACATGTTAAAATATGTAGTTTAAAACGAACATGGTTGAGGTATTTTTGGATTTATTTAAGCAAGTTACAATAATTTGTTAGTAAATATTCAACCCTGGTAGTTTTAGCATGTCGACGTCTGTACAATATGTCGTCGGCCAAAACTTGCCATGTTGTCAATCAAACATGTTCGGAACATGAAAGACATTATGTTGTTAACAAATAACAAACAATATTCATAGATATGCCGGAGATGCCCAATTACTTGCCTCTTTTATTGTGTTGATGTATTCTTTATCGTCATCTAAAAGTCCTAATACTCTGTGTTTTTTAATGTTTCATATGAATTACCATTGATTGTACGAATCTCTTCAAATGAAGTAGGGCCACATACTTTATTTAATAACATTCATAAATAATAGAGTTCTCCAGCATTTGGATTAATGTGTTGTAATCTGCCAAATGAAAATCTGCGTTTACGTGCTGTCTAAATTCGATTTTTTTATTCCATATAAATTTTGTCGAAAAATTGCAATAGGTCAATTTTTGAGCTTCAGAGCATAAGGCATTGCATTTGAATCATTTTGTAAACATTGATCGCTGAATGTATTCATCTGATGTTATATTAGATAGTTCATCCTCTTCATCGAACACTATATTTTATTGTCTAGGCAAATGAAATTTTAATGTTTCAACTAGTATATTTCTGTAATGAATATCAAACTTAATATTCTCCAGCAAGCTTCACATCTTGAAATGTAACGACAAATAAAGTAGTTTTTAATTTCATCATGTGATTTTTTTTTGTATTTCTTTTGGTGTCTTTATTGTTGTGGCGACTTTATCATATCCTTTGTTTATGTATTTGAATATGTACTTGATTGCTTTGATTGCACCATTCCAAATTAATATGAGCTCTATACTTTAGAATGATGTAGAGTTATATGGTACAATGTATCGATTGTCTAACTTAATTTCGTCTTTTACTATAAATCTTCCAGTATTTGGCATTCTGTAAACGAGATATCATTCATTGTGAATATAGGTTGAATTAGTAAAATTCTTTGAAAATCGTTTTGTGTATTTTCCTTTGTACATACAGGGTGAATATTTATTAGCAAGACCACATGTCCATGTACCATTGTATCATGTACCAATGTATATAGAATGGAGTTTGTGACATTATCTGAAATCTTAGCAGATATAATTGAGTTAATGTTGTTTAATGTTGGGATTTTTGATTGCGTATTGGGGAACAACAAAATATGTGCATGGGGCATTCCTCTTTTTTGAAACTCAATGGTATAAATAACTGCAATTAAGAAAAATAATATGAAAATTTTAAGGTAGTGAAAAAATATAATTTATTATCTTGTAGTAATCAAGAGTTACATGTATTGATTTCGCCTAGATGTTTATTTTGTTTTAAATATGTTAACAAATCAAGCTTGATTTTAAATAATCTTGTTAAAAGATCGGGTTTGTTTTCCGATGTGTCATTGTAATGGTGCAAAATTCGTTGTAATTCAGGCCATTTGGGATTGCATTTGAATGTTAGGAATAGATCTGGAAAGCCTAATTTTTTGCATAAAATCATTGCATTTAAATAATTTTTGTTCCATATATCGCGAGCCACTTGTGAACGACGAAGGTAATATTAACTTTTTTCCAATTTCAGATGCAAAAATATTGCATGATTGAACGAAAACCTCTATAGTCTTGAAAGCTTCACATTGCAATGTATTTTGATGATCTCTGATATAAGAAATTCTTTATGATTCAACCATACAAAAACCATCAACAACAAATTGTTGAAAAAAGTCTATCTAAATGCAGTATATTAGAAGATTCAATATCTCTTTCATGTAAATGATACGCCATAAACTCTCTTAGACTAATTTGGGAGCGCAATTTTTTATTATAAAGAAGCCGTTAATCGAAAATTTAAACCGATGTGATAACCGTCTTTGCCATACGAAAATAGCACTGGATATTGAAGTGAAAGATAGGACAAATGTAATTCACTTATTCTCGTATATTCGTTATTATGTTTTTGTAGAATGATATCTCTTGAATTAAATTTTTCATCTAAATCTCCCACTATCAATGTGGCTACTTTTGGTGCTTCAGATAAATTATATGATTTGTTTTTGTTTTTGCGTTCTGCTATAAAATACAATTTCATTTCTAATTGATCAGACATTGCAAATCTATCACGAGTCATTTTGAATATTTAACATAAGGGTTATTTTGATCAAGAATTTGTTATATGTTTTTGACAATGTCTTCGCGTAAGATATCTTGATGTCGTATATATTTGCCCTACACACCCTGTCATGTAAGATTTTTTTTGTTAGTAACTTATCCCAACAAAAAAATATGGTTGTTATATTGTGTTGTTAACGTACCTAATCGCATGTATTCTATTACCGATTTCGTTAAATACACAATTGAGCAAATTTTATGGTTTCTCTGTGTTTTGACAACAAACTACTAATTCTATGATAGTTTTGTCCATTTATCTTGAATATATATGGCTTTTGATGAATGTTGACTGAAGTATCAATATGACAATCCATTGATGTAAATGTGAACATCATATTGTACGCATGAATATGTCGTTTGAAATGGTCATGATGTGTGTTTTTTAGAAGGAGTTCTTTAAAATAAGATGGAGGATCTAACAATTTTGGCAACGATATTTTTCCTTTAGAACAACATAAATTGAATTTTGGGTCAATAAGTTGTGAATTTTATTTAAACTTTTAGCGTACCACATCTTAGCATCGCAACGCTCACAAAAAAAGCATTGATCTCCAATATCTTTATACGGTACCAAACCTTATATAATAACGATGTTAATTGGATAATTACGTACATTTATACATATTATCATTTAATATGTATCATGTATACTATAAATAGTTATTTACAATATTATAAAGCAGAAATGTGTACCAATAGAGTTAATTCCAGGCAATGTTAACATATTGTTATTTAGCCGAGAGCTTGAACATTCGCCCTTTGACAATGCATGTTTGTTGATAATCTTTGTTTTTATATGTATCCGCTGAAATCATTTTTAACAGAACAATAAATTAGAGTATTTAATAAAGACAATATTTATTTGTAAAATGTGCATGTTATAAAATGCACAAAATATTATAAATTAATTAGAATGTAATTATTCAGATCAATAATTATTAACATTTATATTAGATTAAAAAAATTAATGATTATATAATAATACTAAGTTTGTTTCTTGTTGAAATGTATGTCTTGCAATTCGTTTGATAATTCCAGTTCAACCATACTAACAAAGAAACAACATATCAAAGCATAAATTATGAATGATCAATTCATATGCATTGGCATGTCTACAATGTTGCATATAAAATTGGTTCGTAAAAAAGCACAAAGAAAGTTTATATCAACATTTTAAAAACAGTAAAAGATAAACAAAAGTGTATAAACAACAAACTTTAACTATAGTTATACAAAAGTAAGCCTGACAGCCCATTATATAATGCGCCATAACCTAACGATTATCTACAAATCCAAATAGCTCGAGACATAATGAAGAGTTTACATAAACTAATCGAATGTAATATTATACATGCAAGCAGGTTTTGTCGAATGCAAAACCGAAAAATGTTTGGAACATAATAAGTTAAACTTTCTAAGATGATATATGACAAGGCCTTTATTTTGGACGATCGGTGCAACCATTTTCCAGATCCGTCGACTTTATCTTAGATGTTCTTGATTGGAGAGATGTGTCATTATCACTTTCGTCGACGTGGCGCTTTCCATAGGAATGACTGGTGGAAGGAGAACTTGAAACCCTCATAGAACTATGATTTGGAGAAAACTTAGAGCATTTGGTAGATACAACAAATTTTAACCATTGTCATTTCTTTGAAATATTTTCAGAATCGAATGCTTTGTTGGAATGGTTATACAGAAAACAATTGATATCATACTTGTGCGAAGGAATGAAATATGGATTCTGCAAAATTCAATAGCACAATTAGCTCAAAACTGCCATCCAAAATCTGTATAAACCAAACATTGTAATGGTTGAAGTATCAAAACATACTCTCATGGATATAAAACGGAGTATATACTCATTATCTGTGAGCCTACTAACTGGATAGATATGCAAAACACCTCTCGCTATTCCACGTGAAGTCGAAGATCATTGAATTTGTTGTAAAGGAGAAATTGTTATCTTGAAAAGATAGTTAGGGTTCTCTAAAATTCTTAGACTCGTCGGGATTTCATTCGAAGATGCATGTTTCATAGCATAAATACATGTAGTATTGTAAGATGACAATCAACAGGGGAAATGTTAATATCAAGTACTTTCAAACATTAGACAACTGTAATATACCTCGGATTCCTCGTTTCTCACATCGTAAGCTGATTTACGCAGCAATTGCACCGTTTTTTTGTCGAATATGAGAAATATAGCTTTGTCGGTGTCATCAATAACTTTCACGTATATGCCAAACCTAGGAAAAGATTTTGTCAATGGTTCAAAATAAAGACATGAAGTTTTTAATGACAAACAAATAATCAGGGACTTACTTTGGGAAATGACTGTTTGTAGTTGTTTTACACGAATCGCAAAAGAAACGTCTAACCATAACACGAGCCGAATCGCGTTAACTTTTCGAGAACATGTGTTGCATCCTAAGTAATACCATCCATCTCTGTTAAGAACTTCAACGATCACTACTGGAACTATACAAGTTAGAGTCTGCACATAAGAAATCAGAGAAATCAGTACGTGATAGTAGTATATAAATAATACATCCAAATTAGTTGATTGACATACATCAGTAGCTTTTCCCAAATCTATAATGGTTTTCACCGCTAAAGCATTCTAAAATTCGATTGATTCACTGGGTTCTGGACACGGAACAAGCAAACTGATGGTCTTCGGATTATTAAGTAAACTGTGAAACATGTTCTCTAATTAAGCAAACATACTAAGTAAATATTGTTAGAAGAGTTGGGCCAAGGAGTCCAACAAGGAGTTATTTTTTCGGCCTAAATCCTACCTAAGGGCTCGGTCCAACTCCTCCATTTCTCTTGCCGCCCAAGTCTTGTTGTTTCACTAAGGAAAGATTAAAAGGGCACCAAATCATTCCCTTGCCTATTCTACAAGATCTTCATTACTTTTCTTTCCCTTGACTTGTATAGTTTCCTTTTTGATTCTTTACTTCTTTGCTTCATTTTTTTGTATATAACAATGTGAATTCTATGTACAATAAAGATCAAAAGAATACAATTCTCCTTTTCTCTCATTAATCTCTTTTTCTAATCTCTAGTTCATAAAATTCTATATGGTAACAGAGCAATAATCCAGTGCTTTCCGCAAATCAGTTTCTTAATCTCTTTTCTTTTGTTTCTCATCATGGATTCCACAAGAAGGATCCCTATTCTCCTTAATGGTGACAACTACAGCCTTTGGTCGGAAATTGTGGAGGCAAATCTACGAAATTGTGATATGTGGAACCACTTTGAGCCATCTGATGCTTCAAGTGATTCGAATCCACAAACAAGAGGAACAAAGTGGGCTCAAAACGAATCCATAACTTTGGTTCTCATCCAAAATTTGTTGGAGGTGCAACTTCTCAAAGCATACGGTCGTATCAAGAAACCGAAATCTCTATGGGATGAACTAACAGCCGTCTACGGTCATGTCTCGAACAACATTTGAATCTTTGAAATTTGCAAGAATCTCCACACAATTCGGCAAGATGGGCAGCCTTTCAACGAGGTTATTGCCAAGTTTAAGGATTTGTGGGCTGAGCTTGAAGATCTAAGGCTGGAAACAACGAAACCGAAAGAGATTTCTGATCGCAACAACCAATACAAAGTGTTTGATCTCCTCTCGGTGCTAGATCCGTCCTACCAATATCTAATCTCACAAGTTCTTAGGAAAACAGAGTTCCTGAGCCTTAATGATGTGTGTTTTCTCATAAAAAAAGGAGGAAGGCACGAATCACTTGTTTAAAGGCACCTCGGATCTCACTCACTTAAGCAAGGGTAACATCGATTCCGCATCTTCTTCTCGCAAAGTTAAAGATAGAGATCTGTTTCACATTATTTCTAAATCTTTCGACCATGTTACAATAGCTGATGGAAAAAACATTTCTATTAAAAACACAGGTGATCTAAAACTTTTGAACAAAGAATCTATGGCTCTTTATGTTTCGGATTTCTCTAACAACTTAATTTCAGTTCATAAACTTGCTAAAGATTATAATTGTCTTGTTTGCTTCAATAATAACCATTTTTGGCTTCAGGATATTGAGACAAAGCAACTCATTGGAGGAGGGAGCTTAAAGAACTCTCTTTATGTTTTAGAAGAGCTTCAAGGAGCCTTATTTTCTGCGTTTACTGCTTTCAGTTCTAATAAAACCGGTGTTTCTTCTCGTGTGTGGCATACAAGACTAGGATATCCTCATCATAAAGCACTTAATCTCGTGTTTCCTAACAGTAAAATTGATGACTCTTTATGTGAGGCTTGTACTATAGGAAAACATTGTCGTACCGTTCTTTCTTTTTCTACTACTATCTATAATAAACCGTTTGATCTTATTCACTCTGATGTGTGGACCGCTCATCATCACTCTCACGATAATAAGAAATATTTCGTGACTTTTATAGATGAAAAATCTAAGTTAACTTGGATTTATCTTCTTGATTCAAAGAACATGGTTTATGACTGCTTCATTCAATTTTACAGGCACGTTGAAACTCAATATGAAACTAAAATCAAATGCTTACAATGTGACAATGGAGACGAGTACTTAAACCACAAGTTCAAACAATTTCTTACTGAGAAGGGCATCATACACAAAACTTCATGTGCATACACACCTAAAAAAACGGCGTTGCTGAAAGGAAGAACCGCTACCTTATGGAGGTCTCGCGCACTATAATGTTTCATAGAAACGTCCCAAAAATGTTTTGGGGAGATGCTGTCATTACGGCATGCCATCTCATCAATCGAACTCCTACAAAATGCTTGCAAGACAAACTCCATGTGAGGTACTCAATGGCTCCAAACCTGATCTAGAACATCTTCGAGTTTCGGTTGCGTTAGCCATGTCTTTCTTGACAAAAATCTTTGAAACAAGCTTGAAACAAGGAGCATGAAGTGTATATTCAGTGGGTACAGAACTACTCACGACTGAATCGAGCGATCATATTTTGGGATGATCCATCATGATGTTTGAGATTCGGCTCAATCAAGCCAAACTATCGCTCAATCAAGTCGAACTCTCAGGCAAGAACCATAATCACGTTTTTTTACGGATTTGATCCATTTTTTATCCAAAAATCGGTCCCAAATCCTAAATACAGACGACCAGACGCTCTGATACCACTGTAGGGTTGCTATCGGGGTAGCGGAAGCGTTTTTATAACAACCTGAATATAGATCTAGTCATATTTCGAGAAGGGATCATGCGGGGTTATGGTGAATACGAATAAGTGTAAAGCAAAAGAATACGCGATCTAAAATAAGCAATTCAACATAGTTTCAGGTGATAACGTCTATTTTTTTATAGTATTTTCGTCTATTGTTATAGTTAGTTTTATCATTCATTTGGATTTTACCAAGCATTAAGCATCATTTAGCCATCTTTTAGCGTTTTCTCGTGGTTTGCAATGAATGGAGATACCGGGACATAAACACGAGCGAATACCGAAAAATATGATCGTTCCACGTCAAAGGAGAAGCAACCCCGTGGGGTGGATACCTTAGCCCGTGTGGGCTCCATGTCCAGCAATTTCAGCACGCCTCGGGTCCATGATAAGCCCGAGCGGATCACCATTCATAACTCACCCCGCGCGGGGTGTCATGCTTAGCCCACGCGGGCTCCTTGCACCAGCAGCTACAGCACGAGTTGGGCTCTTGTCCAGCCCGCGCGGACTCCCATCTCCAAGCTAGCCCGCGCGGGTCATGTTCGTCACCTACAGAAACCAGAAAAGTGCTAGCTGCTTAAACCAAAACGAAATATGGTTAGAGAAGAGGAATGAGAGCTACATGGCTAGAAATAAAAAGGAAATGTTGGCAATTACATAGGAATGGAAAAACAAGAGATGAAAACATTCGAAAAAGGAAAATTACAGTTGCTGTAAGAAAGAAGAAATATCAGCCGTTGGAGAGGAAGGGGACGACCAAAGAGGAAAGAAGAGAGGAAAGGAAAGAGGAGAAAGAGGGCAAAAGGGGAGAGCTTCAGTAGGCACAATTCAGACAGAAAGTGAGAGAGAAAATAGAGCACACACAGAGAGAGTAGAGAGACAGCAGAATGCACACAAAGACAAGGACGGCGCGACGAAGCCAGAGCGCTGAGGAGCTGTTGAAGACGTTGGTAATAGAATAGGGAGGGATCTTATTCTTTATCCATGTTGAATATGGTTATCTTTTGCGCTTCGTTTTCTAAATTCATGTCTTAGTAGGTCCATAGCTACGAGTTAGTGTTTTGTCGATATGTAATGAAGTTTCATGCTTAATTCTTGGTTATGATGTTTGATCGTTTATAAATTGATTGGCTGTTCTTAATGCTTTGTTCTTATTGACCATTGGAACGAATGATTATAAAAGTTTGGTTCATTGGAAGATGAATTGAACTTTGGAACGTAACCACAAACTTTGGAACGTAGCCATGATATGAGGTCTTATTTTCATTCCAAACACTCATTGATTTTTACCGTCCTATTCATTAGTTACTAGCTTTAGAGTTCAATCGATTCCTCGTGTGCGACCCTAGTACTACACATTCTGTATTCTTTCGGAAGCATTAGTCTAGGTATTTTATTACTTGAGATTAACCACATCATCTGGTTCGAGCGGTTAGCTAGAAAAAGTCAACGTTCGACCCGAACGACCCGTAAAAAGCAAGAAAAAATCACCGTTTGACCCGAGCTGTTGTTTACTAGATCGTGCAATTCACTGTAATCCATCAAATAATTCAAACTGTGAATTATTTGAAAGTGGTTGAAAAGAGAGTTTCAAAGGGATCGACGTCTAGGAAAAAAAAGAACTAAAAGTGAGTTCAAAAGAAGACTTTAAAGAATGAGAAAACTTAAGATTGCATCGCGAATTCAAGCTAATGGCACAGAGACAGACCGAAGACGAGTCTATATCGATGATTGCTTAAGATTGCACGGACATGTACTAAGCATTGGACCACACCATATTTCTTACGCCCAATTCGCGTTAACATGGTGTTGTATTTGGTAACGCCATTTCTACGTCACCATAATATAGGTGCAACATAAGATTTATGTGGTTATGGCTTTTGAAATATTAACGCAATAGTGACGTAGTTTTAAAGCACTTGTAATGCCAATGCAGCACAGTTATTCACATTGGACAAGAAACACCAATATAATGCAGGTGGGTCAAGTTAGATTTTGGCTAACATCAAAATCTATGTTACATCGACGTTACAATTGGTCATGTAGTGTTGATATCCATGTAATGTGAACTTCCACGTTAAAATTGGTTGTTTAGTGTTATATGCCCATGTAACGTGAATTTTGTAATACGAAGCATGTTAATATTGTGCCACACACCATAACATGAATAGTCTGGCTTTATCTTGTAAAGCAATTGTGTTATATCATTCACACAAAATTGGAACAACTAAAATTTCACAGAAAAATTGTAATGCGAAGGGTGTTAATATTGCGCCAGACATAATAATCAATGTGTTTCCCTTGCTGAGTTGGCCAAACTAATGCAGGGCAAAGCCATTGCATTGAAAATTACTTGTGTATATAAATAGAAATCTTCCATGAAAACGAGATAGCTTCTTCTCATCAACTTCAAGCAAGGTGTTGCAGACACAAACCTCTCTCTCTCTCCATCTCTCTCGGAATGCAGCTTCGAACGCAATCTTTGGCTCTTCACCTCCTCCCATCTCTCAATATAGAAAAACTCACCAAGAGACAACAATTTAATCTCCCAAAACGAGACCCATATCGTCCAATTTCACTTCGATGCTCCATTTCCACAGCATCGAACTCACCGTCTACGATGACCCATAATTGCTCCGAATCTAATTGCAAGCCATTATCGGCGGAGGTTTCGAGGACAATTATGGAGCTTTCATCTGTCGGAACTCTCTCAACGTTGACCAGCGACAGTTGGTTGGCCTCTTGGCGTGGGAGTTCGTTTTCCATGTTGATGAAGATGGCATTCCTATTCTCTGTCTAAATGGGACATTTTGTAGGGTTGATTTCAATTGCGGAAACATGTTTTTATCAACCCGAATTTTAGATCTAGTCATGTTCGGATTAGTTTTTCACGGATATTCAACGATGAAGAAATTAAGAAACAATTTCGTAATACCTATCGTTGAATGTGCTGTCGTCGGATGCGAGACTTTATAGCACAAGTCCTCTACTCGTATCTATGCCGAGATCGGAATTTCTCTTATGTGGAAATCGGAAGAACGAAACTGTTTTTCGTTCTTCGGTTTTTCTTTTCTGACGGCTATTAGGGTTTAGATTATTATTTTTGATAATCTCATAACGAAAACTCGTTTTTGTTCTTTAAATAATTATTAAGACTTCTTAATAATTGCAACTAAACCCTCAACTATCCAATATTACATATTAGGCATAGGACTTTCACATTTTCGCCTGACAAGAGGTCCGCTCTTCATGTTCAGGTTATCGTTGTCTCCGGGTTTCACTCAATTTCTTCTTGGAAGGGGAAAATGTGGAGACTAAACCATGATTTGGGTGTGATTGTAATCTTGTGTTATTTTGGGTTTTGTTATTGGATCAGTTAGATCAATGTGGGTTAAAGACTCGCCAATGTACAATTCAAGGTAGCATTGGTAAACCTGGAGACGATAAGGTTCAGAAGGTAAATATCTTTGTTATACCGTGTTTTTTTTGTGGGATTATAGCTTCATAGTTTTTAAATTACATTGTTTGAGAATGCAAAATTCATGGAGTTAGCTATGTAGGGAACATCGATCATTTTGTTCTACTGTGTTTATCAATTCCTTAATTTGTGAATTTATTTGGAAGAACTAGATGCTAGGAGAAATAGAAGTGCCAATGCTTTTCTTCTGTCCGGCAAAGCTCTATCCTTGTCTTAATGTTTGGATTACGTCCTTATGTTTGATTCTTACTCTTTGTCTAGTGTCTTCATTCTGCATGGAAGAAGAAGTTTGGTGAATATGTCGAGGAGGACAATATATATGTTGTTGCAGTGGACTGGTACGACAAATGGAAGACTTCATGGAGGTAGATTTGGAATTCATTTATGTTTTAGCTGAATTTCATTATATGGCCGATAGTTTTGGTCTGTTCTTCATGAAATGGCTTATTGATAATTACATTTCTTTTCAGGATGGAAGTTGGATTGCATCGGCTAATTACAAAAGTGCAATATGTGATCCCCTCCGCAATGTTGCAGAAGGCATATTTCGTGAAGTAAATGACAACAACATGGAAGATATCCTCTGTTTTTGCAATGTATACGTCAATCTGGATTTCCAGGTTACTATACTCGACCTAAAGTTACGTGAATATAAGAATCCCTTTCACAATTCCGGTGTCTACTTCAGATAGATATCACAAAATGGGCATAGACCATTATTGTGTGAACGAGGTAATTCTACTTATGATGAGTGCTTATCCCCCAAAACTGCACTCACATGGCAGGTTTCAGAGACGAAAATGATATGGATGGATCGACTCGGCTTTGATCTTTGGGTATGGTCTCTAGGAGGACGGGCATATGATGTTAGGATTCTATTTCCCATGGAAGTAACGGACGAAAAGGGCGCAAAGTCTTATTTTAATGGCATGTCGCAACTCGTTTGGGAAGTAGAGAAAAGCTATTATCCAACAGAATTCGATAAGGTCAAGCAATTGAAGCCGGTCTAAACACACAAGTGACAACATTAGCAATACAGGACTCAGGTTTCTTCCTTCACTCTTCTTTGCTATCCACGCCAAAGGACCATTGGTTCTCTAGATTGTGTTCATAATCAAATCCATCGTTTGTTCCAACTATTTATTCGAATACAATTCAAAATAAAATTTCAAAGTTTTGAACTGTTTTGTAAGCTTTTTTCGCAAATTTGATATGAGATCTTGTAAGATCTTTCATCCATCTATCTGGAAATTTGGAATTCAGTATAATTATAAAACTTGATATTTTACTTGGACGTCGATTACAAATTTATATTTTAACGTAGGAAAATAATAGTCCATGTATCTATATTAACATATGGATATTATTGTATATCTATACTTGATTCTTTTTATTATTTAAAGTTATGATGCTTTTTAATACAAGAATGATTAGTTATGTCGAGTTAACCTCTATGAGCAAAAAGGTAAAGCCAGATGAAATCTATGACCTTTCATTAGTCACACACAATATGTATATTTACAAGTAAATAAGCATTTAAGTATAAACCCTGAAATCTTCACTAATCATTTTCAAACCACTAAAAAGCTAAGTGTTTTCTATGTTTTTCTCAAAGACCCCCAGTCCTCAAGAAGAAGTTTTCATTAATCTAATGCGTTCTGTGGATGTTACTTTAGTATTTAGAGACTATAGTAGAATCATCATATAGCTGCTAATGTCAAGTGGGTGTGCTTGCGAATCTCCGAATCCATCACTTTATGAACAAAGTGAGAATGCTTTGAGCTCTTTGTTCTCTTGTTCTGAAACATGTTCTTCAGCTTTGTCTCCAACCCTTGCGACGTGTAATTTATGTACTTTCCTGGATTCGGATGATCCTCTTCCATCAGAAACATCATTGAGTTCTGCAGGTAACTTTGGTACGTTGGCACGATGGTTTGCGTTGCAACCTGACATATCTTCCATCGTAAGGCTTCATCCTCAATGACCCAATTCCATTGCTTCATGTAGATCTCATCAAATGTTTCAGTGAAAGCTTGTAATGTTCTTTTGACGGATTCACGGGCACGTTTTCTTTTCACAGGAGATGCTGCAAAAGCTTGAGCTTTGTATTTTAACAAAGGCATCAGTGTTCCCCAGGTTTCTCTAACGTATAGCACTGCATAATAATCGCGGTATTGTTCATGAGCTCTCAACCAAGATTCACCCATCATTTTCCCGAGATGGGTTTCTTTCAAACCGCAGAAATGGCTGTGGTTGTTCATCATGAAGATATATGAAAGCACGGCGTCATTGAAAGATCTTGACCAAGTATCCAGATTCAACGCCATCTCTCTCAATACATTGTAGATGTGACTCGTGAGAAGCTCTTCGCGGTATGTTGCGTGTTTCCAGCTAAAATCAATCTCAAGAATCTTCGTCAAGATTGGCTTGTAGTAGTCCCCAAGCAGTTCATTGCAGTACTCAGTTACAAAGCGCACAAGCCTTGGGACACTGCCGTCAATCGGAGGAGAATTAGATCTCTGAAGCTCAACCTGATATGGTAATTCCCAGAATATTATGCTGGAACAGTTAACAAGTCTGCGGATGAGCTCCCTTGTGACCTTGCGAATCTCAGAGCATGTTTCGCCTCCAAAAAGACGGTTGAACTCGAGTCTTATCTTATCCATTGTAGAGAAAGCATCTAAGAGCTTCAGAAGCTTTGAAGGGTCGTTCTTGCATTCTGTGATTCTCATTCCGAATCTGAGGAGGTCAATGATTCCCGAGTTTGCAGCTATTTGCCCGAAGGATCTTGAGGAAACATCATCTCCAGCGTTTTCAAAGACTTGATAGCAGAGCCGCCACTCAAAATCATACACATCTCTCACCGCCATCTCCATATCCCTTTTCCATTGATCTATATGACCTTCGATGTCTTGCACGTTATCGAACTCTGTGATCGTTTTCGCGAGATAATCTGTTCCAAGAGCTTCAAATCGTTTTTGGACAACTGTTGTGCGGACTTTTGCGTAAATGGATACACAACTCTTTAACCGCTTGTGAACGCTGACTGTCTCGATCAAAGCTCGCAACTTTCTCAGGTTGGTCACTGCCGAAACTTCCCCCTGACAAGCTTGTTCGGGAGAAGGAACGGTGTATTCGTCTTCAAGAATTCGCTTGAATTCTGTCTCGAGCTTCTCAAGTGCCATGGCGAGAACCCCTCCACTGCAATGAGCATTAGCTTTGATCTTCTGCAACTCACGTAGACGTCCTAAAGGTTTCTTAAACCGTAAAACACAGGGATGGTCTTCAGGCATGCCATTTTCCACAAGGAACACGATAGTCTCTTCGAGCCAATTAACTGCAAGAATGCAGCTATCGGAGAGGAATCCCATCAGTTCTCCGAGACGTTTAACGTTCAAAATATAACTGAGGAGGCAAGAACACGAATCAGACGACAAGAGGGACTTCTCAAGATCACTAACGGAAGCGTAGACTCTCAGAACAGCGGCCACCGGAGCAGTAACATGAGCGATACTGTCTGAAAAAGACGAGAATCGCCATCTCTCTCGTTTAGCATCGGTTTCAAAACACACCAACTTGTGATTTATCTCTTCCAATCTCGAACCAGTTCTCTGTAAAGCGGACGAAAAAGCATCTGATTTATCCATCTCATTCTTCAACAGATTCCTCATGGATTTGAGCTTTTCGAGGCTCTTTTCATCGGCCATTTTTGTCCTCGGAGAGCAAATTGAATCACTGCATGTGGATTATATGCATCTGAGATTGGGAAACGACAGTGGAAAGGAAGATAAGTCGATTTGATAAGATGGGTTTCTTGAGCACCACGCATACCAAGCCTAGGTTTCTTTACCAAACGCACCAAAATCAGAAGAGAGTGAGGCAGAGAGACAGAGAGTTGTAACAAAACCTGACTTAAACAACAAACATGTCTGGTCTTAAAAGCATCAAAGATAATATATTTTTTCATTAGCTTTAAGCAAATTAGAAGTGTTGTTGTAAGTATGAGAACAGTTCAACCATCTCTATCGGATCTCGTACCAACCAAGTCAATGAAACTTTCTTGTATACCTATGTGTATATGTATCTTTAGCTATAATACAGTATAACAAAAATCTCATTAAGAGTATAGGCTATATCTAGACGAATTTAGACATCGTCTAGACGAACCAGACAATATTTATAAATTCTTTTGTCCACAATGTTATCGTTGGTTAGGAAAAAAAATTTGCAATCATTATAATTTTATCAAATAAAACTCTTAAAGATCGATAAATCACTATATCAAATTATCAAATAAAAATTCTAACAAAATCTCATATCTCACAATTATATAAACTAAGATTTGTTAGTAATAATATATTTAAATTTTGTGTGTTATTTTCAAGGTATTTATTAAGGAAACAAGACTCCATCAAATCCGTAAATATTGTTAGCGATATTATTCTCAATATAACTTTTTACATATTCACAATAGTGTCCTTATTCCACGTATTTTGTTTCCATATCTACAATGTATTCTCTCTATATTTATATGGTTGCTTTGAAGCTAATAAGATTAACGAATCATTCACGTTCAATCACCTTAATATGTTATGTATCAGAGCCTCTATCCACTATCTGAATACTGTTTTTTCCTGATCCAAACTTACGAACTAAGCACCTCCCCCGTTTCTAAACCAAAACACATAAACCAAAAACTCTAAAAAAACCTCGATTCAAACATATCGTGATTGAAAAATAAAAAAGACGGGGTAAAGTGAATTCTTCTCAATATACATACTAGAATTAGGACTATGATATAAGTAATCCCCATCTATCAACCCTAATCACTCCATAAATAGTCCTCACAACCAGGGCCGTGCCTGAAGTATTGGAGGCCCCAAGCGGAGATAAAAAAATGGTGCCCCTGCTGCGGATCGAACTCGGGATAAGCAGTATATGACGGCACGCAACAACCACCACACTACGATACATTCTTGTATCTGGTGCCCCTAAAATGGAATATTATTGTGGTGCCCTAGGCCTATGCTTGGGCTGCTTGTGCTCAAGCACGGCCCTGCTCACAACCCAAAACACAACCAGAAAAAAAAAACATCAAAACCAAAGACAGGAGGTGATTAATTTGTTCAGTGTGGAATGCAATGTGTTTTTGTTGCCATCTACGAAAATCGTTGTGCCGTCTCTGAAAATCGTTATGTAGACTTAAACAAATTCCCTAATAATGGTTCTTCAAATTGAGTATTGCTTTACGAAGATATGGGTTTTAGCATTTTGAATTTTATCATTCTTTATTTTTTTTTTTCAAAATTAAGATATTCGCCTCAATATCTTGATTTATGTCGATGAATTACATATTATGGGAAACATACCGTTAGCCATATGCACCTTAAAGGCATACATGAGCTCTTGTTTCTTTATGAAGGATCTTGGTTTTTAAAATACTTTCTTGTATCTTTATGAACGATCTTGGCTTTTAAAATACTTTCTCGTACTGAAGTAGCTTAGAATTCCTTTAGAATATCATTGAGCCAACACCAATATGCTTTAGACGTTATATATGAATGCTAGACAACAAACTCATTAGGTTTTTTATAAAGCAAAACCACAAACTCTTCGTCTCCATAAGTTCGCTGATGACTGACTAAGATGCATGATCTACATCCTTGTCTTGCGTCTTGAGATCACTTATAGTGCATATTTTGTTGCAGTTCATGCAACAACCGCGTCAAGCACACTTAGATGCAACTCTCCATATTGTTCACTACTTGAAACGTATTTGTGCCAAAGGATTCTCTTATGCTCTAACTTACATATTTTTTTGTGTAGTGTGATTCATATTGGGCAAGTTGTCCAAACACTCGAAAATCTTTATCTAGATCTAACTCTAGATGTCTTTAATTTTTTGGAAATTGAAGAAACAACACATGATCTCTCTCTCCTCAACAGAAGCGGAATCCCAAGCAATCGCCGTCAAAATATGTGCTCCTCTTTCTAATCTTGGAGTTCAACATTATTTTCCTATACAGTTGCACTCTGACATCCATACATCAATCCATAATTCCTCAAATCTAGTCTACTACGATTTATAAGATGCACCACGGTGACCACATTGTAACATCCATATATGTATAACAAAATTATCATCCAAACAATCCCTTGGAAAACATCTCTGCAACAAACATTAACAATGTTTATTTAAAGAAGAATAATAGGAGGGAAGATAAAAAAGAACAAAAAAGAAAAGATGAATTTAGATTCCTTCACCGTAAACATCTCCAGTTATGTTGGTGGCCCAGTGAGAATTATCATCTCGAACTCCTTCTGTCTTTGACAACCATAGAGGTGCCAAGACTTAGAGATCATCTACATGCATGGCTAAAAGCCCACCAACCTTGTCACAAAGTTCTAGATGTTTCGCACGCAACCGAGCGAAAATATTACCACAAACCCACCAAATACCTAATCATGGTCTCGACTGCATTAATATACCAATAGTGAAATATTCTTTTATTTTCTAACCATATATAAAATACTCTTATATGAAAATTTGTACTCAGAACACGTGGATAATGTAATTTCGAGATGGGTTTGAGTTAGATTTTGGGTTTTACAGGTTATGCCGATAATTTTTCCACCCCTAATGTTCGTAATGATGGTCCCAACACGCATCTGGGCGCGAGAGGATTCGACACCAACATGTCCAATGATTAAAAAATGTTTGGGTCAACCCTAAACCATCCAACGACTCATCAATTTTCTCTTTCTTTCTCAAGCGATCACTCTTTTCTTTTTTTTCTTTCCTATTACTTGTTGACTCTCTTAAAGCCTCTTCTCTTTGTCTCGTCTACGTTAACTTTGTAGTCCAATCATTTCCTTATTTCGCCTCATTCACCTTCTATTAGACTCCTTAGTCACCTACAAACACCATTAATCGAGCGTTGAGAACATTAATCACTCTTTTAAGACTACTTGAGCACCATAGTTTCTTGCAGTGGTCGATTAGATAGAAATCAGATGATTGGTGGATGAAAATCGTGACTCGTCATGTGTTATAGATTTTAATTATTTTACTCACACAAAAAGCAGCTTTGTTTGACGCATCGTCCGAAAATATAAGACATCTTTAAATTATAATATAGTATCTCTTCTAACCCATTTTAATATGGACTTCATTCTAGAATAAACTTGGTCAAAGATTACATTTCTAAATGACGATGTTATAAAATTTATTTGAATAGATGTCTTTTTTCATTATAAAACCCATTGTTATTCTAAAATGCAATTACCATACACAAATATTATAACAATACCACCATGTTTTTGAACTTATTGTTTAAGTTTTTTGAAAAAAAAAATTCTTCTCACTCAAATTCTCTAAAACTCTTCAAATATTATAGACGTTAGAAAATTATAAACGACCAAAATGTTTTTTCATAATTACGGGCAAAATACACCATTCGTCCGACTATAGAATCCATCTAAAATTTGTAATGATCTAAGAATGCTCATAATTTGGTCCTTTATTCATCTATGTATGTCTATCATTCTTCATTTTCTATACAAAATTATCATATACTCTACTTTATATTATCTCTTTATTTCTTATTATAATGGTTTCTTTGTCAATATCGTTTATTTTTGTTTTAATATAATGGATGTAACAAACTAATCTGAAAACTCAAGGTATCTCGTATGAATTTATAGAAGGCGTTACACAGTTTATGACAATGACAAAAATTAACAAATTAACAAAGAAACTAGTACGTAGGTTTGTTCATGCATCAAATGCAAGAATAAAAAATTTGTGAGCGAGAGAATTAGGTGCGATCATCTTTATTTAAGATGTTTGACCCCATATTACTTTATGGGGTTATCTCACGGGAAAAAAAATTTACACTATAGAGTAATAATGTTCTTGAATCTTTTTATATGGGTAAAACAAATAAGGAAAATATTGAAAAATATCCCAATGATGATGGAAAAACTTTTGAGATGTTGCAAAGTGCTAGACATATATTTTATGATGGCTGTAGAATAAGTTTTTCACCATTGTCTTTGTCTGCACGTATGATGAATTTGAAGATAAAAAATAATTTTTCTATGAGTTGCATGAATTATATATCTCAATTACTAAGCGATTATTTTCTTGAAGATACCAATGCAGTATAGTCTTACTATATGACAAAGAACATGAGACATTTAGGTTTATTTCAATTTCAAAATATTTATGTGTTTTCAGATAATTACATAATTTTTTAGAAAGAGACATTATATTTAAATAATTTTCAAATTTTAAAAAATCGATTTTATTTGATATAGAAAGGAAAATTGATTCTGTAGTATATAATATTTACCAATTATAGATATAATAAAATGATAATATCAATCTAACAAGACAGCAATTGACATGAGATGACATGTTCAACTCTCAAGTCGTGAATGAGAACTGTGTGAAGAATTATTCGTTATGGCTGATTACAATGATCCAATACAATTTATCACTAGACATACATATGAAAAGACAATTTTGTTTTTAACAATAGAGATTTTCCAATCAACATGTGACACCCCTAACCCGGTTTCCAAAGGCCTCAGCTTATCCACCATCACCTCTTCTTACAGAGCTAGAAGGCGTAGCCGAATTTTAAATATGAATTTTTATTAAATTTTCTTTATATAATCCGCAGCAAAAATATTGTATTTACAAAAACCTTTGGAATACACATCACGTGTATAACTCAAATGTTTTCAAAAAATAATTACTTTTAATGAATTTGAAATAAATTCGCCATGTCGGTACCCATCGCTACTCAATTTTTTTTTAAACGTGGTCTTCTTGATCTTGCAGTGCTTCTTATCAGTAGTCATCCCAGCCCTATCGACATGCCATCTAAGACGATCTCGAGAATAGGGTGAGTACGATAAACGTAACTGAATGAGTTTCCTATGCGAATACCCTATCTCCCTAGCTAAGTTAGGAATTTTTGGATCAAAATATATAAGATCATCTTTTCGGTCTGAAAACAAACCTATTTTCCCATTTTATCCAACTCACACCATTTAATATCTCTCGGCTTTTATGTTACTAGTCCAAGTGCTATGTAACTACCACTTATACTTCATCTCGGTTTTTATATTATTAATCCAGATGACTAAGTAAATATCATTTTTTGTTTCTTTTGGCTTTTACATTTTCGTAGCACTAAGTAAATATTGATTTTCCTTTCTCTTTACATACTATTCCAAAGGATTAAGTAACTACCAATTGCTTTTTCTCTTGACTTTTATGTTACTAGTTTAGAGGACTAAGTAACTACCAATCACTCTTTCTCTCACTTGACTTTTACATTACTCCCTAATTTAGAGGGCTAGATAACTACCACTCACACTAGCCTTACCCGAGCCTATCGTTATTGTTTATGTTACAAGTCTTGAAGACTACATAACTACCATTTCGATAATAGATATGCTAAATGACCCCATTTCTAACAACTAGACTCACCACACTTTACTAATGTGTTCACATATACTTAACTTCTCTAGGCCTTGTCTCACACTTCGATTAATACGAACATTTTGGGTTTATTATGCTAATGCTTGGTCGAGCATATAACACTCTACCGATTCTTATATCTCGATGGTAATTCATAGCATCTGCATCCTTATAGACGTTGTGTTCACATATATTCCTTGTTATAGGGTATCTTTGCCTTTGACGCACTGTTGCCCTACTCTTGAGCTTCCCACTACATTACCTTTGTTTGGGTTACCGATACAACAATCAGTTAGGGTATGCGTGGATTTACATTAGAACCCTTTATCCCAACTATATTCTTACACTAAGAATACATCGATTTGCTTTCCTTACATTAACTTCATCATCTCCTTCTTTCTTCCTCAGCCTTAACACGCGTGACACACTAAACATTTGTTTTTGTCGTTTACAAAATTATCGGTAATTTCTCTACTGATTCTATATGACGAATTCTAATGTTTTCTTATCTACTATGCTCTACTAGTATGTATAAATCTTTACTTGTAGTCCTAGGAAATTCACAAGAACATGAAGATGGAAAACTCACTTCCATTTTCCTATTGAATTACAATAACGAGAATGTAAAAAAATAATGTTTTAAAGGATAAACAATGATCATAGTGTAGGGTTGATTTAGATGCGGAAACGTGTTTTATCAACCCGATTATAGATCTAGTCATGTTTAACAAGTAGTTTTTCGAGGTTTCAACATCGAACAAAAAACTAGAAACGATTTCGTAGTACCTTTCGTGTTGAACTTGTGATAGTCGGATGTAAGGCTTGATAATGCAAGCCCTCTACGCGTATCCACGCCGAGATCGGATCTACTTTGATGTGGAATTCGGGAAGAACGAAAAACTATTTTTTTTGTTCTTCGTTCTTTTTCTTTCTGACGGCTACCTAGGGTTTAGATTGTCTGAATTCTAATTCTGATAACGAAAACTCGTTTTTCGTTTATTTATAATTATTAACTTTTAATAATTACAACTTAAACCCAAACTATTGAAAATATTACATAATGGCATAATACTTTCAATCTCCCACTTGCTTTTACGTAATATCTCATATAGTCGAAATACATGTATCTCCATACACATACTTTCCCGTACATCTTATGTACTATCCCAAAAGAAAACAAATACAATTATATTCTTCGGTACTAGCGGATTGACATAACTGTATTCCACATTGATTGTCTAACAATCATAAGCAGATGCCGAGACACTCATATGCATGTGACCTCGTAGGTTCATCACTAAACTGGTAGTCAATAAGTCTTACTAATTAACTAATCGAGGTTGGCGTCTAGCAACACTCCTCAACAACCAGATAGTGTGAAGTAACATTCTTACTCTGTAGAACCATGATAAAAGGACAATATTATTATTTCCCTCCGTCTTTACAGCTCCGGATAATCCTAGGACATGGTCTAACTGTCAAGTCCTAATAGATTATCAACTATGTTTCATGCCTAACATAACTGACTGGTGAATGATCGCAAGAAACTCTTTTATTCTCTCATTCTAATGCCCTGGCCAAGGTCTTTTCAGTCATTATGTTGCTGACAACATAGAGCTCCAACTCTTTACCTAGAGTTGACGGATTCCATCTTGATCAATCACTAACTGCACAAGCATCTAATCATTCCCAATATCCTTTCAACTTACATCCCAAGACATAAGGTGTCCAGAATCAAAGAATGGTAGATAACTTGTCAGTTACCATGTTGATCTCAGGTCTAAGAAAATCATAATATTCTAATCCTTT
>CM071867.1:10069070-10098774 GCA_036759665.1 Gynandropsis gynandra | reverse complement strand
CCGAAGCTCGACCCGCTACGGTCATTGATTAGGTTAAGTAATCCGCGTGTACTCTTTTCCCCTCGTCGGTTTTGTCCCACCGGGTTTTCCGACGTCGGGTTTTTAACGAGGCCGCGAGTCACTTATTTTCCCGCAACCTAATTAATGATCGGACGCGAGACACGAGACGGACGCAAAACAAGGTGCACGGCTAACAAGAAGCTTATCTTCTTGTTTGAAGATTTCAAGACCATTATGAAGGCCCTTGCATGAAGAGTAGCATTTAATGAACTTGAAGTTTGATTTTTTCTTGTTTTCTTATTTATGGCCGTCCACCCTCCTTGTAAGGAACATCCAACTTTTTATCAACTTTGAAATTTATCTTTTGAATTGATCTTTGATCATTCTCGAATTCCCTTTGTGAATTCTTTGGGTTGTTGGTGCGTAATATCCAGCTTCCTACTCGTTGGTGCGTCATATCCATCGAGCCGTTCGTTCTTCCTTGGTGCGTCATATCCATCGAAGACGAACACGGTAAATCGAGAGCCTTCCGCAACTCTCGTGCGACCATTCGTTCCACACACCCTTGTGCAATTCGTTGCAGCAAGGCATATCCGTCACTAACCAAGTCTAGAGCGTCGATTCAGTCGGGATCGCGTCAAGTTCGTATTTCACGCGATCTGGGTTTTCTGTTCTTGCGCGCGCGCGCGATTTTTACATTTGTCGATCTGTTTTTAATAAAAAAAAATCGAAAAAACTAATCTTAAATATGCATCCAGACGCTCTGATACCACTGTAGGGTTGATTTAGATACGGAAACGTGTTTTATCAACCCGATTATATATCTAGTCATGTTTAACGAGTAGTTTTTCGGGGTTTCAACATCGAACAAAAAACTAGAAACGATTTCGTAGTACCTTTCGTGTTGAACTTGTGATAGTCGGATGTAAGGCTTGATAATGCAAGCCCTCTACGCGTATCCACACCGAGATCGGATCTACTCTGATGTGGAATTCGGGAAGAACGAAAAACTATTTTTTTGTTCTTCGTTCTTTTTCTTTCTGACGGCTACCTAGGGTTTAGATTGTCTGAATTCTAATTTTGATAACGAAACTCGTTTTTCTTTTATTTATAATTATTAACTTTTAATAATTACAACTTAAACCCAAACTATTGAAAATATTACATAATGGCATAATACTTTCACATAGAAACTTGGTTATTCTTTTTCTTCTTCTTTCACGATTACTAGAACACATGATAAACTTCTTCTTCTCTCTAATTCATTCTCTTCCTAACTTCTCTCTATCTCATGGTTTGTAAAATAGCGTGAAAATAGACATATGTCCATTTGTATTTATAATAGCCAACGACTATTACCTAATAGACACATCAAACGTACTATCACACACACCTATTCTAGGAACCTATTCACACTACACACACCTATTCTAAGAACATATTCACACTACACACCTTTTAATTGTGTCTCTTGCCAACTTCATACACATACACAAACACCCTTTCATCAGATAGATGCCCTTGATTTATTGCACCCCTTTTGATTGGTTGCAAACGCTTGGTCCTTTGATTGAATGGTTACAACTTTTACTTTATTAAATTTTTTAAAGTGTAGGTGTCACACAACCATTGATTATAGAATTAAAATATTTTTGGATGTTGGGTTCAAGTGTACAATATTTCTACGCGATAAAAGTTTATGTTATGATGTGTACTTATGTAGACCATAAGTGATTCTGTAGCTTATGATATGCTATTTGGATGGATAACGCATGATCGATTGGATAGTATATCTTGTATGGATGAAACATATGTTTTCTAGTTGAAACATGGAAGAAAGACAAGTTGGTTTGATTTTCATCATTTTTTTCTTCATTTTAAGGATACACTAAGGTGTAATAAAAAACTTTTTAAGATGAATGTAGTAGTTTGGAAGCCTCTTCCACCAATTTTGACCGGTGAAGAGAAACATTTTTCGGATCTACCTTATTAGGAAAACTTGAAGCTTAGAAAAAAATATTTTTATAATATCATCAACATGTGTTAAACGTCACTAGAAAGATAAAGATAATATTAAATCTTGCATATATTTGAAAGAATATTGCTCCTTGAAGGAGTTACACATAGCTAATGACAACCATTTTTATAAACAAATTGTCGTCTTCTAGACATGTTTGCAATAACAATCAAGATTGCGACCCGAGTATCCATCCAAAATTGCGGACCTATGCAATTTACGAACGCTCATTTGTGGACGACTGACTTTCATTTATCGGTCTGAAACCTTGTTTTCGATTAGAGTTAAAACGAATTTAGATGTCCCTAAATTAATGTTTTCTAGTAATGGAAATGAACCTAAATAATTTTTTTCCAAATTCTTAACATGTTATCATAAAAATGTTGACCAACGAGCTAACTTTAACCCATACCACAAAACAATGAACTAATTCAAGAAACTTTTGACCTTGGAAAAATGTGGACTCATGGACTGTGTTGATTTTTTTGTGACCCATATGGGTCACGAACCACGGTCCAAACTAGGGGTGACCAATCCGGGTTTCGATCCGGGTTCTTCGGGTTTCGATCTGGGTTCGGGTTCTTCGGGTTTACGAAAATTGAACCCGAATTGAACCCGAATGTTTTTCGGTCTGGATTCTTTGGGTTTCGATTCGGGTTCGGGTTATTCGGGTTCTGAAGTAATGAACCCGAAATAACCCAAATTAAATTCGGGTATCCATGGGTTATTCGGGTTATTCGGGATATTCGGGTTATTTGGGTTCGGGTTATTGGGTTATTTGGGTTATTCGGGTTATTTGGGTTATTCGAGTTATTTGGGTCATTTGGATTCGGGTTATTCGGGTTATTTGGGTTATTCGGGTTATGTGGATTATTTGGGTTCGGGTTATTCGGGTTATTTGGGTTATTCGGGTTATTTGGATTCGGGTTATTCGGGTTTTTTGGGTTTTGTAAGGGTTTTTCGGGTTCTCTAAAAAAAGTTAACATACAAAAAAATTAAACAAAATACGTATCTAAATTAGATAATAAAACTCATAAAAATTAACTTCGCAAATACCAAAATAAAATGAATTCTAAAAACAAAAACCTAAAGTTGTATGGTTCTTAGAAAATAACCTAAAATATTAACCTTAAAATTTAATTCGGGTTCCTCGGGTTTAACCCGAATCCGGATCGGACCGGTCCGAACCCGAACGGGTTCTAAAATCTGAACCCATATGGGTTTTTAGGGTAACTCGTTTTGTAAACGATCCGGATTTTTCGGGTCGATCCGGGTCGGTCCGATCCGGATAACCCGGATTGGCCACCTCTAGTCCAAACCACGATCCAAGAAAATTACTAAAAAATATAATTTTTAGTTGTAGTTCTATTTTATTAGCATCGTACTAAAGAGTACTAAAGAAAACTAATCGTAATACTAATATTTTGTTTAATTTTAAGCGTTATTTAATATTTTTTTAAATTTTCATCTATAATTTTATTGTTTTATGATATTATTTTATTTATATGTTATTTTTTGAAAAGAAAATTAATGGTATATTTTTTGAAAAAAAAATATTCAACCCCTGGAATGAATCATATGAAGCACGAAATTTCGGTGAGTTATGATGGGATAAAATTTTTCAATCCATATAAAATATGGATTGGAATGAACTAAAAAAATAGCATAACCCATGTTGGGATAAGTTGGATTAATCTATTTAGTACATCTTTTACTGAAAAATGGTTGTCCCTTGCAACAATATCCTTCTTTACCTTATCCCACAAATGCATAAAATTGTTCAAAATCTAAATAGATTATTATAAGAAGATCTAGCCTATGAGCATTCTGAAAAACAAATAGAACACCAAACTAGGGGTGGTCAATCCGGATTTCGATCTGGGTTCCTCGGATTTCGATCCGAGTTCGGGTTCCTCGGGTTTACGAAAACTTGACCCGAATTAAACCCGAATGTTTTTCGGTCTGGGTTCTTCAGATTTCGATTCGGGTTCGAGTTATTCGGGTTCTGAAACAATGAACCCGTAATAACCCAAATTAAATTCGGGTATCCATGGGTTTTTGGATTTTTTTTTTGTTACTCGGGTTGTTTGGGTAATTTGGGTTCGGGTTATACGGATTAATCGGGTTATACCTACATATTGAAACATGCATCAACATTTTAGAAAACAGAATCATTAACAAAATGCAGCATCACCCATATGAAATCTTACATCATTCCTAGATCCTATCACTAAAGTCTAATGATCCACCAATTCCATTTGAATTTCTCAACACAATGTAGCACCGAATTTTCTGATTACATACGAAAAGTATGTCTTTGAGAAGTATATCAAAGCGTACCAAGCATAATCTTGAGTTGAATCGTTCAAGCAAAAGAATACAAATAACCCTTTTAGATAACCGGAACAAATATCACAGAACCCGTCGATACAGAAGACATGCCATTATTACCTCAAACAAGGCTTCAGCCAACATTACTATTCTAGATATGCTAGCCCTAGCATTTGTTTCGTCAACTGTGCTTGCACCACGATTACTTGTACGACATGTGCAATGCCCTGCTTGATTCTAACCCGCAAGGCACAAGACCTATCATGGCTTGAATTGTTCTCAAAACGGTTTCCCAGTCTTTGAAGAGCACGAACTTGTTAATGCAATTATATTGATTTCCGGTCTGAATTGATCAGTCAGCATAAAGAACTAAGGAGGAGTATTATCAAGAGACACTGACATTGTTTAACTTTCTAAAGGGACAAGGCAAAACGAACTTGACTCTAACCCTCTAAGAAGAGTTATTGCATTTCACAAACCTGTGATCATATTCTCCTCCTCCTTTCAAGGAAATTTGATATGTGTTCCAAAAGATCACAATATCTCCCTTCTCTTGCACGAGGAGTTTGCATCTCATGATCTTGAATATGAATGCTTGATGAAGAGAGATCAGGAATTGATGTTGAAGTCACAGGTTTAACTTTTGCTGCTGATGTTGTTGCCAGACTACCTGATGCCAGCTCACCACCAAGCGAAGGGATATCACTATATTCGGATGGTGCGAAGAAATCTCGTCGGGCGGTGCAGAGGGAGAAAAGAATGTAGGCTCGGGTGGGATGAGGGAGAGAAGAAGAGGATGGAATGGAGGCGAAAATCTTGTCGGTCGGTGAACGGATAAGAAGAGGATGGAATAGAGAACAGAGAGGTTCGGGCTGGATGATGAGGGATAGAAGAGAACACAGCAGCAGCAGATAGAGTAGAGCGGTAGAAGAAAAAAACGCAAAACAAAGAAAACCCTAATTTAATTCGAGTTGTTCGGGTTCTCGCGTTCAACCCGAACCCGGATCAGACCGACCCGAACGGGTTCTAAGATTTAGACCATATAGATTTTTAGGATAACTCGTTTACTTAACGTTTCAGATTTTTCGAGTCAATTTAGGTCGGTCCGATCCGAATAATTCCGATTGGCCATCCCTCACGAAACATTAAAATCACAATTAACAAATGAACGAAATAAAGTTTTCAATGATATTGATCATTTTAAAATAAATGTATTTATTTTGAGGGTTGTCATCCTTTGAGCTGGGCTTTGAATTAAGTTGGGCCGGATATGTGGACAGGTAGTGGGGTATTAGGTCACAGAAAGACCACACTTGTTCTCCTTTGTTCTCTCTCTCGAGCTCGCGACGATTTTTTCCCAGAAATATTCCAAGTTCTTTTCTCGTAGACTGAATTGGAGATCGGAGATGGCTTCGAGTGGGGCGGTTCCGTTCTGGAGAGCGGCAGGGATGACGTACGTCACATACTCCAACATCTGTGCAAATCTTGTCAGGAATTGCCTCAAGGAGCCCTACAAGGCCGAAGCCCTCAATCGTGAGAAGGTCCACTTCGCCATCGGAAAATGGGCTGATGGAAAGCCTCAGAAGCCTAGTACGTTCGATCCCTTTCTTTCATATATCTGTTTGTTATCTTGTGTGCTTGTTTGGATCTTCTCGGATTGCCATTTCCG
The DNA here is from genome assembly GCA_036759665.1 of Gynandropsis gynandra. NCBI lineage: Eukaryota > Viridiplantae > Streptophyta > Magnoliopsida > Brassicales > Cleomaceae > Gynandropsis > Gynandropsis gynandra. The sequence goes on along the minus strand of CM071867.1, from coordinate 10,092,757 downwards.
GTGGAGGGTTTTCTGATTTGGACTCGTTTCCGTGAATTGATGTTGTTTGAAATCGATTGGGTCTTTAGGGTTATGGTACGGCTAGATGCATTTGTTTATAAATCATCCAGGCAAAAAGATGGAATGTGAATCTGCTGAACTGGAACTGAACTGAGACAAATTCTGTTTCTCGAAATGCTTCTCAAAACATTAATGGGAAAATAACTCCACAGGAACCCTCCTAATTGAAGAATGAAATTGGTTGTAGTGAGGACAAGTGTTAAGATTGTATGAAAGAGGCGTATGCGTCACTATTTCTCATTGAAGTATAGGCATCCCATAGCTTCCATAGGTTTATTGAGAGCTGCTGTGATGTTAAGGTTCCATAGCACTTTCATTTCGGTTGCCAGTTTGATTTACCAAAATGCTAATAAGAAAAACTATATGCAACTCTCTAAATCGGTAGTGAATTTCTCATCCGCACATGAGAATAATTGAAGCAGTGAAGACCTAAAGTTGGTTTCATCTTCATGATCTACCTTAAATTTGATTCATTTGGAAATGGCTAGGCTTGTGCAATTTACCCGGTTTTATTAACCCATCCTATTTATTGTTCCTGGGCAGCCATCCGTTCGAGCTCCACTGAGAATTGACATCGACATCAGAGGTTTATGCTAGGGACAATTGAAGGGATGCGAGAAATCATAAAGATCCTTTCTTCCCGTGTCAGCAAATAAGCTTTGATGCTACTATCTTAATAATGGAAGACCTGGAGCTCGTGTTTTGTTGCATGAGACAAACAATGTTAAGACCTGGTTTTGGCTCTGTCATGTTTTTTTGTGGCAATGATCATTCATTTAGCACAAACCCTAGAGTACATGTTGGTTACTTCACTGCAATTTGGGTAACTGTGATGATCACCACTTTTCTTAAGGGAGTGACTCTGGGTATTTTGTACATGTACCCCATAGCAATGCGTTAACTTCAAGATGCTCCTATTTTAAATGTACATCATTATTGAAGTATAAAAGAGTGTTATGTTACCTTGTTTGAGTTTTTAATCTTATATCTGAATCTTAAAGAGATTATTCAATTTGCTCGCAACTCGCATTTCATATCATTATAAAAAATATATGTAATCCACGTAATTCATATCATTATCATATCTAATTTTAGCAAATGACTGTGACCTAGTTAGTGTCTTCATACTATCACTAAACTCATGATTACCACCAAACGATCACAATGCGATTTTGGACAATTTCTAGTTAAATTGTTTGTACGAAAACATTGTCCAACCCTAAGTACGAGCAAAACTTTAAAAAGAAGAAGAAAAGTTAATGAACAAAATTTTATACAATTCATTTAAGTCGGAATGGTGGCATTTTGAGAAGTACCTTCAACATAAGATGCATCATCCACTCTTAACAAAGCCTTCAAACTGTGGGTGTCATAACTTTAGCTTTGGCTTTCTCCACATGAATCCCTGCATGGCTTGCAATGTCTATCTCCCAAACATGGTATCAGTTGTCTACTTCTTCAACTGCCGTGAAGGCTGCTTCCTCATCAGCCTAAGCAAAAGATGTGGTTATGAAAATGGGTATGCTGATGAATAATGTGACCCCAATTTCGACACTTTGTTATGACCACGTTCCACAAACCAGCATGTTAAATGTTATGTAGTGTTATTGCCTAGATACAATAAGCCAAACAAGGAATCTTTCGGCAACTACGCAACCCCATGTGCAACGTCTAATGATATGGTCAGAATCAGTAATTAAATCCCTCAAACACCAAGAGGCAATGCATTGATACCCCAAATGAAAATAGAAAGAAAGAAGATTAACAGAGCTCCTAGATAATTAAACAGGCATTAAATACACAATGAGAATGCATGTAGCAAAAGCTAATAGAAACAAGACATGTTATGTTGATGAGATAACTATATGCATCCATCACATGAGAAGCAAATGCTGATGCGAATGTTGGCAATGAAATGGATGCATGCGGCAGCCTGCGTGATGCATCCTATTGTGCAGTTGTTGGAAGATAAAGAACAGAGTACATCCCCTTCAGGTTATGGATAAGTCAAGGACGGTGGAGCTCCATTACTACTAGGCGATGGAGGAACCGCATGGCTGCCTTCCTTCCTCTTCCCAAATGGATTCTTTGAATATGTATCAACAAGTTAAAGAAACTAGTACCAAAATAAATAAATAAAGATGCATAAAACAAACAGCATAAGGGTGAAAGAAAGAAGAAGAATACAGCAGTGATGACGCGTAACATTTGAACAATCTGACTCCTCAAAACTTAGCCAATCATATTTATCTGAATTTCTCTAAGCAGCAAACCGTATTATTTAGGAACACATTACGTAATCCATAACATTTAAAACAACAGCTTTTTTACAAAAGGAGTCAGTATAAATTCTAATAGCCCTATGTGTCAACAGACATTGAGAATTAAGGATAATACCATTCGGTGCATTTCATAAACCATACAGACTGTAGACAGCTAAAGATGTTACACAGTTCGCCCTGTTGCCCCAGTCTTAAATTAAATGTCATTTCAATCAAAACACAAAGAGCAAATTGCTTAATGAACGTGAGATAGTTGAACACAATAGAAACTATGCAGATTGAATCAACGAATATCAAAAAATGATAAATCATTCAAGGATATTGAATCCGCATGCCAACGGAACCAGAACTTGGAATAACAGCACCTTGCAAATTATGGTGAACATCTGTCGCACAATTGACATCCTGGAAATTGAAAGAGAGATCTATAACAACATGCTACAAAAACATTGTCTGGCATATACACACAGATAATAGAGGGAAAAAAACTAACCTCAAATTCAATAAAACAAACCGTATGCCTTTCCTGTCTTAGTACCTTCATTTGTTTGTAACCAGGTTGCCTGAAAGATGAAAGTTCAAAGCACGGCAAGGAATTCTTACCAGCACAGAGATTTAAAAAAAAAAGAAAAGAGAAGGAATGGATAGATGAGAGCAACAAGATCCTTACGCGCAGAACAGGCTCCTCAATTCTTCCTCGTTTATATTCTCACCAAGATTACCAATAAACAAGGTATTGCAAGGAGGATTATCCTTAATATTCTGCGTTCCAGATAAAAATTAGCATGACACAGATTAGAGCAAACTGTAACGATTATAGGCTGCAGAAACTTAAAGTTCTAGATAATGCGGTTAATTGTAACATTTCTTATTTAATGCTATAAGACATGCCCCTACAAAATATAGTATGAGAAAAAATAGAACTGAATTCAAGAGCTAATAAAACATGAGCATGTATTTGAATATAATCCTATACAGTTGCATATAGGAGTATAACATTGATTCCACATACATATTGCAAGCAGGCAAAAAAGTGAAAACAATTACAACAAGTCACCTGGACAGGCACATATGAACTAGGAGCTGCTATAGGAGTGGGCGACGGCATCAGTACAGGAGGAACGTGATACACTGCATAGGGGTCATAAGGTGGTGGGGTAGGAGCAATATACCTAAATCAAAATTTCGATAAAGATGTCAAAAAAAATACGAAGGAGTAAATACAGGAGTGTACAGTTTCCATTTTCTAAGACCATAGATTACACTGTCTAAAAATATTGATCAGCAAAAGAAGCAGATGCATACCCATGAGGTGGTCCCCATACTGGAGGAGGAGGTGGAGGGTGGTACGAAGACGGACTATAACCAGTGTGTGTGTAGTCACCACCAGTTCGTAGGCGCTTACTCTGATCATAAGCATTTGAATCCGCTATTATTCCTACAAAAAGACAGTAAAAAGACTCAACAGGCTGTTTCTGTAACGATACCAAAAGCAAAGTTCTAGTGGAAAGACAGCAACACTGTGAAATTCTTATAAATGCACAACTCTACCAAAAACACATCTAAAACATGACTACGTTTAAAGATGACAAATAGTGGCTAAGGAGAGAAACTAAAACAGGTTCTGCCATAACAAACAACAAACCTCTCTTAACAAAGAGATTTTTCTTGGCCATTTCGGTATGTAACACAGACTTTGAATCCGCATCAAACACCAGATCCTACATCCAAAAAAATGCCAATCTATGACATATAAGCAGATAATTTAGAACTAAGTCAGCACCAATCTGAAGCTGACAGACCTGAAGAGTGTCCTTGGCTGCAACTGCGAAATGTGCAGTGGTAAACAGAGCGAAACCCATGGGTTTTTCTCCCTTGAAGTTCACCTGAGAAGCCTCATAACCCGGTAACCATCGTAAAAGATTCTGAAGCTCTCTCTTTCACGTCATCAGGAAGCCCTGCTATGAAGATCGTCCGAAGCTGGAAAATAGATACATGTCATCTTAACATATAACTTTCCAGAAATCATCACAGATGTATATCCAGATGCAGGTTAAAGGACATAACAACAGTAGAACATACACACATTATACGGTGGACCACACACAATGCCATATCACATATGCAAGAATATAACCAATTACATTACTTATATACACTGCGCATTTTTGTTGTGTAACTCCAATAAAACTTTCAAGGTAGTTTATTTCAAAGGAATGAAAAGAGGTTTTTTTCTTCCAAAATTGTGGACTAGTGTGCATCTACTTTCACATAAATAGATAGTGTGGACGAGTATGTTTAGATTACCACCGTTAACAAAATGTGATTTGTTAATATGCTCATAATGCTTCCAACAAAGGGTTCTGAAAAGATTGTACATCATAAAATCCAGTGACTTAAAAAAAATCTCCAAATGTGAAATTTCCGGGGTTTATAACATTTTCCATATAATAGGGTCCTAAGACATTATTAAATTCTAAAGTGAAGTAGAGACTTTGCACCATAGTTAGCTCAGCACCAATCAGGATCCCGAAGAATTTCCAATAATTCTTGGTATACACTTGTTCCATCCCTTAATCCGATTTTATAAGTTCATCGATAATGGATCCGAGATAGAGAGAGGCTTGTAACCTCGTCAAAAGGAAGACGACTATGGCTGTCGACTAGACCTGGAGGCGGAGGAGGATGATGTACGGGTGGCGGAGCCGCAGCGGAAGCCGAGGTGGGAGGAGGCGGAGCCACTGCCGGCGGCCATTGTTGATGGTACGGGTGGACTCCGGTGCCGGCCATGGAGGAGAACCCTAGAGAGCGAGGGAGAGGAGACTTCTTTTGTATCGAGACGAAGGCTTCGCTGGTCTTATTCGAATGAACGATGACAAAATCATTTTAGTCACATGATTCGCACGTGTGACAGATTTTAGGGTGATAAACGTGAATAAATAGCGAATATCTATAAATAATTAATTATTCGTATTTATATTCAAAAAATGTTTGAAATTATTATTCATATTAGTAGATGGATATTCGTAAAAAATGGATTATTCTGGCCTAACATTTTCACTGCATAAGAGGTTTTGGGTTACGGTTGAATGGTTTTGAATTATTCGTTCTAGAGATGGTAATGGAATTACACCCTATGTCTTTCAAGGGATTCCAAAACATCAATAAGTATAAGGAAAATCGTGTGGATTTTGAAATTGAAATAGACCGTGAAGGTCAAATTTGGCATCGTGGTGCTCGTAAAGGGATGAAAACTTAGTGAAAGACAAGATGAATCCGATGGGAGTGTATCATGTGAAGAATATTGGGTAAGAGACGACAATGTTGCAATGCCTTGGGGATCGTGATGGGAGAGGTAACCCTTGTTGGGTTCCAATGGAATCTTGCGGACGATAGAGCTAGAACGTAGGTTTTGGTGGACCTTTCGAGCTACCACTTTTTTGGCGTCCCATGTGAATATAAAACACTTTAATATATCGGCTGAGGTCATGTGAGACCTTTTGAACTTTGTGTCAGGAGGCTCGGATCGGGTGGACCTTGCGAGCACTATGACTTTGTTTGAGTCTAACGGGGTTGTGCAACTATTTGGGCTATGTCGGATGAGATCTTGTGAGACATTTCAAACATTGTTTCAGGATCCAATGAGACCTTACGAGCGAAGTCACAAAGTATTCAATGTGGATGAGTTATGTGTGGATTGTTTAATTTAAATTTATTTATCAACTCTCCTTAAATTCTATCTTATCTTCATTATAAAAAAATGATCATTTCCGAACGGATTTTGCGGACTGAAAGAGCCGTCCCTAATTTAGGAACGAATTAGGGACGACTTAAGGACGAAAATTAAATTCATCCTTAATTAGTCCGCAAATTTGCAGATCGTACTGTAGTCCCTAAGTCGTCCGTGATTGCGGGCGGATTTGGGACCACTTTCAAGGACGTCCGCAAATTGCAGACGAAATAAGCGTCCGTCCGCAAATTTGCAGATGACTGTAGCGTTCGTCCGCAAATTTTGGGACTTATTCGGGAAGATTCGTCGGGAAATATTTGTCTTAGTCCGTAATCCGTCCTTAATCGGTCCAGAAATTATCTATATAACCTCTCCTCCTTCCATCCGTTTCTCACACACAATTTTCATATATTTCTCTACATATCTTGTTATCGTTTCTAATTATAATGGCATCATCGTCGAGATCGAATATTTTCATTTCTAGACAGTGAATGTATAGAAGAATTGATCCAGAAACTCAAGGTGTATCGAAGGAGTTTATATAGGGGTGTAAAAAACAGCCCGAGTCATTTCTATGCTCCTTAGATATTCTATTTCGTTTATGTTGTTTGATTCTAAACTCATGACCAAGTAGTTGACTTGTTATAGGAGAAGGGATTAGCCCATGGCTATCCCTGAACCTCTTTCGATTTATTCATGAATGCATTTCCCGTTTTATTAGTCTATTCTTTTTCTGAGTGCTTAATCGTCTTGTATTTACAAAGGCCAAGTAGATACATGTGTTAGGGATTAGGAGAAAGAACGAAAGGAGAATTATAGTCCTAGAAGATCAGGTTTAGAACAACTGAGACTAGGTCACGGAAGTAGAGTAGTAATGGTTGAGGGTTAATCGAATGAATCATAGATCGTATGGGTTTAGTTTGGGGTATCAGTCACGAAAGTAGGGGATAACTCGAGTGAATCATGTTCCTATGTCTTGAGAGAGGGTAGAAATCACATTAGGATAGACCACCTTAGATATCTTAATTGGGAATGCATGATTAGATAGATCGATTGTTAGTTTCGGAAGCTTTATGTAAATCCGTATCCTAGAACGTTTATCTCATTGTTAAGAACTCATTAGTTTACTGCATTTTTATTATTTGCATCTCACAACCAATATTCATCGTAGCAAGTTTGATTCTAGTTTGAGTTCGGGCCGGGCGGGCCGGGCCGGCCCGTTTGACACTCCTAAGTTTATAGAAGGCATTACACAGTTTATGAAGATGGCAACAAATCAACAAGTTTATAGAGAAAATGGTAAGTTGGTTTGTCCATGCGTCAAATGCATTGTTTTTTTTTTGAAATGTTAGAAAGTGTTAGGCATCCACTTTATGACGGTTGTAGAAGTGGTCTTTCACGGTTGTCTTTATCTGCACGGTTGATGAATTTGAAGACCAAAAATAAACTTTCTGAGAATTGCATGGATTTTGTATCGCAATTAGTAAGAGATTATTTGCCGGAAGATAATAATGCGGTTGAGTCATATTATGAAACAAAGAAGATGATGAGATCATTGGTTTTATTGCCATATCAAAAGATTGATGTTTGCCAAGACAATTGTATTATTTTTTGGAAAGAAACTTCGGAGTTGAGTAATTGTCAATTTTATGGAAAAGAACGGTTTTAACAAGGAATGGAAAATCGGTTCTATTTCGTCGTATGTGGTATTTATCAATTACAAACAAGATAAAAAGATTGTATCATCAGAGAAGACCGCAAGCGACATGAGATGGCATGCTAAGCATTCAAGTCGTGACGGAGAAATGTGTCATCCCTCAAATATGAGGCGTGGAAACACTTTAACAAGGTATATCTTGATTTTGCATCTGAGAGTCGAAATGTTTATTTAGGCCTTCGCGCTGATGGTTATAATTCATTCGAGATGTCTGGGAGAAATTATTTGTTGTGGCCAGTTATTATGACACCGTAAAATTTACCACCAGATATGTGCATGAAGCTTGAGTTTGTGTTCTTAACAATATTGATTCCCAGGTCCAATCATCCGAAAAGAAGTTTGGATATATTTCTTCAACCACTAATTGAAGAATTGAAAGAATTGTGGAAGGGATTTCCAGCGTACAACATTTCGAGACGACATAATTTTATACTACGAGGTGCTCTTATGTGGACAATAAGTGATTTTCCAGCTTATGGTATACTATCTGGATGGACAATGCATGGACGTTGGCTTGTCGGTTGAAATATGGATGAAAGACGAGTTGATTTGATTGTCATCATCGTTTTCTTTCTCCTGATGATACATTACGACGCAACAATAGGAATTTGAAAAGGAATATAGTTGTGCGGAAATCTTCTCCTCCAGTTTTGATCGGCAAAGAGATATTGTATGAACGACTTCTTGCTTTGGGTATCCTTAGGAGTATAGATTGTGGAGGGAACAATCATCCCAGAATTGATGGTTATGGCAAGAAGAGCATATTTTGGGATATGTCGTATTGGAAAAATGTGAAGCTTCGCCACAATCTTGATGTCATGCACATAGAAAATTTTTTTCGATAATATCATCAACACGGTACTGAATGTCACAGGAAAAACGAAGGATAACATTAAATAATGGAAGGATCTAGAAGAGTATTGCTCACGGAAGAAGTTACATATAAGTGAAGACGCTAAAACTCCAGTTCCGATATTCAGATTGTCGAATGATGAGAAATATAAATTGTTGAAATAGTTGAAGGAAGACGTGAAATGTCCTAATGTGTATGCATCTAACACTGGAAGGTGCGTCGATATTCATGGAAGAAACTTATTAGGGATGAAAAGTCACGATTGTCATGTATTCATGCCAATACTACTTCCCATATGTTTTTCTGAATTGATGGACAAAAGGCACACGAAGCAATTGGAGGTATCATTGATTATTTTATTTATATATTATAATTAATGATTAATAAGTTACATATATTAACTGTTAATTACTAATTAGTACTTGAATTTTCAAGTATTGGCATATTTTTCCGAGATTTATGTGCGAGAAACTTAAGTGTAGATGTAGTTCGTAGACTTAAAAGTAACATAGTTATTGTACTATGTAACTTGGAGAAGATTTTTCCACCATCACTCTTCGATGTTATGGAGCATCTGACAGTTCATCTACCACACGAAGTCGCTTTAGGAGGTCCAGTTCAATTTTGTTGGATGTATCCATTCGAGCGATTTATGTTCCATCTGAAGAAAAAAGCCAAACAAAAAGCTCGTCCTGAGGGTTCAATTTTGGAACAATACGTCAATGAGTAGATATCGTTCTTCACTACTTACTACTTCGAGCCACATGTTCAAATGTGAAGTAGAAATCTAGACAAATGTTTTGATGGTGGTGTGGCATTTTCATATCCAGTACCAGATGTTCCAGATATATTTTGCGGAGTTGGTCGAAACAGCTAGTAAGGCGGAAGATCTATGGCTATCACAACAAGATCTACACATCGCACATACGTATGTTTTACTCAACTGTGAATATCTACCGCGTTTTGAAAGGTAACATCCCATAATTATGGATTCAATTGTGTATCGTATTTTATTTGTAATATTAGCACAATTTTTCTGACATTTTTCAGGATGTTTGATGATGTATTGAATAATACATATATGAATATTGATGAATCTCAAATCCAAAAACTTAAAGAAAGAGATTTCTCCACATGGATAAGATAATATATAAGTAAATGATAGATTAATATTGATAAATTACTTTTATATATGTAATACGCTTTATCGATGATTGTTTCATTTGTAATGTAGATTGAGCTTGGCAATCACTCATTATGACTACACGATATTGTTAAAGGACCAATTGTAAAAGTTACGAGTTGGCCAATGTATTTTACACGTGGTTACAACTTTCATACTTACGAGCACGGAAAATTGAAGTCAACTATGAACTATGGTGTATGTGTGAAAGATGAAAGCTATTGTGAAACGATCGACGAACCAGATTTCTATGGGATTTTGAAAGATATTTTGCAATTGGAATGTCGAGGTATCATTACTAATCCAAAAAATTTCTTATTGATACCACGTATGATGTTTTAGAATATATTGACTTATATTTGTCATTTTTTAGGTTATGTCGACCTAAGAGTTATGTTATTCCGATGTGATTGGTTCGATCCAATAAACGGTCGCAGAACGAGAATAAACAAATTAGGTGTCGTAGAAGTTAACTCTACACGAAGATATGCAAAATACGAGCCTTTTATTCTTGCGTCACAAGCCAATCAAGTTTTTTTACGTTTCCTATCCACATATGAGACTCTTCAGGTTGGCGTTTCGCAATAAAGATACTTCAAATGGGTAAATTTATCGACAACACAGAAGAACAACAATTGGCCATGCAACAACAAACCACCGAGATTGTTGCTATTGATGAAGTTACTGTTGAAGCGTTGGCATATGGTGAAGTCGTCGAAGAAATTGAAAATGAAGAGATAGACGGAAACAAGAATCGACGGAAGAATTATGTGACTCTTAAGATGATTCATGTTAACTTATTATCGGATGTTTAAAATAATTAAAGAATTGTTATTGTTAACTTTGTATTGGGGGATGAGGAAAGACATAAACTTCCTCGTATAGGTCCAACTCGTGCAGACAGCGCACTTTAGTACATAAACTAAATTAAGATTTAACTTTGTAACTACTTAATTATTCAAGTCTTAATTTACCTTTAATTTTTTTATAGGTTTTGTTTCGAACAGCTTAATCGTCATGTAACAAAGACGATAAAAATTGATTATGATCGCCCATGTTTTAACTGAACATGAACCGATCTTGATATCAAGGAACGGTGGTGAAAAGGTTTCATGTTATGTTTTTATTAATATTCATTTCACTCAAAATTTAAAATTTAAAATGATATTTCAATAAATAATTATTCCATTATTTTCAGCAAAAATTTTATTGGAATCCTGCAATAACCAGACTAGAAAGACCGAATTTGAACGGATTGCAGGAAAACGATTCAAATATCTCGCAAACGAATTGAAAAGAGATTGGAAGACAAAGGGCAAACATGTTTGGATACGAGATAATTTATGGGAACAGATGTGTGCCTATTGAGATGATCCTAGTTTTAATGAGAGAAGTCGACGCGCTAGTCAATCTCGTCGTTAGGATAGAGCAGGATATGGGATGAGTGCACATACTGCTAGTTGACGCTCCTTCGCGGAGGTTTACAAAGATTTGGTAAGATTTTAAATTTTTTTAAGTTTTAATACGATTGACATTTGCTTAATAGTAAAAACATAAATTTTAAATTTGTTTTAAGTGAAAGAGAAGAGATCTGAACCATCATACGTGGAATTGTTGGAATGTACACACAAAAGAAATCTGACGGTTTGTGGGTAGATTCCAGGACAAAACATGTCCACGACGATGTTCTGAACATGGCATCAGAACGAGTGTCCCAAATCCCGCCGAGAGAAGATGGGGCGCAACCTACTCTAACTCAAGAAGAATACAAAGAGAGATGTATTTCGAGGTAAATTAATTATAATTTTATAATAAATTTTATATTGATAATTTTAATTTAATTTCAATATTCTTTTACACACGTAACACCATACAAAGGTTATTTATTTGGTCTTGAAAGAATGACATCAAAACATGCGAGTTCCTCCAAAGGCAAAGAAAAAGTCTCGACTGAGGAACTTCGAAACGCAATCTCAAAGATGCAAGAACAATTAGTACAACAAAGTTCATCGTTCAACGCTCTAGAAAGGGAAGTTGAACGATCAAGAATGGAAGTTGAACGATCAAGAAGGGAAAGTCAACAATGGCTTAGGATGATGAAGGAACACATGTCCAATATCAATTGGGATATAGCCGAAAACAATGACTCTGACGACGATAATTTCCAATTACCACCAACAAACTTGTAAATACATAATGTTAATCATGTATAAACACTAATTAATTAATATCAATCTAAAATTTAAAATTTAAAATTTTATTTTTTTAAAAAAAATACGGACAGAACTGTTCCTGTCCATAAATTTTAAAGACGGGATGGGACCCGTCCCAAAATTCAAAGTTGTTTTCTGTCCATAAGCGGGTCGGTTTCCCGTCGATTTCTGGACGGCCTTGTAATCCAAAATTTCGGACGGTTTGCGGACTCTTTTTTCCGTTTGTATTTGCGGAGGAATATGTTTTTGCGATGCGCATTTGCAGACGGATTTTAGGCGTCCCTAATCCGTCCCTAAACTTATTTAGGGACTGATTTTTCAGTCTGGAATTCTTAAATTTCTTGTAATGCTTATCTTTTGATGGCCAATCAATTTTTTAGGAACAGATTGCGGACGGAGTCATGAGTCCTCCATAATCCGTCCGTCTACATGTGTCCCGAGAACAACCATCCACAATTCGTCCGTATTTACGGACGACATCTGAAATCGTCCATAAATACGGACATCGTCTCGAAACCTTCCGGACGGATTACAAACGAATTTTCCGTTCCATCTGAAATCGTTTATAAATTTAATTTTGCAGACGCTCCCCATTCGTCCTAACGAAATTCTTTCGCACGTCCGTCAAGCCATCCTTCCTTCTGTGCCATCGTTCGTCTTGTCGATCGATCCCTCTTGTCGAGTCGTTTTTCCTTCCATTCCATCTTCCATCTTGTCGAGCCATCCGTCTTTCAGTGCCAAGTCATCCATCTTGTTGTGCCGAGCCGTCCGTCCTTCTATGCCACCGTCTGTCTTGTCAAACCATGCATCTTGCCAAGTCGTTTGTCTTGTCGTACCGTCCATCTTAGTATGTGTCATCGTGTTGGAAGAGGATGTATCTCGAGAACCCGTTTTGATTCGGATGATAGTGCTAATGGTCCATCACCTCCACAACCAACGTGACAATCTGAATAGGGATTTTGGAATTTTATGAATCTGGCTTTATTTTCGAACGTTCGATCGGTGCAATATATATTGTTTTCATTTTATCAACCGATACCGCCATCGATCGAGCCAACGATGTCTCACATGCATCACGAACCAACGATGAAAGAATTATTATCAATGGATGAGGAAAGATGTAAAATTCGTCGTTTAGACCCGAGTCGTGAAAACGACGCACAGTGGTATGAATTACTAAATTTAAATGTAAATTTAAATAGTAAACTAAATTTTAATCTAAATTAATTTTGACTTATAGGTTTGGTTATGATCAGCTTTTTGTCATATAACAAAGACAATAAAGCTGATTTCGATCGTTTATGTTACAAACGGACGCAGACCGATCCCGATATTAAGGAACAGTGGTGGAGATCCTTTATGGTATGTTTTTAATAATATTTATTTTATGAAATTTCAAAAAATAGATTGAGTAAATTAATTATTTAATATTTTTAATAAAAAATTTATTGAAATTTCGAGATTATTGAACTAATTGAGTCCGAATTTAAACGGGTTGTAGGAATTTGTTTGAAAGCTCTCATCAACGATGTTAAAAGAGATCAAGAGAAAAAAACCGTTTGGATGGTAGAAAATGTTTAGGATCAAATGTTCGCTTGTTGGGATGATCCTGGATTTAAGCAAAGAAGCGAGCGCACTAGTCAATCTCACCGTTATGATAGGAAGGTTACAGGATATCACACATACAACAGGATTCCGTTTGTTTGCAGATATTTAAGAATGAATGGTAAGATTTCAAAATTGTTTTAAGAATATATAAAATTGATATTTTAATAGTATTAAAACTATATATTTATAGTTTGTTTTAGGTGAAAGGGAAGGGATCCAACCCATCATACATAGAATTGTTCGAACATATGCCTATTAAAAAGTCTAAAGGTTGGTGGGTGGATGCCAGAGCAAAAAAGGTTCATGATGATGTTCAGAATATGACATCGGAACGAGTGTCATAGGTTCTACCGAGAGAAGATGGATTACAACTTTCTCTTAGCCAAAAACAATACAACGAATTGTATCTCGAGTCACAACGAAATTTGGAACGGCGACATCAACTGTTCATGCGTATGATGACGACAAAAATGAATACAATTGAATGGGATGCATGCGAGAACAACGACACCGATTATGAGAATTCTGAAATATTGCCAACGAATTTTTAAAACATGTATATGTTTATTGTTTTTAAAAAATAAAATTAATATTATTTATAATATTTTATATTTTTAAATCGTAATTTAAATTTTTTTGGAAAAAAGTTGTAGACGGCTGACGTGTGTTTGCAAAATGTAACTATGGGTCGCGACCTATCCAGAACATTTGCGGACGCCCATAGTTGTTAGCCAATTTGTGGATGGTCGTCTATTACTAAAATATATAGTTGTGTCTTTTGATGATATTTTTGCTTAAAGCAAAATTGAAGTGATCACATAGTACACCTTGAACAAGTGTTTGAAACATAGTGAAAGGAATAACTCTATGCAAACCTCAATAACTGCTCCTTTTTTTTACTGATATGAGCATTTTTTTAGGTTCTGTTGTGACTTCACATGGACCTTGATGTGAATGAAACCAAGGCTATACAAGAATGCCCCACACCAATGATTATCGTTCATGTTAGAAGCTTTCATGGGTTAGTAATAATCTATCATCAGTTCATGAAGATTAGTAGCATATTCATATCTCTCACCTCGGTTATCAAAAGATACAAGGAATTTAAAATGGGAGAAGAAAAAACCAAGGCGTTTGAGGACCTTAAGGCGAGCCTCACCACCACTCACGTTCTAAATTTGTCAAAATTTGACAATATTTTCAAGGTAGAATTCAACAATATTGACATTAGAGTGATCCTAATCCAAGAACGATGATTAATGGCATATTTGAGTGAAAAGTTAAATAAGACCACACTTAATTACTCCACGTATGGAAACATTGCCTATTGGAGAAGGAGTGCATTATCCACACTAATCATGAAACCTTTAAGCATCTCAAGGGACAAACTAATCTAAAAAGGAGACATGCCAAATGGATGGAATCCATCAATTCATTTCCATACATCATTAAGTATAGAAAAGGTAAGAAAATGTGGTGGTTGATGCATTATCGCGAGGGCAGGCCCTCATCACTACCATGGAAACTAGAATTATTGGTTTGAACACCTCAAGGAGTTGTATCACCAAGACTCAGAGCATGGGGAGATATTCCAGATGTACAAGGAAAGAGCTTGCAGATCATTCTACATACATGGTAGTTAATTCATTCATGAAAAATGAATTTGTATTCCAGAAAAATCAGTAAGAGAGTTGGTGCTTCACGAAGCAAATAGAGGAGAACTTATGGGAAAATTTAGCGTGAAAAAGACCTTGGCCATTCTGAAAGAGACTTTCATTTAGCCACACCTAAACCATGAAATTGAAAGACTTTATGCATGATATATCATGTGATACCAAACCAATTCCACAATAGGCCCACGGTTTGTATCTTCTTTTTTCATTGCTAGTCATCTGTGGACTGACAAAGTCTATGGACTTTCTTCTCGGACATTTAAAGATCTGACAAAATCATTGGACAAATTTTCCGAGATGGTACACTTCATACTCTACTTTAAAAAATGATGCGACTCATATTGCATATATTTTCTTCAGGAATACTATGTGCATCCATATCCTTCCAAAGACGTCGTATTGGACTTTGACACAAATTTTGTGAGTAATTTTTGGCAAATAGTTTGGTGGTGAAAGATGGGAACTTAGCTTGTTCTTTCCATGCTTGCCATCCATAAATTGAAGATCAAACAAATGTGGTCAATCGCACACTAGCAGCATTGCTAAGATCCTGCATTGAACAACAGAATTAAACATTGTATCTTTTAATCTTGGCATTGTATCGTTGACAGATGATGGTAGAGGTGTTGGTGGATGATGGTACGGTTGGCAAGTCATTAGCTCGATGACGCATCTACACAACATATTCCCATATTGTTGCCTAGAGATTTTCGATCTGTTTTTCTTGAGATTATGTCCTATGAACAAAATGAGATACAGTCGTGGCATCTTCTACAATATCTTTTTGTACTAAAAAATAACATTATATCATAATATTAGTACAAATAGTTTAAAATTAAACCGATGACTTTGAATTGCTATGTAACATTATTGGATACAACTCTCATTGTTCCTTATACACAATGGTTGTCAAATTTTTGTTTGTCCCTCTCTTCTTCGGTCAGAACAGACTTCGTCTTAGCATGTGTTTCGACCACACGCTTAAGAAGCATCTATTATTTCTCCATCATCTACATCTACAATATTGAAATATTAACTTTATTAGATAAGATAATAAATTTAAATATTCTACATGTTAATTATAAATTTGAATATATACCAATTCTTTTTTTCTTTTCGAGAATAATTTAGCTTCTGAGGTATGGTGATGGAGACCATCCCTGAGAACCTT
The DNA here is from genome assembly GCA_036759665.1 of Gynandropsis gynandra. Lineage (NCBI taxonomy): Eukaryota > Viridiplantae > Streptophyta > Magnoliopsida > Brassicales > Cleomaceae > Gynandropsis > Gynandropsis gynandra. The sequence continues at coordinate 10,076,267 of CM071867.1, read as the reverse complement.
CTTAGTGTACCTGAGGTTTTGTCTTTTCGCTTTTAATCTTGAAGTCTTCAAAGTCCCAATGTTTGAAAAATTGGTTGAAGACTTTATATATATGGCCCGTGTTGGTTGGTGTTCTTCTTCACGTATTTTCTTTTGGCGTTGTTTATCATCTAATACAGTTATGATTTCATGTCACGTTTGTCCACACAATATAGATTCGTGATGTGTGGTTCTTATGCCATCTACAATATCTCTACAATGAAAACAATAATAGCATTAGTATGATCAATCATGTAAAGCGTAAAAATAATTCTGAAGAATATGTTTATTTCGTATAAAGCATCATGAACAATACATGGTAATAGTTAAGCAAACACAGTTGGGATTCGACATTTATTTCCTATCAGAGAATTCAATCACCTTCAGTGGAACTACCTGCTCTCACAGTCTAAATCCCGCTCTCTAGCATATAGATCATTGGTCTCCAAGTAATGACCTATATACCAAATGTTATTAATAAACTACATGTTATTGTAGTTGAGATTCCTATCCAACATCTAAATCATTTCACACTACCTACGTGGTAAATCAATTATTGCTCAATATCCTCATTCGTAAACTGATTAACCTACCTCTCGATATGGTTATTCATGTTTATCTAATGCCTACGATCTAGTCTAATCCGATATCTCCATCTGAATTAAAACATTTGACAATCAATTCATGGGATCTATTAAAAAACCTAAAGAAGAACACATGCATTAAACCATAGAAGCGAAATTAACAAATCTGATCATTATGTGTAATAAGTTGACATACACAAAACTTTGGTCTAAAGCATGGATCAAACCTGTGGATCTTAAAATAAAACTACAGTGATCAACAAGTAAAATGAAAGGTTCTAAGAAAGCTCAGCAGATTTCTCGATCAGTTGTTGCCAAAACCTCGCATTCAACTCATCTTCACTAGTAGAAATATATAACAGATTATAGAGCGAAAATATATGATCAACTCCCCAAGACTTTGCCTTTGATCATTCTCTACAAACATAATCAATGAATAGCTCTAGAAAATGAGCATATAAACCGTGAACGAGATCAAATTGGCTTCCTGTAGAGTCCTTTAACTTATGGAAAGATTCTAAGTCATGACATTTACACTAATACTAGAAATCTTTAGAGACCAAACAAAACTTTCTACCAAGCATATTTCTCGAATCTATTTCTCGTTGTCCTAAAGAGTAATTCAGTACAAATTATTTAGGTAAGGTTCAGTGAAAGTGATAAAACATTTTTCCGCATATTTTTTTTTTCTTTCTAAGGTTTAACCTTTTTATTCCTTTTTTATTTTATTCTTTTTATACATGAATTTAGACTTTTTGGCCATTTGGTCTCTTTTCTTTTTCTTTTTACATGTATGGAATTACGATCATTTGAAAAATGATAGAGAGAATAAAAATTAGGGTTAACTCTTAACGTGATGATTACTCTTAAAACAATAAAATCAACCACAGCTCAAATCCTCTAAGTCAACTATACTCCACAATTCATTCAGAATACTTAGTTGATACTAAGTTTTATATAAGTATCGATTTAAGCAGGAAAGATGATATAATCTCCTATACATTAATCGGTTACCCCGTGGCTAAGCTAACTGTATGTGCTTTTATGTCTATAGGATTCTAAAAACATAATACTCTTAAAATGAATCTATATGCAACCTAAAATGCAACTTAAATGATCCTAAATAGTGGCAATTATGTCAATCTATGCCTCTCCTAGACTTAGACTCGATATCATCCTCAGTATCGAACTAACACGTGACAGACGACCATGACTAATACGAAAAAAGAAGTACACATCACATAACCTCGATATCACTACATTTAGTTATATTTTTGTGCATGTGTTAGTGCTAGACATGTTTTTTCGGTATTCAGTCCCATAATTAATTGCTTTGGCTCTCGATCTTTTGATGTTGCACTTACTCGTATAAGAACCTTGATTACAATTCAAGAAAACCTCAAGCACCATGCATTGAGATAAAAATCATTAGTTTAAAATAATTTATTATTAAATAAAAAATGACAACAAAGCAAAAACAAAAAACGGAAAGTCTGAAGAAATGTCATTGCTTGAATGCCAATGCATCATGGCTCAAAGCATTTCGGTGTGTTGTCAGAGTGTCTCGGGGTGTGCAGTGTAGTACTCTCGGAAATTTTGATCAATCTTCCCTAGTAGTGTTTTTGTTGCTTTAGATGATGTCTGTTCAAGCTGAGTGATTAGAACATTAAGGTGCATGTGAATTCCATCGATTTTCTATCTGATCACTCGCTTGAAGTCTACATTATCAACCATCATTCACTAAGCTTCGCATTATGAGTTTTATGTTCTTGCATAAGAACATGGACTTGATCTCATATAATATTTTAGGTGATTTCTCCAACCCAGGTTGTACAGGTTCGAATACGGGTTATTAGCCACGTAATTAGCTTATTCTCCTATTTGCTCCACCAAGTAAATTGTTGAACGATCATCTTGGTTCCCTTGAAGATCCATCAATCGTGATGCTCTGCATTTCAACTTGACTCGGCTAGCTTGACTTAAAGTGTTGAGATCTCATTTTCCGACTCCTACAAAAGATTTCTCCTTACATAATCGCTCAGAGCAGTCGTCCATTTAGCTATCTTCTCGATATGCTCCTCTAGTGTGGTGAATTGGATCGTGCAATAATCCTCCTAATGTCATGTTGATCCATATGCAGATGTCGTCTTGGAGTCCTTCAATAAAGGTTTAGATTTGGTACTTTTGATCCATCACATGATGCGAGCACACATGCTTATAACCCTTAAACCTTTCCATGTTTTGTACAATGTCTCGCCATACTCATATGTAAAGGAAGTTGTCTTGCTCTTCGACATCTGTGTTTTGTGAGGTGGGAAGAATCTCATCATGAAGCGCTCTTCAAATTGGCTTCGTATGTGGATAGAGTGCAGCACCATATTATATAGCTACTCATGCGCCCTATCCATTTGGTAGAACTGGAAGGCTAATAACATGACCACTTCATCTATCACCCCTTGGACCTGATTAAGTGAGTCACATAGCATCTTAAACCTCGTAAGGTGGAAGTTCGAGTTTTCATTTGGGCATCCTTGAAAGACGATTTTTTTAGCATCTATAGAAATGATGGTTGAAGCTCAAATTGGCTACAATCAATATTCGAGTATTGTATGTAGAACACGAGTTGAGTGTGATTAGGGGTTGTATATGCCCATAAGTCTTCTCATCAAGAATCAAGTTTTTGACGTTGTTTGCCTATGGTCTCTTTTTTGTTTACTTCCAAATTGTCCTTGTGGTTTTCTAAATTATAAATTCCACAAGTTTTCGAGCTCTGTGCGCCTAGAACTTTAACGCTTTGAGTCATAAACCAAGTACGTGCAAGTGAAAAAAATGAAATCAAAACAAAAAGGAATGTCAGTAGTAGAAAACAAAATTCATGTGTTGTTTAGGTGTGATCTAATCCTAAGCAAATTTTAGTATTTATACCTAGACTAGAAATTCCACAAGAATACAGACCTTGTAGTATTAGGGTTAGACACATGGACTAGAAGGATTATAACTAATAATTTTACGAGAACTATGGTCTTGAAAAATAAGAAGTATGAGTGTATATGATATGAAAAAGTTAATAAATATAGTTAAAATTATATACATTTGAGACGGTGCCTCTAAGCTCGAGAATTGTTATCACGTATACAAACTAGCTATAGTTTTTGAAAATATTTTTATGTTCCAAATGGGGAATTCAATCATTTTTAGTGGATCTACTTACTCTAGAAGTCTAGATCTTATTCTATCATATAGATCATCACGTCTCGCCTAATGACCTATATACTGAGGATTATTAATAAACCTACTGATATATACCTCGAGTCTCAAATATTGATATGTGTATATGGAGTTTGTCAATCTTGATCACTTGAGTTGGTTGCTTAAGGGAACTCTTTAACAGTTTGTCCATTGATGGTGGATGATGGTGATTGATAGTGGAGATTATGGTAAGTTGAGGCTCAAGTAGCTTTGTGAGACGAAGAAGAAGGATAAACAAAGTTTTTGGTGAAATGAAAGTCACTAGAAGAGGTATGAAAGCCTCGTGATGCAATTGAAAAATGACTTTGATTGTTCTTGGAACAAGTTGAAAACACCATGTTATTGATAAACGGTCAATAAAAAAAGTTTATTTCTAAGCAAATTCAAGTCAGTAGTTACAAATGGGATTAAGTCCTTTATACAAGAGAGGTTCCACATCATAAAAAAGAAATACGTAAATAAAGGATCACAAATCGATCTACTAGCCATTATGAAGATTTTCTAGCCATTGTAGATCTTTCTTGGAGGAAAGTAGAGGATATGGAAGGATATTTATATGCTTGGGCAATTAACTAGCTATTGGAAATGATGAGAAAATATCTTTATCTTCAACCTTTCCATATTTACGTGACTCGAGCCCTTGTAGATATTCGTTGCAAGAAAGAAGTGGATTCAGAGGGATATTGATATGCTTGGGTCATTTTCTAGCCATTTGAAGTTATAAAGAAATATCTTCATCTCACGTCTTTCCTTATATTTGTGACTAGAACCCTTAGAGATCTTCTTTGAATGAAAGTAAAGGATTCGTAGAGATATTGATATGCTTGGGTGATTTCCTAACCGTTAGAAGTAATCAGGAAATATCTTTATCTTCTACCTTTCCTTATTCGTATGACCTGAGCCCCTTGGTAAACCCTCCTTTCGATCACATCTATCCCACACCTCTTTAACTATTTTTGATGACTTATTTCGCAAGGTTCAGACTCGTCGACGTGCAAGTAGAAAGTTATGTCCTTTGGAATCCATGGTTTTGTTTCTTATCTGTGGGACCCTCCTTTGTTGTGGTGTAATTACCAATGGCCTTATCATTCCCTCTCTTTTGTGAGCATTCGTCCTCGAAATGTAGTCACCTACATATATACGCCACATTAAAGGTGGTCGACATATTATACTTACCTTAATTTCAAGGCGGTAGGTTATGTCATTGATCCGCTCTAAAACGCAAATAGGGTCGTTTTCTTTTGGTGGTTTCTTTGAACTTCTTCTATCGAGGAACTTTTCTTTTCTTAGGTGAGGCCACACCCAATTTCCTTCTGTGCTCTTGAACCTATGATCACACTTATTTTGGTCAATGATTTTTCATATTTTTTTATATTTTTTTTTTGCATCATTTTAGTTCTTTTTTATGTTGTTTTGGTCATTTTGGGATCTTACATGTAGTAAGGACTAAGGAGTACACTTTGGTGAAACATGGAAACTTCCTGCACAAGCATTAAATATAGATCCAGCTAATACGCTAGTCTAAGCGCCCAAAGTGCTCAGTCAAGCGCACTAAAGTCAATTTCTCAAAAAGTTCTAGAGGGTTTGCTCGATTTGAGCGATCGGCCACTCGGTCACTACGATGCAAAAAAAAAATTCACCTGTGAATTCACTCGACCCAAGTAGTCGGTTACTCGGTCGAGCGTTCATCCATCTAGAGGGAACTTTTTTCCTCGAGAATTCGCTCAACTCAAGCAATAATCTGCTCGGTAGAATTATCCACCTGAAACAATCAAAGAAGTAGCCTATTTACACGAAAGAAGAGCAGAGCAAATTACCGCTCGGCCCTAACACAAGCCAACTCGGTCGATGGAAGTGATAAGACATTTTTCAGCCTTTTTCATATCTTTTCTTTTTCTTTTTGTATTTATGAATTTCTTTTCATTTTAAAAAGGAAAAGAGAATGGGTAACCAGGGATACCACTCACACATGATGATTGTCACCACCCCACACGAGATGCCTAACTTTTGTTCAAATGAAAAATTATATATGGTAACTCAAACAGGATAAAAGGGCCTGATACTCAAAAGAATAGTGAATGACTCATTAGGAAATGTATCTACTTGGAACTAAGACTCCAGCACGATCCTTGGATGAATAATTTTCGATCTACCCCACATAATGTTAAAATCAACTGAAGCTAGAAACCTCTAAGTGAACCATGTTTGACTATTCATTGTTAAATACTTAGTCACACTAAGTTTGGTATACATAGCTATTTGAGCAAGAGAGATCCTTGATCTTCTAACATCATCTGACTACCTTGTAGCTAAGATGTGTGCTGAATGTATTCGTGTATCTTATTGGATTATAAATGGAAAGAAAAGAAAAGAAATAACTTTTTTCGTGAAATTCATCTACACTAACCTATAATGCAGCCTAAATAGTCCTAAATGATGGCTATGATTTCAATCTACACCCAACTCCCCCAAACTTAGACTCGACATCATCTTCGGTGTTGAACTACAGAGACACGACTAATGTGATTAATCTCAAGTAATAAATTATCTAGACCAACGTTTCTGCAAAAATATAGATCGTGTAGTATCAGGGTCGAACACTGGAAAACAAATGCAACTATAAAGTTATTTAACTAATGAATAGGACGGGTATAAATCAATCGGTGAGATGGAAAGTAATGACTAAACTAATAAAATGGATAATTTAATATCGGGACATGTAATGGACGTTTCTATGAATCATGAAATCGGATTATCTCGATCAATGGGGAACTTAAACTATCGGAAGTGAATCTCTCGATGCCTAAATCACTACCTAGGAAATCAACATACTCATCTCCCGATGTAGCAAATCAAACATCTAGATGCATCAAGATCAGTATGGAACTCAACCTTAATAGAGAATTCAACCTCAATTATCACGGTTCCTAAATAGATTAACCGACCAATTAGATTCTCATTAATCTAATTCATTCTAGGGTTAATTCCAAGACTCAAATTTGACTTCTCAGCCTAGACAAGCCTCTAAACTCATTCAAACAAGTGATCAACAAGGATTAATTCATTAAGATTAACCCATCAAACCAATTGAGAGAACAAATCCGACATCAAGCATTAAGATCCAATTAAATCCATCACAATAATGCAATGAAGTGCTCTTGAAGATCATGGTTATAGATATAATCACAAGTTCAGGGAATTCAAGCATTATCCTAGGGAATGACTCTTCCAATGCCTAAACCCTCTATGTAGCATGCATACTACGAATCTCCCAATTGTATAATCTCAACAACTAGATGCATTAAGATCGCCATCCTAATTCCTAAGTTCAATTAACCGACCAGAT
>CM071867.1:9992235-10016292 GCA_036759665.1 Gynandropsis gynandra | reverse complement strand
CAAGGGTCGCAGAGGAACAAGGGTCGCAGGGTCAAACTGGGTCGTTGGATCAAATTGGGTCGTAAAGTCGCAGGGGTATTTTGGGAATATCAACATTTATACGGGTACTTTTGAAGTTAGAAATATTTTCTTTTCCGGGAAGGGTTTTTTTGAGGTGTTTTAACCTACGAGGGTATTTTTGAAGTTACCCTTTTATCGTCCAATATCGTCCAATATTGAATTTTCGAAGTTACCCTTTTATCGTCCAATATTGAATTTTCGAATTAAATACAAACTAAAAAATATTTCAGATATTTTACTATAACTAATCCAACATCTCAATATTTCTAACCTTTTCTGTTTTCCTCTGATGACTATATTTTTATGTTTCAATTCCTGTTTTGCCTTATTTAGGCTTCCACGCAAAGCACAATCGACGTGTAACACGTGAAAACCACACGGGTGTTTCCACGCTGGCGATTGCTCTTCACGCTGGTGATTGCTCTTCACGATCTTCCTACGCGCGTATGAGATTCTTATTTCACCATTTTTATTTATTATCTTTTCGTACTGTTCCCTAACTTCGCTTTCCTTGTCTTTTTTTTTTCCTCTCGTCTTCGAAGAAACTTCATCTCTCTTCGTTGTCTGTTCTCTTTGAATAGTATCGCTTCGAAGAACAGATCAAACTTCACCAAACCCTAGACGACGAAGACGAAGACGGAGAAGACCAGAGACCCGATCATGGAGGAGGTATAACAACCTTTTGAACGATCCTTCAAGGAATTGTTTTTGAGATCGTGAAAAGTGAGAATCGAGGAGCGTGAACTCGATCCGTCGCGCTCCTGAGCCATGAGACCTATTCAATCGCCTCCTGGAGTAGCTGTACCTGGTCGGAGCCGTCCCCGGAAGAGACCAGACCTGACCTTGCCGCTTCCTCAGCGCGATGTCTCCCTTGCCGTGCCTCTCCCTCTCCCGCCGACATCCGGTGGCTCTGCGCCTTCTTCCGGTGGCTCTGCGTCGTCAGCGGGGAGCTGCAACAGCAACCCCGCCGCAAGGAGCTTGTCGCGGCGGGACATATAAGGTGATCCACAGGCCGACGTCGAGGCTGTACGCGCTCAAGGTGATCTATGGGAACCACGAGGACATGGTTCGTCGCCAGATCTGTAGGGAGATCGAGATACTTCGCGGCGTGGATCACCCAAACGTGGTGAAATGCCATGACATGTTCGACCACAACGGCGAGATCCAGGTTCTGCTTGAGTTCATGGACAAAGGGTCTTTGGAAGGAGTCCATGTGTGGCAGGAGCAGCAGCTCGCGGACCTTTCCCGGCAAGTTCTCAGCGGCTCTTGGCTTACCCATCGCCGCCACATCGTCCACCGCGACATCAAGCCATCGAATCTCCTCATAAACTCCTCCAAAAACGTGAAGATCGCTGACTTCGGAGTGAGTCGGATCCTTGCCCAAACCATGGATCCGTGCAATTCATCGGTGGGAACCATCGCGTACATGAGTCCCGAGCGGATTAACACCGACCTGAATCAAGGGCAGTACGACGGCTACGCCGGAGACATATGGAGCTTGGGTGTCAGCATCCTTGAGTTCTACTTGGGAAGATTCCCTTTCGCTGTAAGCCGACAAGGAGACTGGGCAAGCCTTATGTGCGCCATTTGCATGTCTCAGCCGCCGGAGGCTCCGCCGTCTGCGTCGGCTGAGTTCCGACACTTCATCGCGTGTTGCTTGCAAAAAGAACCGGCGAAGAGGTGGAGTGCTCAGCAGCTGTTGCAGCATCCCTTCATACTGAGAGCAAGCGGAGCCCAAAACCAGCCTCTTCCGAATCTTCACCAGCTCTTGCCACCGCCTCGTCCTCTGTCTTCGTCCTCATCGCCGGCATCGTAGTGTTTTGTCCCTTACTTTTTCTTACCTCAAAACTTTTACTTTCCTTGTTCTTGTCTTTCTTATTCTGACAATTTTGCGCAAATTTTACATACCCATAAAAAAGTATTGAAGATGGAGGAAGAACTGGCATGAAGGGTCTGATTGATAGGGAGTAAAATCTTGGTGGGACAGGAGATATTAGGGGATTTTATGTTTTAGGGTTTATTGATACTTTTTAAGAGCTGCATCAGTTTATCTAAAACTCGATTTGCCTTCCAGTAATGTTTTGCTCGAAATGGAAAAGACATTGCTAGTTTGATTGTTTATACCAGGAAATACTGGAGGGTATTCCAGTTGTTGAAATTTCATAAAATTCTTGCTATTTATGTTTTGCTATTTGGAGCAAATAATCATTCTGTGACTATTTCTGAGTAGAAGATTCGCTTTCGCCTTACCATATACGGTCAATACCTAGGGCATAGATTTTTCGCTTGTGTTCTAATAACTTCGGTGAAAAGTAATGCAATGCTGCGAAAATTTATGGTTCTCCAAAAATCGGTAAAAAGCAATACTTTAGAATGCATTAATCTGTTCATTCTGAGAACGTATGCCCTGTTTGAACCTAGTTTCTGTTTTATGCATTGGTCGTATTGTTTGAATATGATCAATTCAATGATGTTCTTTCTCTATCTTGTAATCTGCGTTGGTCAGTTGACGACGGGGCTAGAAATCGTATAGAAGTGTCATATTCGCATGCTAGACCCTAATTGTTTAAATGTTCTCGGGTTAGAAGGTTCTTAATGTTCTAATTACTTTGGTGAATACTGATGCTTCTTTATGATTCTCAATTGGTAGAAAGAATGCTTTTTCAGAATGCAGTCATCTGTTTGTAAATCTGAGCATTTATGAAGGGATTTTTCTTTTTCTGTTTGAACCAAATTTCTTTTTGCCTCTATTGTAACGGTTGTGTTCTGTATCTGTAGAACGGTCTTTGATGTTTGAATATGATTTATTCTAGGTTGCCTCTGTTTGAACCTAGTTTCCGTTTTTCCTCTATTGTTCTGATTATGTATTCAAATCTGTAGAATCTTTTTGATGTTTGAATATGTCGATGATGTTCTTCCAAGAATTATACACAAGTATCCTATTCACATGCTAGACTCTTACCATGTATGGTTTAAGTCTAAGGGTTTAGCTGTGTTGTTATAGTTCTTATGATCATATGACTTGATCATTCTTCCTTGATTGCACCTCTTTCTTTTTGTTTTGCCCATCATATAATGTGCTTGTGTTCCGCATTTGAGTATTGCTATTTGATGTTTGAATATGATTAACACATAGATTTTGTTTTCAAGTAGTAGAGTCTAGAACAGTCAGTGTCCTATTCTGTGCTAGTATTATCCACATCCCAAAGATTCCATATGAATTGGCTTGTTCCGTTTTTGGTTATAGATAGAAAGTTGGAACGTACGTCTTACGTAAGGTTAATATAGAGTTTTAGCCGTCGTTTCCTGCAATAGCAGCTAGTTTTCCTTTTTCCAGTTCCGCTACAACTTATCACTTTGACGTCTTCAATTCGTTTGGGAACGCATCTCTGCTTGTTTCATGACTTTAGTAGGAACAATATGATTGGCCTGGTTCGACCTTTGCAAATACAGATATATAAGGGAAAGATCTGGCGCTTGAGCCCCTTAGTTTGCACCTGGAGGAACCTGATGGGTGACTTGTTCTTGTGGCAAACCTTCTCTGCAGGTTAGTTGCTCAACTCTATTGATTATTTGGTTAGACGAGGATTTGTGGGTCATCCTTTCATTTCCGGATTTCACTTTCCATATAATGAGTGTATTTTCTGCTATAGAATTCGGGATCATCGACTGTAGTTCTTGTGCTTGTGCTTGTGTTGGGAATGACTTGTTTTATTCTCTGGGAATATATCTCATAGTTCTTGCAAGAACTGAAAGAAACACAAGATGAGTAAGGGAAAAAAGTGCCGAGAGAGCTCAGCGTTGGATTCCGATAACCTGTGACTTTACATAATTGATGTCTCAAACAAGCAGGAACAGGAACACTGAGTCATAGGTTCTTTTGCTGTGATTTTGAGCTTAGTAATTGGAACAGTATTTGTTGCAAGAGATGAGGGTAAAATGTAGAATCCTTAGCCTTATTTCGAGTGCTCGGTTTCCAGCTTTGCTGTGAGTTCTTTCCTCAAGATTTTTCCCGAAGGTGATTTCGGGATCGCATCTATGAAAAACACCACCTTTATTCTCTTGTAATGCACCACCTGGAATCACCATATCCGCATTTTTCCCGTCACATATTAGAATTCGTCGGTTTGCATGATACATTCGTATGTGAGTCTACATTTGTCTGTGTTTCATGTTTCAGTTTATACCTGTTTGTTGACGTATTCCTTGACACCTTCTTCATCTAGCTTAGATCCTTGTGATCTAACTACGAAAGCCACAGGAACCTCATCGGCCACTTCATCTTTCATCCTGAAAGATTTGGCCGGAGTTGCAATGTTTACACGCTTAAACCCGAGACTCTAATTATGGTATTGGTACAGAGGGATCTGGGTAGTAATATCACTCACCCAACAACAGCGGCATCCTCAATGTCTGCATGGGAAATGAGCAAGTTCTCGAGCTCAGCGGGAGCCACTTGGTAACCTTTGTATTTGATCAGCTCTTTCAACCGATCGACAATGAAGAGTTCATCATCATCATCCACGTACCCAATGTCACCTGTGTGTAGCCATCCTTCTTCATCTATGGTTCTTGCCGTGGCCTCGGGATCATTCAGATACCCTAGTTCATCGATACACATGCATCGATCAAATTCATCCGTTGATTGCCGTTTGTGTCCAAGAAATAGGTCGAGTTTGATCATTACCTTTCATGAGCTGATCGCCTCGGATACAGATTTCCCCAGGGCGGTTGCGGGGCAAGGAGGCTTGGGTCATTGGGTCGACAATCTTCATCTGAGCGTTTCGGATGACTGTGCCACAAGCGCCTGATTTAGCTTTGAATGGTTCTCTTGCAAATGCCAATGACTTAGCCAGCGTTCCTGCCTCCGTCATCCCGTATCCCTGTTTTTCTCACAACCATTCCAATTAGTAATTGACTACTGTTTGTCGTTTTTTAAAATCAAATAAATCAAAATATTAAATAGAAAACAAAAACCATTAAGAAAATTAATATTTTACTAATGAAACTGAATTCGAACCGAATTCTATCTTGAAAGTCTATTGACTATAATCATTCTAAAGCAATCAAATCAGAACTCGAACGACTTAGGCCATCATTGTTTCCATTGTTCCACGAATTTTATTTAACTATAAATGTAGTTGTCTATAAAATATGTATGTATGTGGGTAAGCATAAATGTATAATTTAATGTTTGTGAAACATGAATCACGAGTTTTGAACAAACTATATTTTAGGATGTTGACTTGTACTATTATTAAACATCCATGTATTCCTTGATCCAAAATTCATGATACGTTACATCATTATTTCCCTCTTACATTTATTGTAAACTTCTCTCTTTTCTTTTTTCAATTTTAGAGAAAATTTATGGATTTTAATATCTTTTATGTCTATGTTTTGTTATCATATTAACTAACGTGAATACCCTTGGAGAATTTGAACTTCGATTTGGAGAGACTCCATATCTTCCTATTTACCAATTTAAAGATCTCTTATTGTTATTTTCATATGATCTTATAACAGTTTACAATAACAAAGTAAATCTAACCTTTCATTCAATTCAATTTATTTTGTCCGAGATAATATCTTTATAGTGTAAATAAATACTAACAACTAAACTAGATTAGAACCCAAGAATATATCATAATATCGTTATGGTACACCGAAAGACATCAATGGATTATCAAATTATCAGATATAACATTAACTATTAAGACCACAACATTGATTTTTTTTTTAAATGAAGCCCTAAATCATATAAAGGGAATGAATATACCACCTTTGAATCCAAGGACCCAATCAAAATTTTTTTTGTTCTTTATCAATTAGTTAATGAAAAAAATCACATTTGTATAACTCTATGACGACCACAAACGTTATTATCCGTTGAATTATTAATACTATTATGAAGATTATTTTAACAACAAAAAAAGACTGATGATTTCTAAATTTTATTATTTTTTTTCTAATAAAATTTCTCAATTTTTAGAAGATTTTTAAAAATATCAAATTTAAAAATCTATTCAAAATAATTCAATGTCACATCAAAATAGATGGACGGAATATTTAACCTTCTTGTATTTTTTTTTTGTAATATCATACAAAGAACTTTTAAACGAAATTTTATAATTTTATTTCATAATTTATCTAGTATTAGCATAATCTAATAAAATATACAATTTTGTTTTAAAATATCATCATTATATATGAATCAATTATTTTTTTATATATTAATTATCGCATAATAATAATTTAGAATGATTAATGAATTACGAAAATTATTATTCAATTAATTCGTGGATGTATACGTAGTAACCTATGTTTATGTTTAGGTGATATACATTCATTATTTTATTTAGAAATAATTTTAATAATTAGTATAGTATTATGAAGTAATATAATAATTAATATATATGATGTTATATTTTGAATAAATTTTTGTATGTTTATAGTTTTTTTTCTGTGTTATTTAACAATTTCAAAATTTGGAAGTCTTCACAATTTTCTGGTATTCTTCAAAAGAAACAAAAAAAAAGTCCCCATAGTGAAGAGACTTAGTGGAGAATGGCGACGCCATGCTCCAAAACATGGAAAATAAAAGCAGAGGGACCCAATATTAGTAACTTTTCCAACTACTATATGTGGATATGATATGATGTCTCTCCATTATGTAAATTATTGTACCAACTTTTACTCTCTTTTTTCCTTTTTGTTCATGATTGCTAATGCTGAAAGTTATATTAATCCGTATATTTTGGTAATGCTTAATTTTTTATTTATGTATATATAACTAAAATATTGAGACTTTTATATTTTCTAAGGTTTAATCTCATTTTGAAGGTATAACTAGAAATTAGAACCAATATTAGAATATTTTAACGTTAAAAAATATTGTTTATTGAAAAAATAGGTTTTAGATCAAATAGAATTTTATCGTTTGGATAAATTGTTAATTGTGTATGCTAATATTTACTAACATTTTTAATATCTATAAATTTAATATCTATAAATTTACTCCAAATGAATAAATTCCATCAGTCCTGTGGGTGATTTTTCTAATCCTACATTAAATTTATTGAACTAACATACAGTTCTATACTAAATTACTAATACGTCAATATTTTTTTATATAATGAATATGAGGTACTGAAGATCTACCTCAATATCATTTTTATATGCGAAAACGAGATTCAAATCATGGATGCTGAAATAATTTCTTATTAGACCAATGATACACACGATTGGTATTTTTTTTTAATCATATGAATATATAGTGTAAGGCTTCTTATTTTGTAATAGTTTGTGGAATATTATATATCGATTAACGGTCTGTATCATAATCTAATTAAAAAATGTACATTATTAATAAAGATTTTATATTGGACCAATCAAATTTTAATATTATTATAAATACATTTATGGTTAATTCAATAAAAAATCTACATAATGTTTTAAAATTGTGGATATATATATATATATTAATACGATATAAAACAACCTAACAATATAAAAATTATCTCCCCTCATAGCGGTCAAATATGGTATTTTAAAAAAATAATTATATACCTATATTTCATCTAATTTAGTTGCAATATATTAAATGCAATCAACATAATTTTTCAATTAATTATTTATACAATTTTGTTAGAAACTTGTTGGACGGGACATTATCCTCACCAACCCCATTTTGGTTGTATTCGAACATAACGAATCTCGTTTATGCCAACAACTAAGTTTGGGGAAATGTCACCTATTAAACTATCATCTACACAACCTAATCTATGACTAATTCTCCTAACCTTCTAGTATTACAAAAATAATCAAATTGTGTATAACTAACTATAAAACAGAAAATACATTAATTCTTACTGTTTTTTGGGTTCTTTGAAAACAGGTTGAAACGTCTTATTTTCCCCTTTTAAATTATTGTTATTGTTATTATTATTATTATTATTATTATTATTATTATGATTATAATTATTATTATTATTATTTTGCCATTTTCCAAAAGATAAAACGCAGACGCACCTGGCCAAAAACGGCGTTGGAGAACTTGAGGCGGACAGCGTCCTCGAGCTCCTTCTTGACGGCGGCAGCGCCGCACATAACCATTCTGACGGAGGAGAGATCGTACTTCTCCGTATCCGACGACTTCACCACCGCCACCACCACCGGCGGCGCCACCGGCACTACCGTCACCTTGTACCTTTGGATATTCAATTAAAAGATTTTAAAACACTTTCCAAAAACTCTGCCTTTCCACGTATAGAAATTGAGTTTTATAGGAATATATATATATATATATATATATATATATATATATAGGAGAGATCTTCTATATATGAAAAGAATCGAACAATACCTCTGAATTAGCTCGAGTACGAGTGTGAGCTCGAACCGTGGTACGATCAGTACAGCAGCTCCGGCTCTGATCCCCGACAGCAACAACGCATCGAGAGCGTAGATGTGAAACATTGGCAAGAAACAGAGTATCACATCTCCTTCCTTGTAATCCAAGTTAGGGTTTTCTCCATCCACTTTCTGTGCGATGCTTGTAACTATTCCTTTATGCGTTATCATCACTCCCTTTGGTAACCCCGTCGTTCCCGATGAATACGGAAGCGCCACCGTATCCTCCGGCGATATATCCGTCGGTAGAAGCTTGGTTTCGTCAGATTCTGTCAGTTTTTTGAAGCTCACGAAACCGTCGTCCACACCGTCCTCGTCTATGATGACGACCAAAAGGCCGTCGTTTTGGAGACCGGCGACTTTCCCAGCGAAGCAACTGTGCGTAATTACAATCTTCGCGGCGGAGGCCGTGCTCTGCTTCGAGATCTCTGCAGCGGTGAAGAGTGGGTTCGCAGTGGTGGCGGCAGCGCCGAGGCATGCGGCGGCGAGGAAGGAAACGGCGAACTCCGGCGAATTCGGGAGGAGGAGCATGACAACGTCACCTTTCCCAACACCGAGCTTGTGTAGGCCGGCAGCAACTCGACGGGAGGGGACGTAGACATCTGCATAGGTGAGGATACGGCCGGTGGCGCCGTCGATGAGGCAGGGTTTTCCGGAGAGGTCGCCGGAAAGTTTTTGGAAGACGTAATCGAAGAGAGGGATGTGATTAGGGATGTAGATGTCAGAAAGTTTGGATCGGAAAATAAAATCTTGAGAGATTTCATCTGTTTTTGTAGGAAGTGTTTCTTGGAGCACCATTTGCGTGAAGCTTCTACACAACAAAAGCAAATAAGACTCCAATTTCTTTTCCTTTTCCCATACACTTTCTAATTTATAGGAAAATAAATGGTTATGGATTAATTTATTTACAAAGTGAACCACACGTCTATATGCATAATTTATATTAACAATACAATATAATACTTTGTTGAGAGGATTCGGGATTAAAAACCTACGGATTTCACAGTTGAAGTTCAGTATAAAATATTGTTATAAAAGTAAATTAAATTTTTATGTTTGAATTAAACCAAATGTTATCTAAAAAATTTAGAATAATAAAGATCAATATTAATATCTTATTTATATATTTATATATAGGATTAAAACAATATTTTTTAGTTATGTTTAATATACATATATATCTATTGAATTATATATCTGTGGTTGGTGAGACGTTGACGATAATTCATATTTTATCATAATGGCCATATATATTCGTAACTTTGCAATGAGTAAGTAATCTTTCGTTATTGATCGACTCTTTGCTTGAAAGGAACTTTTTGGAAATTTTGAAGGAGAAGATAAATGTAATTTAAAGTTTTTATTTAGCACAAATGTAATATAATATTTTTTCTTTAAATGCATGTATAAGTGAGATTTACTTTTATATAATATACCCATAAATCGTTCATGTGAATTAAACATTATATTAAGAATGAAATCACGTAATAATTAGTGAAAATCTTTTCTATTTTGCAAATATATAATGTAATCATGATATCATATTCGATAATTTACAATTTTTACAAATACGAAAGTTTTCTTAATGTATACATGTAAATCTTTCATAAAATAAAGAAATTATCAAAACTAGTATCTTTTCATAATTGGTTCTAATCTAATTATTTTTTATTTATTATTCAGTCATATTAAATTTAAAACTATTTTACACTTCTTAATTTAACTATCTATAAAAAACAATTTATAGAAAAAGTTCAAATCACGTATATTTCTTATATTTTTTAGAATTCTTCTATACATATATTTCTTTGGAACTAAAATACAAGAGAAATCATATATAGATTTAAATATCTTTTTAGGCTTTAGTTTATAAAAATAACATCAAAATTATAAATTATATAGATAAAATTACAAAATAGCAGTAAAAAAATTATATTTTTCCTCGAAAATATTACCTTATTTCTATTCTTCAACGACTTTAGTCTTCATCCAATTTTCTTCTTGACATATCAAATTCATTATATTCTTCATCACTATTTAAATTCAACCACAAGATCTATTTGTTAATTAAATGTTTAAAAATCGTTAATTTAAAAAAAAGTCTACGGTTGCTCTGTCGTTCTCCATTGGTTGCGCTATCATTCTTCGTCGGTTTTTCTGTCATCGGTCGTTTCCTCTGTCGTTCGGTTGTATAAGTTAAAAATACGAGTACTTGGTATTGGTTTCTTAGAAAATTTAAGGATGATTTGTGTCTTGGTTCAGGTGAAGGATTAACGATCATATCTGATAGACAAAAAGTAAGTTAATTTATTTCTTTCAATTTTTTTTTACTTTTCAAAATCCAATGAATATTTTATAAATTCTTTCTTTTGATACATTTTCAGGGATTGTTGAATGGGGTGGAACAAAAAAATTATCAAATGTAGAACATCATATATGTTTAAGGCATGTAATCTTCAATCTCAAGAAGAACCATAAGGTCAAAGGTATGAAGCCCTTTGTGTGATATATCTTCTAATTATCATAAGAACACGCAGTTTTCAACGGACGGGGCAACGGTTCCGTTCGCTGGAAACACGTATCAACGGATTTTAACGGATTTGGTGAAATTTTCAATGGACAACGGATTCTAACGGATTACTTCCGTTGGCCTCGTCCGTTGGAAGTTCCATTAGAAACCGGGGAAAAATATTCCAACGGGCATCCATTGCACTCTCTAATGGATGCCCGTTAGAAATAGCAACGGATGCTCGTTGGTATTGTGAATTTCGAGGTTCAACTGTCGAATTAAATTGCCGCGTAGGAGCAACGGGCATCCGTTGCTAGTTCCAACGGGCATCCGTTGGGATATTTGCTATTTATATCGGTACCTAGAGTTACCCTAAATCATCAATTACAACCATCTTAATATCTATTGTTGAATCCAAAATAACTTTTATAAATTGTTTCATCGCCGCGATCGGGAAAAGTATTTCGATGGTGTTACAGTTTATAAAGGTTGTTTTGAATTTGATAATAGATATAAAGATGTCGATTGTAAAGTTAGAGTTACCTCAAATATCTCAATGTCTAATGTCGAACTTAAAACGCCCTTCTAAAACTGTTTCACCGCCAGAACCGGGAAAAGGAATCCAGACGGTGATTCAGTTTAAGAGGGGTGTTTAGGTTCGATAATAGACGTAAAGATGTCGAGTGTAAACCTAGAGTTATCTCAAATCATAGGTTCGAAAAATATCTCAATGTCTAATGTACCTAAAACACCTTTCTGAAACTGTTTCATCGCTGGAACCAGGAATTGGAATCCAGACGGTGGTTCAGTTTCTAAGGGGTGTTTTTGGTTCAATAATAGATTTAAATATGCTGATTTCGGTTTTTGTTCATTATTAGACATCGAAATTAAATGAATTATAATTATAAAATCATAATTTATAACATCTAACTATTATAATATGAAAAAAATAATGAATTTGTAAGCACTTGCATTAGGTATTAACCCTTTGGTTAAGATTTCAACGGGCATCCGTTGGAATTGACAACGGATGACCGTTACAAATTGCAATGGATGCCCGTTGGAATTGTTAATTTCGAGGCCGCCGGTTGAAATTAATTCACGCGAACCTTTTGCAACGGTCATCCGTTGCAACTTCCAACGGATGACCGTTGGAAATGTCACTATTTAGATCATACCATAGAGTGCATCAAACCATCAATAACAAAAACATTTTCAAAAAATATCGTCGTCTTCGAATCCAAATATATATAGATCAAGAGTTTGGATGTATAGAAGAAAAGATCCTGTAACCGAAAAGATAACGCAAGAATTCTTACACGGATTGGAGCAATTCATGAGTTTTGCATCGATGCAGCCTTTGTGTCAAGGACGCGGGACAATGTTATGTCCATGCAAAAGATGCAAAAACATGAAGTATCGAAGTCAATAAATTGTTTGCAAACATCTTTATAAGGTGGGTTTCGTTGAAAATTACGAGATTTAGGTTTTTCACGGTGAAAATTGCAGTGTTAGAGATATTGTGCACGATGCACAAGTAAAACGAAATGAAGAAGTTATTTATGAACCATCGTCGACCAATCCATATGTGGAAATGGTGTCAGATGCTTTTCCTATAGCTGTTAATGAAGAAACGCATGAAGAGATGCCGAACATCGATGCACGTCGATTCTTCAACCTATTGGATTCGGCAAAACAGCCTATATACGAAGGTTGTCGTGAAGGTCAGTCTCATTTATCTTTATCTTCAAAATTGATGAGTATTAAAACAGACTACAATGTGGCTGAAAATTGTATGGATTCATTTTGCAAAACAATGCGAGAATATTTACCGGAAAATAATCAAGCTCCTAATACATTTTATGAAACAAAGAATGTGTTAAAATATTTGGGAATACCACATGAGAAAATTGATGTTTGTAGAAACAGTTGCATGTTGTTTTGGGGAAATGATAAAGACTTGTTAGAATGCAAGTTTTGCGGTGCAAGCAGATTTCGCAAATATGAAATTATATATATAATAATCCTTGCGAGGTTGTTTCTGGTGAAGCCACCTCAGCAAGGATTATATGTTGGAAACATGTTGAGAAGGTTATATGAATAAAAAAACCGCTGCAGCAATGAGATGGCATGCAGAACACTCAACGGCCGAAGGTATAATGCAACATCCATCGGATGGTAAGGCTTGGAAAGATTTCAATGAAATATTTCCCGAGTTCGCGTATGAAACGAGAAAGAAAGGTAATGTTTCTGACGTTGTTGATTCCAGGATCAGAACATCCGAAGAAAAGTTTTGATGTCTTTTTGCAGCCCTTAATTCATGAATTACGACAGTTGTGGAACAAAGGAATCCTTGCTTATGACGTCAGTACTAAGCAAAATTTCACATCGAAAGTTGTCTTGTTATGGACAATTAGCGATTTTCCTGCCTATGAAATGTTATCTGGATGGAGCACGCACGGAAGATTGGCATGTCTATATTGTATGGAGGATATAGATGCATTTCGACTAATACATGGTAAGAAACCATGTTGGTTTGATTGTCATAGAAGATTTTATCCTCGTGACCATGCTTTCCGGAAAGATAAAAACATTTTCGGAAGAACGTGGTACAAAAAGAAGAGGCGTCGTGATTATGAAGACGTTGAACCGGAAGATGCTGAAGATGAAAACGACGATGAATTCAATGAACAAGCAAAGGAAGACTCACCCATCGATGAATCTACTGAAGAAGAAATTTAAATACAATAATGTCTATTATGTGTAATAAATGTAGACGATGTGTTGTAAATGAATTGTAATGTTCACAATGTGTAATTGAACAATCGAAATGTTAATACAATCGAATAGGTTACGTAAACGATGTAGTAAAATATAAAATTATCTAATACCAACGGGCATCCGTTGCAAATTGGTAACAGATGCCCGTTGATACACGAATTAGCCCCCGACACTTAGCAAAATTTTCAAATTTTTCCGCATTTCCAAAGGCCATCCATTGTTAATGTGTAACTGATGCCCGTTAGAAATATTCCAACGAGCATCCGTCGATAACTTGTAACGGACGATCGTAAAAATATTTCTAATGGGCGTCCGTTACAACTTTCTAATAGAGGACCGTTGGAAAATTTCTAACGGACATCCGTTAGAATACACCAACGGATGCCCATTAGTCTAGGTAATGATGCCTACCCTAGTTTGCAAAGATTTCCAATGGTCATCCGTAAGAAATTCTAACGGATGCCCGTTGCGATGGCAGACGAGCCGTCATTTAGCCGTCCGTTGCCTCGGGAACACGCATTTCCAACGGGCGTCCGTTAGAAATTCCAACGGATGCCCGTTGGGAATGCAGAACGTCACGTCAATTTAATCCTTCCGTTGCGATGACGTATTTTCGGGCATCCGTTGGAATTTCTAATGGACGCCCGTTGGAAATTTCGATATATATAAACCCGTTGAACAATTCTTATTTCAACACAAATCACAAACCCAATTCACCCACAAATAGGTAGTTTTCTTAGAGAAATGATGCGACCGAGACGTTTTATAGGTGGTGGGGATTTATTGGCTGGTTCCGCGGGAGCTCCTCCCCCGCCGCCACCACCACCATATCGTCCTCCGTCACCAGAATCGGCACCGCAGATATTTGATGACGAGGACGATATGATAGATATCTGTTCGTTGATCGATGATTTCGATGGGCGTCCAACCCTTCCGATCATCGATCCAGAACATTCTCCTAGGACGTTATGGTAAAAAAGTTACTATTTTGATTTGATTTATTCTATGTTATAAATATTATCTAACTTTGTGTTATTGATTTGTAGGTTTGATGTTGATGATGTACTCAAACACACCAACAACCTCATCATACAAGGGTCCTTACAGGACGAATTGTACTACTCTTGGCAAGTACGCCAGAAGTTGTGCGCCAGCGATGGTGGCACACTTTTATTGTAAGTTTTTTAATTAAATTTCAACTTTTTAGTTTTATTTATATATATATATTATAAAACTAACAATTTTATAACTTTGTCTGCAGCGCCCATACAGATGGAAGCGAAAGGATACGTTGCACATCTACACAGCATGGATACGCGTCATGCAGGTTCGGATGCGCCTAATGATGAACGGTGCGAAATGCAACTACTACGCCAACAATAGCAAACCGAGATAGGCAACATAAGCGGTCTTCAGCAAAATGATTCAGCATTGGGAGTCCCCTGATTTCAAGGCAAAGAGCGAGAAGACCAAAAAATATCGCTACGGTGAGAAAGTTCCCGGAGAAGGTCTGCATCGCCATACTTCGGGATCAAAATCCTTCCCGAAACGAAGAAAAGAACTGGTAAAATTTTCTTTATTTAAATTTTTTGTTTATTTAAATATTTATCTAACTACATTTAATTTTTATTATAGATGCAACGGATAGGAAGAGAATCGACTCTTCTTGAGCTGGTATTAGAAACCCATGCCATGAAGAAGCCGATTGTCGGGGAAGAGGCCGACGAACCCGAACTCGTCGATCCTCGAGCGGAGCGAACCGTGCGAGCTGTGACCGAGAAGATCACACAACAATCTCAAGCTTGCGGTTCAAGTCCCGACGAATTCAATCCTTTACAAAAGGACAAAATTTATTTAGAGGTAAAAGTTTATTATTTAATTTCTCGATTATTAATAAAATAATTTGTTAAATCTAATGTTATTTTTGTTTTTCTTGTAGTCGGTGAGACCGTATAAGGGACGTCTATACGGTCTCGGGGCGCTTCAAAAGAATATCGTCGAGGAAGCCACGACGATACCTCCCGTAGTGCAAGAGAGTTTTTCGCAACAACGGCGGATCCAGGAGCTCGAAGCCAAAGTTCAGCATTTGGAGAGCGTCATCGAGTTGATGGGGAAAGGGAGGGGATCAACGTCGCAGGAGCCAGAAACGGGTCCCGATTCAGATGCAACGCCATCTCGAGGTGATAGCGATCATAGAGACGATATCGCTGTTGCTTCTTCCCGCCATTTTGCAATGGATGGCCGTTTGAAATCTAAATTCCCGCTCATTTTTCCCGCGTAAATAGCAACGGATGCCCGTTGGAAGGCTAAATTCCCGCTTATTTTCCCCGCGTGGATGCCAACGGACGTCCGTTGCAAGTGTAACGGACGCCCGTTGCGCTTTTCCAATGGCCCTCCGTTGCACTGTTCCAACGGTCATCCATTACGAATATTTCCAACGGGCGTCCGTTACCATGTTTCCAACGGAGTCGTCCGTTGAAATGTCCGTTATAATGTTGCAACGGATGTTATCCGTTGGAAGACCGTTGCGATTTGCAACGGATCGGAATTTCCAACGACCGATTCCCAACGGACAGGAATCCGTTGCCATTCGTTGGAAAGAGCCCTTTCCAACGGAATTTAGGCATTTTCCAACGGATATGTCCGTTGTAAAATGCCTATTTTTTTATAGTGATTTGATCACTAGAGAAAGCTAAGTTGAAGACAAAGGGTTGTATTTCATATCCTAGCTCGTATGAAAGATTTGAAGTTGGTGATGGTGGAACTTCGTATGTAGTTAACATGCAACAACGTACGTGTATGTGTCAAAGATTTGATATGATCGAAATTTCGTGCCAACATACATATTGTGCGATGATGGAAAGGCGGAAAAATGTTGAATGCTACATTAGTGAATACTATTTATCGTCTACATGGAGAGAGACCTATAAGAGAAACATTTTCTACTCTTTTTGGTGCCAAATTTTGGAACAAATCGGGTAAAGATCTAATCATTCCTCCAGCGATTAGGAAGATATCGAGAAGACCGAAAAAATATCACAAAAAAAAAAAGATTCAAACGAGTCTCTAAAGAAAAGAGCCAAGATTAGTAGAGTTGGAATCAAACTCCACTGTGATCGATGTGATGCATATGGTCATAACTTTAGATCATGCAAAAGGTTTTAATGAAGATAACACATCCTCTCACCACGAATCAGAGATTATGGAATCTTAGATTATTCCATTTTTTGATTCTCAAAATATTTAGGTAATCACTTGTGAAGATTATATTTGTATTTGTGTTTCTATTCTGTATTTATTGAGACAAGGTTGGTGAGAAGTATAAATATTGACGAAAAATCCAAGATTGATGACAAGTTTAAGAGTTAGAAATCTTGAAATCTATTTATTGAATTATGCATGTTAATTTTTAATTTTATATCTTGGACTTAATAAAAAAATTTATATATCAAACTTTCTTTTGAAATTTATGTTATATATTTATGTTTAAATAATTGACACAATGTTAATGTATACAAATTAAAATCTTATAAATAAAATTAATATTCTCTATAAATCAACCAAGTGTTTTAAATTGTTATGGTTTAATTTTATGTTGGAAAATACTCTTTAGGATTTAAAATTATTTTTTTAGGATTTTAATAATATTTAATGGGTTTTTAATATTTACTTAATTGAGGGGGACTTAAACAGAATTAAGATAATTCATGGGGAATAAATTAGGACAAAAAATTGAATAGAGAATCGAATAAAGGTCAAACTCAAAGAATATGCCTAAAGTAATATTTTAGAGTGTAATAGATTATTTTTCCAAAATAGTCTCATTTTAATTGTATAACTCTTTAAGGTATTATCTATTATTTAATAAGTAACTAATAATGTATTAATATATTATTTTAATTATATTACTTTTTAACCGAACTCATTTACCAATATCCGATTAAACTAAATTAACATAAACATACTCATACAAGAGAGAGTTATTGGAGTGAGGGATACTAGATAATGGTTAAGCCCGAACGGAGTTAAAAAGTGTATGGGGGGAAATTTTTAGTAATGCGGTTTACGAATATATATATATATGCGCGCTGTGTGATAGGTTTAATAAGTATGCCCAATCCATTGGATCCAATTCAAATGCATTGGGTATCATTTTGCATTTATTTGCATTGGGTCTCTTTAGAATCAATAAATTCGAATGTACAATATATACATATATAAAAATAATAATAAAAATGATGAATGTAAAACAACAATTGACGTGAAATATCGAATTATATTAATGATTGAGACATGTAGTTTGCAGTGTTCTAGATATATTTTTATTTAAGAGATTTTTAGAAAATTTAATAATATTTGATTCTCATCGATTCATTCTAACATCGTTCTCAATTAGGTAATCTCAATCTCAAAGCTATTAGTATTATTAAGAATCGAAAGATTCATCCCTTTAATCATCACATAAAAACACTTTATTTTTGTATAGGAAAGACTTGATTGTGTGTCATGAGATTTGAGTCTTCCTTAACTAAGTTGTCTATTAGACTTAGTTTAGGTTTCCACCAAGTGACGACTTATTTTATCCATTTTAAACACATTTCTCTCATTGTATTCAAAATTTGTTCTCTACCAAGGCCATAGTAAACGGATCAGCAATATTTTTCTTAGATTTTATGCAGTCAATGAATATTATTCCATTTTTCAGAAAATCGTGTATCATGTTATGGCGTCGTCTTATATATCTCGATTTACCATTGTAAATTTGGTTTTTAGCTCTAGAAAGAACAACAATAATATTACAATTAACGCAAATGGCAGTAACATATTTTTTCCATAACGAAATTCTTTCTAGGAGGTTTTTGAGCTATTCCGCTTTCTTAATAGCTTTATCCAAGGCCACAAATTATGCTTTCATATTTCAACATATCACAACCATTTTTTTTATGATTTCCAAGATACAACTACTCCTTCTAGTGTAAATACATATATACTGGTGAATTTAATATCCGTATTGTATGAAATCAATTTGCATCAAAATATCCTTCAAATATTGGAAGATATTTTGTGTAATGCAAACCATAGATCTTTGTATGTTTAAGGTATCTTAAACTCTTAGTAATGCAATCCAATGTTCTTTTCTTGGATTGTGTGAGTATCTAGTGAGTTGACTAATTCAATATGTCAAATTAGGTGTTGTACAATTCCTAATGTATATTAAATTACCAATAACATGTGTGTACTCCAATTGTGATACATTATCCTCTTAATTGTTCTTAATATTAACATTAGGATTATACGGAGTTATAACCAGTGCAATCAAAATATCCAAATCATTTAAGAATTTTTTCTATATAATGGGATTGTGTCAAAATGTAACCTTCTGAATTTATTGAATTCGTATTCAAGAACTACATTGAAAATTCCCTTATATTTCATATCAAAACAAGAATTCAATATTTTTTGTTCGAATGATCATTAATATATGTTGCAAGCTCATTTAAATACCCCATTAAATGATCATTTAATAAAATTCCATATTTGAACATTTATATGTTGTTCATTAATTATTATCATTTCAGTGTGAGATTTTATACATATGCACATACATGTGCACTCTACAATTTCTTCGAATCCATGTTTTCAATAAGATCATATTGAATTTTTGGGCAATAATTTATACTATATATACACATATTACAATTTTTGTATGTTATAGATTAGATATCATTTATGATATATAAATAAATAACATTCATCATATATATACAAAGAAATATATATGTTTTTAATGAACCATTAATTAATGATATAAATATTTTATGGTAAATTAAATTATTCATATTTTGGATCACGTTTTTATATTTTTACGATGTTTTCTTTTAAATTTATATGGAAAATTGAAATATTTATATTTCGAAACAACTATAATATTTTATGGACAATTAAATTATTTATATTTTGAAACAACTATGATAATTTGATATATTTTCAAATCAATGATCCATATGAGAACAAAAAGTTGTATTCAACGGTCCAAAACAATTGAAAACTCGTGAAAAAATTTCAGAAAAATTGAATGGTTCAACACCCACATTATTCGACAACAAATCGAACGACTCAAAACAACATCATCCAAAATGTTGTTCAACTATATATACATATATATATGTGTATATATGTAGGAGCTAATCCTAAATGTTGTTCGATAATGCTTCTAATTTCGAGAGTTGTTCTCACTTATATGAAATTATTAATAATTTCGAAAAGTGTCACTTTGTTTCTATCAAGGAATTCAACCATCTTATATTGATCTACATTATCTCAAAAGTAGGGGTGTAAAATGAGCTGTCAGCTCGCGAGCCAACTCTAGCTCGGACCATATTTAAGCGAGCCGAGCTGGGTATTTTCTAGCTCGTTTAAAAAACGAGCTAACGAGCTGAGCCCAAAACGAGTCCGAGCTTAGACGAGATGGCTCGCGGCTGACGAGCTGGCTCGCAAGCTGAAAAAAATCATGTAAAAAAAATAAAATATTTTTCTTTTTTTTGTATATCATATATAATATTGCATTGAAGAAAACATAATATATTGTTTAAACATAGTATACTATTATAATGTATTTTTTCTTTTTTTAATAATTGATATAACAAAATAAAGAAACAATTTAGTAAAGTTACGAGCGGTCAAATTTAGTACAATGATATTTTATACTTTTTATTCGAGAATGTTATTTTTTATTTAGTACAATGATATTTTATAACATTATGTTTGAATTAATGTTTTCATGTTTTCGATATTTTATTTGGTTCGTTTGATATGTTTATAATATATGATATTACAACTAATTCAAAATAATTAAATAGTTTGGCTCACGAGCCAGCTCGTTTTTTGGCGAGCTAGAGGCAACCCGAGCTGAGCTAGAGGCAAGCCGAGCTGAGCTGGGATTTTTCAGCTCGTTTTTTGGCGAGCTGAGCCGAGCCAACTCATTTTACACCCCTACTCAAAAGTCTAGATCATATTTGAGTTCAATCATTGACGTATTCATCTAATGAGTTAAATATTGATCGTATTATCAATAGATATACCTTCTCTTGAACCCTATTCAAATATTTCAACCATTCATGTCTTCATCTAATGACTTACGTGTTGAATGCATTATCGTTCAATATCATCATTTCTAAACTGACTAACGTATCTCTCGATATGATCTTTCGTATTCATTGAATACATATTTATCTTCGAACTATCAAGCAATACAATTCCTAATATTCACTTACCGCAAGAGTACGGATCGATGTAATACAAGGGTCGAACTCTAGGGACTAATGCAACCTAAGCTAAGAATACAACTAAACTAAGACGGGTTAAATTGATGGTAATGTGGGATGAATCTTGAGAACGCTAAAATGAATTATGACAGCGATGAGGAGACGTGAAAAACTTGATAATTAAGAACACTATGGGTTTCGGGTTATCGGGATTTGCAAGGGTGCAACAAACAAAGGATCATGAACCTATCGAATTATCTTACTAACGGGGAATTCATGCTCATAAATAGGGAATGGTTCTCTCGACACCTAAACCCCCTAACCATAACAACGTACAATCCTATCTCGTAGCAGCGATTAACTCGTGATTACGGTCGCATTAAGCGTTTAATCCTAATTCCTAAGTCAATTAACAGACCGACCAGATTCTCATTAATCGAACTTAATCAACAATCAACGATTTGGAGTTCATAATCTAACATCCCGGTTAAACATGAATTCCTAAGTTATTAAGCGGCCAATACAAGTATAAAACGTTTACAATGTTGATTATAAAACCGAAATACAAGAAAACTTGGAAAGGTCAAAGCATTAACGCATAATTACAAGCATCCCTTACAAATCCGACATCCTTAACCCATAGTTGGAGGCATACTCACTCATAGTTTCTACTGTAAAACAAGAGAAATTAACCATAGACATGATAGAGAGTAAGAAATACGATTCCCCGGTCTTCCCTATCTCGTTATCGAAGTTCTGATTGTTGTTTCTCTCCTTCTCCAACTTCTCCTGAGTTTCTCCTTGTGTTTTTCGGTCTCTTTTATGGTCTGAGCCACTGTCTCAACTCCTCGGCGGCCTCCCTCTCTTTCTATTTTTCGTTCTAAACCGAAAACAGTTAGCGTCTTGAAAAGGGAACCCGCGCGGGCGAGGTGCTCAATCCACGTGGGGTTATTGTCTTCCGTCCAATCCGAGTGGGTTCGTTGCAACCTCGAATCGTGCAAGAATTTCTGGAAATACAGCCTGCACGGGCTAATGAGACAGCACGCGCGAGTCATGTAGTCTCATGGGGCTTAAACTTCTGTCGGATGCAGCCCGAGCGAGGGCCTCTTCCAAGCCCGAGTGAGCTGAGTTAACTTTGTGTTTTTGCTCCTTTTGCTCGATGCTCAGGTGTTCCATTTGGTTCTGTGGCCTGAATTTGCTCCGAGTGGTTTGTAGCTTCCAGTATATGCGGTTGAATTCAGGAATTGACATTCTAAAGCTCGTTTAGGCCTTGTCGCCTTAAAACCTGAAAATCAACAAAAAGGAGTACATAGAGAACATTCGTGTCGGTTTTGTAACTCGTGCTATGCAAACTATACAAAAATGATCTAAATGCTTAGTCTAAAACTAACACACATTACGTGTTATCACATATGATCTAGATAATATCAAATTTATATCTGAATTATTCCATATGACAATCAAATGAAGGAACTCGTCATTAATTGAAATAATATACATGCATCAAACCAGAAAAAAGCAAAGAACAACGAATCCGATTATAAAGTGCGATGAGTTCAAATACATAAACCTATAGTATAAATCATTGATCAAATATATGGATAGAAATCTCATAAAGAACTAAAACAAGAAACAAGTGAAAAGAAATGTTAGGAATAGCTCAGCTGATCTATTGGCCAGTCACCGCCATGATCTTTTTTAACTCGTCTATGCCGATAGTTTGATCATTCCATGTAGTATTCTTTTTCACTATCTAAAAATCTATTTTCTACGTTTGTTTGTCTCTTCTCCTTTCAATGTGTCGACCTTCTCGTATAGAATATTTATATTTCTGCATGTTTTTCTTGTAAGTAGGACCAAACCTTTACGTGTTCTGCCATAACGCTTGATCGAGTTGGATACTGCTCGGGTCAAACAAACCTATAGAGATAAAAAAATTCTTCCTTTGACTCACCACTAGATTGGGTTGACTTTCGCTCGGGTCTAACGAATCTACGGAAGTAAAGATTGCCTTTTCATACTGGGTGAGTGGTTAATCGTTGTGTCTGAGTGATTTCTCAAGAACTACATCTCTTACTAACACGTTCGGTCGATTGATAATGAAGTCGGACAAAGTTTTTTCTGTTTTATACCATGATATTCGTTTATACAGAAATCATGTATTGTTTCATCAAAATGTGTTTATCAGTCTTTATAACCTGTAATATTACGAAATGAAATGAAGAAAAAAAAGCGTAACAAAGAATTAAAAGAGACTAAATCTATCTTCCAAAGCGTAATAAAAACATACAGGATATCATATATCATATAGGATATCATATAGTAAAAATGACTCGATCAATTTATGTAGGAGCTAATCCTAAATATATGCACACATATGTGTTTATTTGTTTATCTATACATGTGTATGTATATGTATATATATGTATATCAATATATATATATGTGTTTAATATATGCACATATAGATAGATCTATAAACATTTGTATATATATATTCATGTTTAATTACTCTTCTAATTTATCATTTTTAAAAGTTTTTATTTTTAAATTTAAAAATGTGTGTTATCTGTATCTTTGAATATGTATTTAAACGTAAGGCGTACATGCAGGTATATATATTTATATATTTTATATATATATATATATATATATATACCAGATTATAGTCACGTTTCACGCGAAAAGATTTATCTATCATAAAACAATATTGTGGTCAATGTCATTATATTTGTTTAAGAATAATTTACAAATAATTATGTACATTGGTTGTAATTTAATCTATAAATATCAAGACGTCACGTAATATTTATACATTTGTTGTTATTCGGATGATCTATTTATTTATATATTTTAAATAAATATTTAATTGTTTTTTTGGTTACCACTTAATATTTTTATACGTGATGTATGTTAAAAATAAATATACATTTAATGATATAATATAAAAAATTTATCGAATTAAAAGGGAGAATATCAAAAATGCCCCTTTAGGGCTAAAACACTTCAAAACTACCCTCCTAAATCTGA
>CM071867.1:9922679-9985106 GCA_036759665.1 Gynandropsis gynandra | reverse complement strand
TACAAAATGACCAATTAATTAAGAATACATTATACTTCTACCGACTCAAGCGACCCATGCGACTCAACCGACCAATCCGACTCAACCGACCCATGCCCATGCGACTCAACCGACCCATGCGACGCAACCGACCCGTGCGACCCTCAACTGACGCGTGCGACCCATGCGACTCAACTCAGACACTCACACTCCGCGACACTCAACCGACCCACGCCCCTCAAACGACCATTGCGACCTAACCGACTCACTGACAGACACTCACCCGTTTCAAATCAATAAGCTGAGTCGAAGATGGTCATGAAACTACTGCGACCCTTGCTACTCAACCGACTCACGGAGTCGAAGATGTTCATGCAACTTCTGCGACCCTTGCGACCTAACCGACTCACTGACACTGACACTCACCCATTTCAAATTAATAAACCATTTTGTGACTCGAAAGCTTGCAAAACCCTAGAAATCGAACTACTTACACTTATTGACGCCATTGAAGATTGACTCGTGCTCTCTTCGCCAGTGATGCTGCTGATTCTAGCCATTTTCCTTCTCGCCAACTTCAAATCATTCCCTCTCAAGTTCGACATCACTTATTTCTTTCTTGCTATCAACTTTTAAACAGGTTTCACGGTGAAAAACTGTTCGGCTTTCTCGTTTTCGGCAGTTTTTCACGTCGAAAAACTACCGAACTTCCATTTTTCCACGTTCGAACATTAAGGGCAAATTTGCAGTTTTTACAGTTTTTATTTTTCGGATTTAATAATTATTTTGGGGAAGGGTATTTTTGAGGTGGTTTAGCCCTACGAGGGTATTTCTGATATTCCGCCAATTAAAATTTCGATTTTATTTTATATAAAATAAAATATATTATAATTATAACATCTAAAATCATATGATATGACTCAAATGTAAAACTGAAATTGTTTAATAAAAAGGTTAGAAAGATCAAACTAAATAAAACATATTTACTCTATTTAAATTTGATATTTATATTTGATATGTATATAAATGGTTTATTTACTTTATAAGTTAAAAATTTTAGTAGACGTCATTTGAAATATTTTTATATGATATGTATTGTGTACTAAATAAATTAAATTTTGCAAAAATGAAGTATTATTTATAAAATACTTTTCACGTACCACCGTAGTCTTTAACCTTCTAAAACCAAACACATTGGATTTTGTAGAATCAACAAAAAAGTACAAGAAATATGGGCTTTTCTAAGCCCAATAATTTTCTTTCTTAAAATAGCCTAAACTACAACTAAAATAAAAATGGGTAAAAGTCCTATTTGTCTATTCCCCTCATATTTCGCACTCATCCTATTTCCTCTCCATGTTTCGACCAATATCCTATTTTCCTTTATGTTTAAAAATTTTGCATATTTTTCCTCCATTTAAACTCCATTAAATATTTAATTTTGACCCGGTTTAGGGTCAATTTTGACCCGATTTAGAATTTTGACCCGATTAAGGATTAATTTTGACTAAAATTTAGATCCAATTTTGACCCGATTTAGACTCAATTTTGACATGGTTTAAACTCAATTTTGACCATAATTTGGATCCAATTTTGATTTTTATCCAAATCAAATTCGAATCAATATGAAATTCAACAAAATTAAACCGAAATTTAAATAAAATTTGATTCTTATCGGTTTGTCCGATTTTTAACCCGAAATTAGTATGATTTTTACTCGAATTGTGTAAATTTGATCCAATTTTATTTTTATACTATTAAAAACTCCAACCAATATGAAATTCAACAAAATTAAATCGAAATTTAAATAAAAATCGATTTTTATCGGTTTGTTCGATTTTTAACCCGAAATTAGTATTATTTTTACTCGAATTGTGTACAATTTGACCCGATTTTGATATTCATACCATTAAAACTTAAATCAATATAAAATTCAAAAAATTAAACCGAAATTTAACCAAAAATCGATTCTTATCGGTTTGTTCGATTTTTAACCCGAAATTAGTATTATTTTTACTCGAATTATATACAATTTGACCCAATGTTGACTTTCATACCATTAAAAACTCGAATCAATATGAAATTCAATAAAATTAAACCAAAATTTAAACAAAAATCGATTCTTATCGGTTTGTTCGATTTTTAACCCGAAATTAGTATTATTTTTACTCGAATTGTGTATAATTTGATCCAATTTTGATTTTCATACCATTAAAAACTCAAATCAATATGAAATTCAAAAAAATTAAACCGAAATTTAAATAAAAATTGATTCTTATCAGTTTGTTCGATTTTTAATCCGAAATTAGTATTATTTTTACTCGAATTGTGTATAATTTGATCTAACTTTACTATTTCGGTGTAATTTCGTTAAGAATCGATTTTTCTTTAATTAAGTTTAGTTCGGTTAAAGTTTCATATCGATTCGAATTTTAATCGGGTAAAAATTAAAATTGGATCCAAATTTTGGTTCAAATTGGTTTTAAATTATGATCATAATTAATTATAAACCAAGTCAAAATTGGACCTAAATGCTAGTCAAAATTAAGCCTAAACCGGGTCAAAATTGAGTCTAAATCAGGTCAAAATTGAGTCTAAATCGGGTCAAAAATGAGTCTAAACCGGGTCTAAATTAATTTCGGGTCGGGTCGAAATTGGGTAAAATCCGGGTTGAAATTGAAAGATTTAACAGAATTTTGAACGGAGGGGGTTATAGACAGAATTTTTAAACATAAAAGGGGAATAGGATGTTGACCGAAACATGAGGGGAGAATAGGATAAGTGTGAAATATGAGAGGGGAATAAATAAAGTAGGTAAACATGAGGGGGAAATAGGAGTTTGTTCCAATAAAAATAAATAAAAAATCCCCTGGACCTATGGAATACTAATATATGATGACAAAAAAAAAACAAACACCTCATTTATTATGTAAATCAAACGATCAAAATATGCCAAATAAATAGAACATACTATCTGCATTGTCTTTTATTATATGGTGGATATATATATCAAGGTTAAACCATCAACCTCTTGTTAATTGGTTTTTTTTTAACCATTAATTTCATATTAAATTGAATATAAATAAAATTGTTCAATCTTTTGATATCGAATCGGTTTCATTTTTATATATATCTACACTAGAGTATAAATGGATATTCATATAACTACAATAATAAATAAATAAATGAATTTTGTTAATCACTTACTCATACAACCGTACTTCAATTTCGTTCATATTCTGATGAACTAACTATTAAATAAAGATTTACATCGCCATTTTTCTAAAATGAGGATGTATCTCTTCTGTAAACATCCCACTAATCAACTACAATATTAAAAAAAAACAGTTAAAACATTATATATGATTTACAAGAATAGAATGGATAAATTAAATGTAGAAAACACCGTTTAGACGGCTGTCGAGCGATTAATCAGCCATCCGGACGTCTATTCCCCTACAACCTCCAATTATAAATTAATCGGGACGTCCGACCTCCATCTAGGTCTTTCAATTTTAAAATTTTATATTATTTTTAGTATTTTAAAATTTATAACTCTACTTTTAGTATTTTAAAATTTTATATTATTTCTTAGTTTTTAAATCTTATATTACATCGGTCCAAATTAAATTCAACTTTAATCAAAGTATCCATATTGTAAAATCAGAATGAAATGAAGAAAATTAATCATTTGCTTAATTTATTCATCATCCTCTAATTATATTTATAAACATATTTAACTATTTATCTAAAAACATGAAAGATATAGTAGACTAAATAAATATAACAAGAATACTAGAAAATATAGGATATATTCTCTAATACCCTTAAAGTTGGTGTGCGTAAATCTAGAATTTCTAATTTACCAAGAAACATATCAATTTCTTTCGTCCTAAAGCTTTGGTGAAAATATCACCGAGTTGATCATGCGTCGAAACATATCGAGTAATGGTAGCATTGAGAACCACATCACGACAGTCGATCTCGATTTTCTTTGTCCATTCATGCAAAACTTGATTAACCGTGATATGTAATGTCGTCTTACTTTCATAAGCCAAATTAATCGTTCGTGAATGATTAAAACCAATATCTTAAAGTAAAGCCTTAAGCCATTCTAGTTCGCACGTAATGGCAATAGAGCAATATTCAACATCGTCAGAAGATCGAGACACTATATGTTGCTTCTTAGTTTTCCAGGATATTGGAGAGGAACCAAGTTTCATAAACCAACCCGTTAAAGATCGACAAGTTAGCTTACAACATATCCAATCATAATCACACCAAACAAAAAGTTGTAAGGTAGAATGTTATCGAAGAATAATGCATTGTTCAAGATTATTATTAAGATATTTAACAACTTGAAGTGCCGCATCTCAGTGTTGTTACCTTGGAGTCTGCATGAATTTTGAGAGGATATGCATCAAATATGTTAATTTCGAACGTATAAATGCAAAATAAATTAATTGACCCACTGATCAATGATAATGTAAAGGATAACCCAAAACGATGCCCTCAGCTAACTGAAGACGATGATTCTGATCGAGTGGAGAACCAACTGGTTTTGAATCAAGTAAACTAGTTTTTGAGATGATATCCAATGCATATTTTTGTTGACAGAGATAAATTTCTTCAAGATTTCGAGCAACTTTGATACCTAAAAATATTTTAGAGTACCAATATCTTTCAAATGGAATAAACTACCAAGATAATCATTGAACGCACGAATAAAAACTGATGAGTTTTCCGTAACAATCAAGTCATCCATATAGACAAGCACACGTAAACAAATATCATATGAAGAATAGGTTAAAATAGAATGATTCGATGTTGAAGATTGGAATCCATAGCGTTCCAAAGAATTTTTTAGTTTTACACACGAATAGTGTGGTACTTGCTTCATACAATGATTTTTGTAAGCAACAAACAAGTGACGAATCTGATAAAGCAAAACCAGTGGAGTTTTCTTATAAACTTCTTCATTCAAAGCACTATGAAGGAAAGCATTGTGTAAAACAATTTGATGTACCTCCCAATGGTGAATGGAAACAAGACCCAAAAATAGCTGCACAGTTACCATTTTTGTCACACGGACGAAAGTATCCTCATAATAAATCACGCCTACTTGATTATTTTCCAAAACAACCAAGTGAGCCTTATATCGTTCAATAGATCCATGAGAGCAATACTTGATTTTAAAGATCCATTTGCTTCCAATAGCTTTCTTGGTAAACTTTCAAGAGTCCAAGTATAATTTTGTTCGAGAGCATCAATTTCAGTGTGCATTGTTTTCGTCCAATTAACATTAGTCAAAGTTTCACGATAAGAACGAGGTTATCGTGCAGCAGTAATAGATGAAAGGAAAATACAATGAGATTCTGAAAACACAAAATCAGAAACCAGATATAGAGCAAGGAGACTATCATAGTAGTAACTTGAATTGTATTGATGATAAAATCATGGAATTTCGTAGACAAAATCTTCGTGTGTTGTCATCGTCCTAGTTTAGTGTAATCCTCAACAAAAACCACCGTATTGTCATGATTGTCAGAAGAAACTTCTGCGACAATAGGTATGGAGGCATCAAAGGTTGATGAAGGCAAAGTCTCGTTAAAAGTAGCCTATGTCCATTCCGAGACCGAAGGAAGTGAAGAAACATTACGTGGGGAGTTGTTGTGATTGTGGAAAGGAAATTCATCCTTAGAGAAAATAACGTCACATAAATTTAAAAATATACCACGATCAAAATTATAAACTCTCTATCCCTTTTGACCATAAGGATAACCAAAAAATATGCAACAATTACTCTGATTTTCAAATTTATCGCCACGTGTTTGTTGATAATGAACATAACGCACGGATCCAAACACACGTAAATATGCATAGGATAGAGCTGAACGATAGAGAATCTCATATAGTATTCGACTATTAAAAAGAGGAGGTAATAAGATAGGTCATTGTAAGAACACTTTTTCGCCCCAAAATTCAATAGGTAGATGTGACTAAAATAATAAGGATGTACAACATTGAGTATATGTCTATTTTTTTGTTCAACTCTTCCATTTTGTTGTGGAGTATCCACATATGAAATTTCATGATGTATGCATTGTTTTTGAAAATGTTGACAAAGGCACATAAATACAGTACCATTATCAGTTCATACGATTTACACATTCATTCCAAATTTTTGAGTCACCATAGCCATGGAGTGTTTAATATGGGTAGTGACCTCATTCTTGTGTGTCACAACATAAAGCCAAACACCTCTTGAATAATCGTCCATTATGGTAAAAAAAATAGCGTACTCCAGAGAAAGACGATGTATGGTACAAACCCCAAACACCATAGTGTATTAGCTAAAAAATATTGACGTTTTATTGCTATTCATAGAAAAAGAGTCATGTGTTTGTTTTTTCGCATACAAATATCACGTCTTATTCAAAATTTAACTATGCTGAGAAAAATTTAAATTCGATATTGATTCCATTATTTTTAAAGCGGGATGTCCAAATCGTTAATACCAAAGGTCAATTAAACAATTGCTTCGGTTAGATATAGTGGCCATTGGCTACCATATCGACACTTCGAAGATAATAGAGACCAATCTGTTGCTCACCCGCTCCAATAAGTGTCTATGTAATATGGTTCTGAACAACATAACTTTGTAAGCAAATTGAACAAGACGGTCATGTTGTTTCAGAAGTTGAGGAAGAGAAATAAGGATGTAACCAAGTCCTTCAACAAAAAATACATCACGCAAGATCATGTTGCTGCTAATAAGAACATTTTTCTGTATAACAAATGATGTAGTTCGACCATTGGATAGGATAATGAAGCATGGTTCCATATTAAAAATATTCATGAGCAAATTTACATTAGCTGTCATATGACGAGAACATCTGGAATCGAAAATAAAAAAATAGATAAATCATACCAGAGAGCTTTTCAATAGCATCAATCTTATTAGTGTTCAATAATGTAACTAGAGTTCTCCATTGTTCCTTAGAAATCCCTGAAATAGACTATCTATCAGTACAAGATAGATCAGAGGAAATCGTAGATGAAACATGTAAGTGAGTTATGGCCTGTACATCATTGACATGAGCAGATGAACTAAAACCACGACCCTTACTCATGATAGTGGATCCAGGACCACGACACGTTCAATTATGCGGCCTATCGCTCCACCAATCTAGAAAACAAAAAATCTGTAAACATGAGTCTGAAGCATGTCCCTTTCGTCCACAATTAGAGCACACATATTTGATTTTCTCCTCCACAGAAATACGAGAATAACCAATTTTAATTGTAAAAGCCATAATGTGTTCATCAGAAGATCGTGGTATTCTATAAGAACTTTCGTCTTGTAACACAATGTGATACACAATATCTAGATCGGGTAGAGGATATTGAGATAACAAATTCGAACGAACAACCCCAAACATGGCTTCATCAAGACCCATAAAAAATTTGTGTACTCTATCCTCATCACGATCTTGTCTGAGTTTGAACGTAAATTTACAAGTGTATTTTCTGCATTTGCATACACACAATGATTGAGAATTCAACAAATCCCTTTACTAAGCCTGCCATAATAAGCATTAGTGGTCAATCCTTTCTATATACAATTAACCAATTCTACTCGAAGACATTGAGTTCGAAGACAATTTTTAATAGAGAATCGATTACGTAGATGCTCCCAATAATCAAAAGCTTCTTAGAGATGAGCAACATCGAAACGAAGCCTCGACTCGATAGTATTTTTCAACCATGACACAACCAAAGAATTATTGGAATCGTCATTCTAATCGCTGTGGTTCTGGGTCGTCGATCAGGTTTGCGGGAAATCGATGATCATCAAAAATTTGATATGGTATGGTCTGATATGATTTGGTACGTTCCATGGAAATATATGAAGAAGACGATAAACAGTAGATTTGTAATGGTGGTCGGTGAAAACTTAATTGGCCGAAAAAATCGTTGAATATATTACTAAAATCCAACAAGATTAAAAATCTCATCATAATACACATAAAATTGAAATCAATTCAAAAAATTCTTTAATTAATTTATTCATCGTTACTAAATTTTATTGTTAATAATTTATATTTATTATATTTTTAAAATATATATTTAACTATTTATTTAAAAATATAAAAATATAATAGATTAAATAAATATAACAAAACTATTAAAAAAATTATGATATATTTTTTAAACATGTTCATGTTAAATCAACGATTGAAAACGCAGATTAATACGCACAAAAACTAACATCTCATGGCCGCGAAACCGCCATACACAAAAAAAAAAAGAAAACGGATGACGTTTGGCCACATCATCCCAGAACATATTACATGAATAAACAACAAAAGCATCGGACATTAATCCAAACTTGCTGTTTTATTCAGCAAACAGTTTATAAATAATATAAAATAGGAAAAAATTATGAAATTTTAAAAAGGCATATTACATGAATAAACAAGAAAAGCATCAGAAAATCAAATATTCTGAGAGAGTCTTTTGCTTGTTCAACAACCCATTTCATTACATATATACATCAAAGTTCTTTAGCTCATTAATCCATTTGCTAGTCTTGCCCTGAGTTCCTTCCTCAATATCTTCCCCGATGGAGCTTTCGGGATTGAATCGACGAAGAACACTTTGTTGATTCTCTTGTAGAAAACGACCTGATGGATCGAACACAGTATTGACAAATGTTAAGAGCCCCTGAACATGAAACAGATAATTTGATTCGATATTTCGAAAAATTTGGTTACCTGTTTCGAAACATATTGCTTGATCTCATCTTCCGATATCTGAGAATCTTTCGTTCTTACTACAAACGCAACGGGAACCTCGCCAGCCGACTCGTCTTTCATCCTGCAGAAGTTCCATGAAAAAAAAAAGAGTTTAGTACAAAATTTTGGTTAAAACATACTAAAGGGAAAGCAGAAGTTGCAGCTGGGGATTTGGTTTCCGGTTCCTTC
The DNA here is from genome assembly GCA_036759665.1 of Gynandropsis gynandra. NCBI lineage: Eukaryota > Viridiplantae > Streptophyta > Magnoliopsida > Brassicales > Cleomaceae > Gynandropsis > Gynandropsis gynandra. Next base: position 9,976,140 of record CM071867.1, on the reverse strand, counting down.
GGTTCGCTAAACCATTTGGTTCGGTTCGGTTTTAATTTTGGGTTTGGTTCGAACAAATTGCTCTTTTTCTCAACCAATCTCGATTCCAACCGAAATCGAAATTGCCCACCCATACCGATACTAAACATGATTCCCGGTTCAGGTTTGGTTCCTTTGGATTGGTTCGGTTCAATTCCCATATCCAGTAGAACAGGAAGTCACGCTCAGATGAATATATTATATATACAGAGAGAGAGAGAGAGAGAGAGAGGGAGAGAGAGGCGTACGCAACGACGGCGACATCGGTGATATCAGGATGAGCGATAAGCAAGGCCTCGAGCTCAGCGGGAGCGACCTGAAATCCCTTGTACTTGATGAGTTCCTTCAATCGATCAACGATGAAGAGCTCGTCGTCGTCGTCGATGAAGCCGATGTCTCCGGTATGAAGCCAGCCGTCGGAATCGATCGTCGCGGAGGTGGCCGCCCCGTCGTTGAGGTAACCCTTCATAATCTGGTGGCCGCGGATGCAGATCTCGCCGGATTTGTTCCTCGGGAGGGAATCTCCGGTGTCAGGATTCACGATCTTCATCTCTGCGTTCCTCACGACGGTTCCGCAGGCTCCTGATTTCACCGGGAATGGGTCCTTGGCGAACCCAAGCGACATGGCTAGGACGGGCCCTGCCTCTGTCATTCCATAGCCCTGTTTATGTCCGTACAGAACGCATTAATTTATTTCCCTTTTTTAACAAAACATTTGTTTTAATTATTTGTTTTCCAAAAGGAAAATTATATAGTATAATCACCACTAAATTATATACAATACAACAGAAGTTGAAAAAGTTGAAAAAAGAAGACGTAAAGCTATACATTTAATGAGTATGATAATGTTATTAAATTCGAGATAATTCGGTTTACAGTAATTGATTACCGAACTAAACCCGAATTTTATATAGGCAAAGATGGAAATATGCTTTTCCTTTGTAATCACTAACTCTATAATGAGTTTTTCTAAGTCTTACTGGTCACACCTAACATCCACCTCACCTACTTCTTATCTTTGCAGTTACATTTAATAGTTCCATAGTTCTTTCAACCAATACTATTTCACATTAGAAGTTTATAAATTATTATTCAGAAATCCATAGGCTAATAAAATCTTTTATAAAATATTAAAAGTAAGAAGCAACATTTTGAAAAAAAAGGAATGTAAGAATATTTTCAATTATGAACTCTTTTGGATATACGGATCGAAAAAAGAATTTGTATTATTATATTTAAAAAAACGGTGTAAAGTAGGTAAATAAATTGACCTTTTTAAGTCAATATTATCATTTTACGTATGAAAAATAACAATTATTGGATAAAAACACTTGTCTAACTCTTTGCCTACACTTCACTTCCATCCAAAGTTTTTTTTTGTATTCGAGGGACTAAAGACATAATATGCAATTTTTTAATTGTCTGACATTATTTGAATTTATTGCATAATATTTTGGTTATACGTATGGAAAAATATATTTTATTTTTTTATTTAAAATTACGTTCACATATGATTTTTCTTTGTCTTTTGGTTTGGCAGAATACCATGAAAACGCTTTTAAACGGTTTTTGTTATATCATAACTTTTGACAAAATAATATAGATTTTTAACTTTGATAAAAAAAATAATATAGAGGTTAATTTTCGTACTTATAACGTAATACAAAGAGATTTTGAATAAATTTTAAAATTAATATAACGATAATTTTTAACCTAATATATTTTATGATTTTATAAATTTTAAAAATGAGAAACAATATAATATTTTTATCTTAGAAATTTTCAAATGTTTCCATGTTTTCATACACACACGTACACTTAATTCTCAAATCCCTCGTATATATAATTTTTTATTTAACGTTCAAAAAACTCATAACCAATCATTTTTTCTCCGTATTTAAATTATTATTTTATTAAAAGAACAGAAACGTCATATGTTTCCTTTGTTTTTTTCTTGGCGAAGTTTGGTTCTCTTGCTCTTTCTAGATAATTCAATGAATTAATTGTAATTTTAAAAAAGAAATTAGGAAAAGAAAAGGCATACCTGTCCAAGCTTGGCGTTAGGGAACTTAACACTAACAGCGTCTTCAAGTTCCTTCCCCAAGGGAGCCGCACCAGACTTCACCACTCTCACCGAGCTCAGGTCGTACTTCTCCGTCTCCGGAGACTTTGCTATTGCCAATACAATCGGCGGTACGATTGGAGCCACCGTCACTCTATGCCTCTGAATCAGCTCAAGCAACGCATTGATCTCGAACTTTGGCATTATCAGAATCGCTGCTCCGACACGCAATCCACACAACATAATCGAATTCAATGCGTAGATGTGGAACATTGGCAAAACGCATAGTATCACGTCCTCACTGTGGAAGTACAGATTCGGATTCTCTCCGTCCACCTGTTCGACATTTATCGTTAGATCTTGGAAACCACGTATGATGTTTTCATATATGTTGTGTGAGTTTGTGGGGATTAAATATACCTGTTGGGCAATGCTTGTGACAAGTCCCTTGTGGGTTAACATCACACCTTTTGGAAGACCCGTCGTTCCCGACGAGTACGGGAGCGCCACGACGTCCTCCGGCGAAATCTCCTGCGGACTGAGCTCCGACTCGTCGGTTTTAGTCAGCTCGGAGAACCGGTGGCATCCCTCCGGAAGAGGGTTGTTCTCGTTTTCCTTGTCGATAAATATGATGAACAAGTTGTCGCTCTTGAGGTCCATGACCTTGTCTGCGTGACAGGTCTGGGTGATGATGATCTTCGCGGCGGAGGCCTTTACCTGCTTGGCGATCTCCGCCGCAGTGAAGAACGGGTTCGCAGCGGTGGCGACGGCGCCGCGGAAGGAGGCGCCGAGGAAGGAGAGAACGAACTCTGGAGAGTTCGGGAGGAGGAGCATGATTACGTCACCTTTCCCGACGCCGAGCTTGTTGAGTCCAGTGGCTACGCGGCGGGAGGTGACGTGGACATCGGCGTAGGTGTAGACTTCGCCGGTAGGTCCGTTGATGAGGCAGGGCTTATCCGCGACGGCCGCTATGTTCTCGAAGACGTATTCGTGGAGGGGCAAATGGTTGGGGATGTAAATGTCTGGTAACTTTGACCTGAAAATGACGTCATCGTTCGTTTTGCGGTCACTGATCGCTTCTTGTGGCGCCATCTGAGGTGATTGTTTAGGATCTGGGTCACGAATTTCTTCGATGTAGGGTTCTTCCGAAGCGAGTTTTCGAATCTTCGGAGTTGAAATCTGGAAATTTGGCTTTGAGAGGGCCTGAGAAGAGGAGGGGCTTCTCGGAGGAGCTCATATAGAGTTCGTCGGAGTTTGGAAGGGAGACAAGGGGGTTGGTGAAAGGGTATATTGAATAAATTTTAGGATTTTTGAGGGTAATGTTGTCTTTCAGTTGGACTAAGTTTTGCGATTTGGTGTTAGTTCATTTCGTGGTGTGTTTGGTGAGCTGCGTAGTTCTTATTTGGACGCTTGGATTTTGGTTCTTTCACTTTATTTACCATAGAAAAAAGTACCGCCGATATTTAATAAAATGTATAAATATATTAATAGGTAAATTATTATATTTATAAAATAAAACATTAAATGAGAAAATTTGTTGTACTTTTAAACATTAATATTTTAATTGTTATATTTTACAAATTTATATTTTAATGTAAAAATATAACAATATATATGTTATATTTCTGTGATGAGCATAAATAGTAATTGAATAACGTGTCATTGTATAGTATATGTGAGGCTTTAATTTTTACGAATTGTACGGATAGGTGCAGAGGTTGCAAAAATATGGGGCTCTCCGTGAACCGTAGTAGAAAAACGTGGACCAAATTAAAACAGTGCTTTCAAACCATAAAACTCACACAATTAAAATTTCCATTCATATGATCTATTGCATTGCATTCTCCATTTTAAAGACAAATTCTTTAAAGAAATAGATTTTTAATTCGATCCTCAATCACTCGGTGCTGTTTTAGCGTTATTTCATTAGTTTTGAAAATATCTCAATAAAAACGTAATTTCGATGCTCTTTTTTAAAATGTTTATACATATTTTGCATACCATCAATTCGGATTGGAATAAATTGGAATAAAAACATTCAATGTAACATTCGGATATTTTCAGACAAAAATTTGTATTTATTATATAGATTAACATTTCATCTAAAAAACATAGATTTTGTTTACCTCATTTACATATGTTATATGTAATATTATCAAGAATAAAAAACCGTAAAAAAATCTAGAATATGTGAATTAATGAATAATGAGGATTATATAGGATCTCGATTGGTAAAATAGTAAAGAAAAAGATTAATTGTTTTGATTATGTTTCTCAAAGTATAAAAGGATAAAGTATAAGGGTGAAAGTGAAAATAATAAAAAATAAGGGGAGGGAAAAGGAATTAAGAGGAATGCGGTTGGTGAAGGGAAGTGGGTTGGTGAAAGAAGATCATGAGTGGGCTTTGGTTAAAGTATGGGCCCACATGCTGTTGTTATCGTCTTCGTTGACCGTTTTGAATCCAAACCACAAAAAGAGTTTTGTTGCATGGGAAATGAAAAAATGCCTTCTTTTCACCAACCACAAAATTTTTATTCATAATACAATAAATAATAGTAATAATATAAATAAATAAATTGATCTATATAATACCAATAATCTCAAAGGACAATCACTTTCATTTACCTAACAAATAAAACGTATAGTAAATTATACGATTTATACGTAAATATCAAATTATATAATTTATTTGATTTAGTTTTCACATCACATTTTACCTTATATTCTACGCTGATGTGATTGATATGGTGAATGGTGATAAATTTGTATCTATTTTGGAACGAAAAAATGGCTTTGTAATTTATATGTGATAATATTATATATTATAGTGTCTTTTTTTGTTGTTTTTTTTGTTTTACTTTGGGACGTTTTAGTTACATTAAGATTTATTTATGTCTGCAGATATAGTTCAATTTTAATTATAATAAGTTTATAAGTGAATTTAAAGTAATAATTTTATCAAATAAATTAGGTTCGAAATCGCGTTATACACTTGAGTAAGTTGAGTTGAAATATAATATATATATATATATAATATTAAAAAGTATTAAATTTTACAAATGTTATTTTCAATATATATATATATATATATAGGAGAATACAAAAATATAAAATTAACGAGTTGAAAAGATTTTAAATTAAAAATACGATAAAAAATCAAATATTTTAATATTTATTCATAAACGATATTAAATTAACTTATTTTTTTAAATTTAGAAAATTTTAATCACTTTTAAGATTTATTTTTTTCTCTTCGTTTGTATGGTCAATTTTTCTTTTTACTATTTTAATCACTTTCAAGATTTTGATCTTAGCCTATATGATTAATATAACTGATTTTAAATTCATATTAATCATAAAATATAGTTTTTTTTATTATCAACATTAGGGATGATATTTTGAGTTACCTTATTTGTAGATTCCATATGTATCCAAAATGCAAATTTAATTTATTCGGTTCTGTTAAGGTTCAGAAAAATCCGAAAAAGTCTAAACAATCCAAATTAGTTGTTTAGTTAGAAATAAATTATATGAATTATTCGAATTATCCGATCCAAATTATGCAAACTACTTAAATAAACCAACTCGAATTACCCAAACTAATTGAATAATCCGACCCTAATTATCTGAATTTTCCAAAATACCGGATTATTCAAATTTACCGAATAATCTAAATAGAGTTCAAGTTTCAAGGTCCCATTATTCTAATATCCGAACAATCCGATGTCGAACCAAAACCTGAGAAATCTGGATCAAATAACATTTTCGAATTCGTATCCAATTTTTTTAAAACATGAGCAACCTGAACCGAACAAAAACCTGAGGAACCAAGAAAAAAAATCCCGAAAGGACCACCCTAATTGAAGTATTGTTTATATTTTTTGAAATAGCTTTGAGGTTTTCTATAAAATGAGGCATGTAATTTTCTATCATATGTTGTTTACAATCATGTATTTCAATATTATCAAACACCGTTAATGTATCAACATTTGATTTCATAGTTCCTGCATTTGAAATGGTATATAAATTATGATTTATCTCATACTAACATAATATATAAAATTAGTATGTTAAATTTATAATCCGATGAAAAGATCTGCATGTTGTACTTGTGGTTGCTTTTGTACCTCAAAATACATCTTATGAAAGTATAATACCAATTATATAATATAAATTAGTTGAGGGATCAAAGTGTAATTATTGAAAAGTTTAATGATATATATTCGGAGAAAAAAAAACAGTTTTTCTCAGACGATTCATTATTCACACGAATCAAAACCCTAGCCAACCAGAGAGAAACGAAGAACGAAAAACAGTTTTTTCATTCCCGACCAAAAATCCGCACCAACGGTTGATTGCAGATCTCGATCTTGGTGTGGATACGAATAGAGGGCTTGTATCTTCAAGTCTTACATCCATTTGTCGTCAGATTCAACGAAACAGTTAACATCGGAATCGTTTCCAATTCTATTCATCGTTGCAAACCAATCGAACCTAATCTCGGACATGACTAGATCAATAAACGGATTGTAAAACACGCTACCGCACCCGATTTGCAACCTAACAGTGGTATCAGAGCGTCTGGTCTTCTGTTTGTAGATTAGGATTCGATTTTTTTGATGAAAACCAAATCGAAATTTTTTCTGCTCGCATGTTTTATCGTCGATCCCGCACGTATATCTGCCCCCTCGTCCGTGAATCGCCCATAAGGGACGACGGCTCTTGGCTACGAATCACCCAGGAGGGGCGACGAGTCTCAGCCGTGATTCACCCATGAGGGGGCGACGGTTCGTCCATTGCAGCCGGTGATAGGGACAACACAACGAGCGTCCCTGCACGAGTGGTGCACGATTTATGCGTGGGGGCGATGAGGGCGACCGCGACATGCGTGCGGTGATCGAAGACCCTGGGCGACCCAGCAAGCATCGTGGGGCGACGGGGGCGAGCGCAGCGTGCGAACGACAAAGAGCAGAACGGGAGGCGGCGCTGTGCAAGGGGTGAAAATCCTAGCCCGAGCGTGCACCCGAGCGGGCGATCCAAGTGACCCCGAGCGGGCAAGTGTTTAGGCGGCAACGCGGTGTAGGGTTTCAAACCCTAGCCCGAGCGGATGAATGCGGTAATCCGAGCTGGTAAGTGCAAACAACCCGAGCGGGCGAGCGTAGTGCCCCGAGTAGGCGAATGCTGTAAGCCCGGGCGGGCGAAGTGCACAATCCATGCGGGCTTATGGCCTTCCGCCCGATCCGAACGGTTTTGTTGCAAGTTTGATTCATGCAAGAACTTCTAGAAACGTAACCCGCACGGGCTAATCAGACAGTACGCGTGGGTCATGTAGTTTCGGAAAAAGAAATAAAATAATTGAGTTCTAGAATGATAAATTGTTTATCATTTGGCTTTTCCTTCGTCGTAGGCATATGAATAGACTCTTGTTTACATGGTACGACCTGACTACCAGGAGGCATGTAGTTTCAAGGATTTGATTCAAATGTCTATGACATTAGATGTCTAGTGGGAGAGAACAATTAGTTCTTGTAGACGCCTGGACTACCCGGAGAACATGAACTTAATTACTATCCGACCATGAGTTGAAGGATGAACTCAACTATATAAATAGAAACAACCTGACTACCAGGTGACTATGTGATATAGAGCCACACTGAATTCACTACGAATTTTATGTGGATAAAATTTGTAAAGAATCTATTTTATATGGTTCAGAAACTTCTTGACTACCAAGGGGCTCATGCATATAGTTATAGATATGAGAAATAAAATTTCTGATGTTATTGTAGCATTGATTAGCGAGCATATTATTTAGATACAGTCCATGTCTTTATGATATTTACGATGTCTAACTCTCCGCTGTTTATTTTCTTTTATTTTAATAGATCTCTTGAGAATGTCTCAATTAAATATGCGTCCTATTCTCGAGACCAACAAGCTAGTTGGGGAAAAATTCGATGAATGGCAACGCAACTTGCGTCTTGTGCCGACCAATGAGAAGCTGATCGATGTGATCTATAGACCAGCTCATCCAACACCAGATCCAAAAAGTGATGAGGCTTTTAGTGACTTGACCAAGTATGAGAAAAAGTGCATCACTGTGAAGTACCTCATTTTGGCATCAATGAGTGGTGAACTCCACAAGCAGCATGAGCATATGGATGCTAAGCAAATCATGGAACATCTTAAGAAGATGTTTGGTGAACAGAGTCGCACGACAAGGTCTAAGTTATGGGGGACTTTGTTCAAGTCTGCTCCGAGTGAAGGCTCTCCTGTAGGACCCCATGTTCTGAAGATGATAAGTATGATATAACAGCTTGAGAAGCTGGGGTGCACCTTCTGCAAGGAGATGCAGCAGGAGATGATCCTGCATTCACTTCCGAATTCCTTCTCCCTGTTCGTTATTAACTACAACATGAACAAGCTAGATGTCGAGCTGTATAAGATGCACAACATGCTCATTGAGCACGCCCAAGGTTGGTATGACCAGGGCAAAGGGCGATGCTGGTAAGGCTGACCAGTCGGATGCTGATTGTTTCTTCTGCAAGAAGAAAGGGCATTGGAAGAGGAACAAAGAATATCTTCAGTCTCTCATGGGCAAGAAACACGGTTCCATGGAAAATGTTTTCATGATTTCTTTGACTATTATTGATTCATCTAGATGGGTATTGGATACCGGTAACAATTTTAATTTGCAATTGCACGGGCTGAGGATCAGTAGGAGATTCAAGAAGGGAGAATTCTGTCTCACGGTTGGAAATGGCGCAAGTGTTGCTGCTCTAGCCGTAGGATTAAGTTCTCTTGTAATGTCTACAGGCAAGACTTTGTTGTTGGATGACTGTTATTATGTTCCGAAGTTTATTTCGAACATAATTTCTATTTCTATGCTTGATAGACGTGGATTTCGAATAGTTTTCAGTAATAACATTTGCTCTATTTATCATGGTGATGATTTATTTTTGAATGGTTATTTATAACAAGGAATTTATGTATTACCTAATGTTAATGTTGAATTAATAAACATGCATGTTTCGGGCCAAAAGAGAAAGATAGATGATCGTAAAAAACAGACGTATCTCTGTCGCATTGTAGAATTGGTCATATCGGTGAGAAGAGAATCAACAGGTTGCATAATGATGGCTTTCTAGGCCATTTTTATTATGAATCTTATACAACTTGTGAGTCCTGACTCACTAGTAAGATGACTAAATCTCCGTTTAGTGGAACCAGAGAAAGTGCTACAAAACTTCTGGGACTGATACATACTGATGTATGTGGACCTATGAGGGTTCAAGCCAAGGGTGGATATTCATATTTCATCATATTCACTAATGATATGTCAAGATATAGATATGTACTCTTGATGAAACACAAATCCGAATCTTTTGAAATGTTCAAGAGATTCCGTAGTGAAGTGGAGAAACAATCTAGAAAGAGTATCAAGGTGTTGAGATCAGACCAGGGTGGTTAATATCTAAGTCAGGATTTTGCCAATTATCTAGGGCAAAATAGGATTTTGTCTCAGTGGACTTCTTCTGGAACAACACAACATAATGTTGTGTCTGAAAGGAAAAATCGGACTTTATTGGATATGGTCCGATCCATGATGGGGTCCACAGATCTTCCAATCAACTTGTGGGGTTATGCTTTAGAAGCAGTCGCATATATCTTAAACAAGGTTTCCACCAAAGCAGTATCTAAGACTCCATATGAGATATGAAAAGGACGAAAACCTAACTTGAAACATACCAAGGTTTAGGGTTGTCCGGCTTTCGTTAAGAGACTTCAGCCAGACAAGCTAGATGCTAGGTCTAATAGGTGTAGATTCGTTGGTTATCCCAAGAAAAATATGGGATATTATTTCTACCACCCGTCTGAGCACAAAATGTTTGTGGCCGGAACTGCAACCTTTCTTGAAAGGGAGTTCCTTGAGGAAGGAATTCATAGTAGAGAAATAATTCTTGACGAAATTCAAGAACCCAACGAACCAATACAAGCTCAGGAACATGAGATGTCAAATGAGCGATCTTGGCTGGGTGATATGTTATTAGGCTCCAGGGCTTCATCTTCAAATGTTGAAGTGACGGTGCCCGTTCAGGAATAAGTTCAAGAACAAGTTCAGGAACTAGTTCAAGAACAAGTCCAACAAGATATTCCAGTGCAGGTTGGACCTGCTACACAAGCTTACTTGAGAAGGTCAACACGTTCTCGACGTGCACCTGAAAGACTTAATCTTATGGTGCAAGAGGACATGTTCGGAGAGATAACGACCCGTTGACTTTCCAAGAAGCTATACAAGGTCCATATTCTAAGAAATGGTAGAAAGCCATGGAATCCGAGATGGAATCTATGAAGATTAATGAAGTATGGACTTTAGTTGACCCTTCAGAGACTTCCAGACTAATTGGTTGTAAGTGGGTTTTACAAGAGGAAGATTGGAGCAGATGGGCAAGTAGAGACCTATAAAGCTCGTCTAGTTGCCAAGGGGTAAAGTCAATGAGAAGGGATTGACTATGAAGAAACGTTCTCTCCTGTGGCAATGCTCAAATCTAGTGATAGCGGCATTCTATGACTATGAGATTTGACAAATGGACGTAAAACAACTTTCCTTAACGGAGAGCTCCAGGAAGAGGTTTTCATGGCTTAACCTGAGGGTTTCACATTTCCAACTCAAAGTCATATGGTATGCAAGCTTCAAAGGTCCATTTATGGACTCAAGCAAGCTTCTCGTAGCTGGAACATCCGCTTTAACAAGGCAGTTAAAAAGTTCAACTTCATAAGATGCGATGAAGAACCTTATGTGTACAAGAAGTTTAATAGGAGCGTGGTTGTTTTCCTTGTGCTTTATGTGGATGACATATTGCTCATAGGGAATGATATTGCTGCGTTGCAAGAGACAAAGTCATTGTTTTCTGATCAATTCTCCATGAAGGATTTAGGAGAAGCAACCTATATTCTAGGAGTAAAGATCTATAGGGATAGATCAAAGAGGTTGCTTGGATTGTCACAATGCCAGTACATTGACCGTATCGTGAGACGATACAACATAGAAAATTCCAAGAAGGGCTATCTACCAATAGGCACTGCAATTTCTCTTTCTAGGGAGGATTGTCCTAAGACCGCGGAAGAAAGAAAGCGCATGATTCGGCTTCCCTACGCTAGCGCAGTGGGAGCCATCATGTACTCCATGACATGTACTAGGCCTGACGTAGCCTATACACTAAGTGTACTGAGTAGATATCAGGCAGATCCTAGTGAGAAATACTAGAAGGTTGTTAAGAACATCCTTAAATACTTGAGAAGGACTAAGGACCAGTTCCTCATTTATGGTAATTCTAACTTGGAGTTAGAAGGATTCATTGATACGAGTTTCTCGACAGAAAAGGATGATAGTCGATCCATTTCAGACTATGTGTTTTGTCTGAATGAAGGAGCAGTAAGTTGGAAAAGTTCCAAGCAGGTTACTATAGCCGATTCGGTGACTGAAGCAGAATACCTAACGACTTATGAAGGAGCTAAAGAAGCTGGTTGGATGAGAAAGTTCATAGATGATCTTGGTGTGGTGCCTTCGATAAAGGAAGCGGTTCCTTCATTGTGTGAAAACATCAGAACTATTTCCTAGACGAAGGAACCAAGGCCTCATAAAAAATCGAAACATGTTCTGCGGAAGTATCACTTGATACAAGAGATCATTATGCGTGGGGACGTACAAATCCAAAAGGTGGGTGGAAAAAAAATGCAGCAGATCCGTTCACGAAGGCACTTGGGTTAAAAGAGTTTGACAAGCACAAACTGAGGATCAGATTAAGAGACACGGCGAGCTGGGATTAGTTTATAGACTAGTAGCGAGTTATATAATTTTGGACATCAGATTTTATTTATTAATATATGACATTATTTTTTATTTGATGAATTTCATGATTGTATGATAGAGTCCAAGATTGAATCTAAAACTTGACATTATGATATAGATCATAATAAAAACATTCAAGTTTTTGGTATGATTTAATCTAAAACGTTCTTGTTCGTAGGATCACTATCCGGACTATAGTGATCCGGAAAGAACAACATATATGTGATAAGTTTTTATGTTGATAGAAATTAGTGGATCTCTTTTACAAAATCACATATGTGTGTGATACACATAATGATGTGATCACTGAATTGACCTAAAGAGAGAAATGCTTAATGGTTAAATCACCAATGAATTGTCATTAAGATTTCTCCAGAAAGTTAGATTGTTAGTTTTTCCTAAGATCTGAGATCATCATAGTAACTAGCATCCTTTCTATTATTCTTTGATTCTGGATACATAGTATCTTAGAGTACTAGTTGGATAGATATTGGGAATAATTAGATGTGTGCGTAGTTGGTGACTGATCAAGATGGGATCTGTCAACTCTTGGTAAGAGTTTGAGCTCTATGTTGTTAGTAATTACAATGACTATACGAATCTCTGGCTAGAGTACACTGAATGAATAAAGAAAGGTGTTTCTTAGGTTCATTCGCCAGTCAGTTGCGATTGACATGAAACATAATTGCTGATCTGTAAGGCTGACAGTTATGACCATGCCTAGGATGCATCCAGAGCTATAAAGATGGAAGGAAATACTAACGTCAACTTCATCCTGGTTCGTTTTGAGTAAGAATGTTACTCAAATGAGTAAGGATGTTGCTTCATGCTATCCGGTCGTGGAGGAATGTTGCTAGACGTCAACCTCGATTAGTTAATTAGTGGAGACTAATTGGCTACCGGTTTAGTGATAAACTTACGAGGTCACACGCTTACGAGTGTCTCGGTATCTGCTTGTGATTGTTAGACAATTAGTGTGGAATACAATTATATTCATCCGCCAGCACCGAAGAATATAATTATACTTGATTCTCTTTTGGAGTTTGTACATTAGATGTACGAGCTAGTATGTGTATGGAGATACATGTACTTTAACTATTTGAGATATTACATAAAGACAAGTGGGAGATTGAGAGTATAATGCCTATTATGTAACATAAATTAGTTGATGGATCAAAATGTAATTATTGAAAAGTTCAATAATATATATTCGGAGAAAAAACAGTTTTTCTCGGACGATTCATTATTCACACGAATCAAAACCCTAGCCACCCAGAGAGAAACGAAGAACGAAAAACAATTTTTTCGTTCTCGACCAAAAATCCGCACCAACGGTTGATTTCAGATCTCGATCTCGGCGTGGATACGAGTAGAGGGCTTGTACGTTCAAGTCTTACATCCATTTGTCGTCAGATTCAGCGAAGCTGGTAACATCAGAATCGTTTCCAACTCTGTTCATCGTTGAAAACCAATCGAACCTAATCTCGAATATGATTAGATCAATAAGTGGGTTGTAAAACACGCTTCCGCACCCAATTTTCAACCTAACATCTTAACCATTTATATATTTTCATTTTGGACACATCACACATAATATTAAGATACTTTATCAAACATTAAAGTAAATATAATGGAAATTACCATTTTGATTTGAGGTGTTATGAGAGTTTGATTGCTGGTTGTATAAGGGAAATTTTGCAAGATAACTTTTCATGTCAATTGGCTATATTTGTTGTTATTACAATCAATAAATTGAAAGTTACATTAGTTGAATCAATCGGATTTTCTTTTTCTGCTTGGATATTTGTGATAGGATTTTTATTTAGGAACAAACTAAAACATATTAAATAAACTCAGCATATATTAGAAATGAGAATGAATAGAAATTCAATATTAAATTTGATTTTGTGTATTTGCTCATTGTATTTGGAAATCCATTGAATATTTATCTATAAATAACATTTATTATGATTGCTTTATTTGTAGAGCTTTCATTGATATATAAGATTCTTAATCCATATGTTGAAGTCACTTTTGATAGTGAAACAGACAACTTTTCATGACTGAAAACCGATTTCGGTAGATATAATCTGATATATTTCAAATTATATCTCTGACTCTTATTTATTTTCATTACATAGCATCACCTAACCGAGGATTCTATCCTTTACAATGTAAATGGTATTCAAAATTAGTAGGTGATTGAAAAAAGTTGGAAACTTTATGATTATTCACGAACATATCTCAAATAGACAACAGAGTACATGTATTATATTTTTTCACATATTGACTCATCAATTTATCTATTACTTCACAATAGTTTTAGATTTTTATATACTTGTTCATGTGATAATCTTCGCCTTCAATACTCTTGTTACCAAATTTAAGTGATCATCAATCATGTTTTATTACATATATGTATTTTTTAATAGTTCTCGGCATCATTGTTGGAGTACTGATGTTTTGATAGACCTAAGAAGTCAAGAGAGTTTAGGTATTCTATGGGGTAAAATGATTGTAGTTGGTAATAAGAGCACTATCAATTTTAATAATGTCAGAAATGAAGTATCCTGCCATCTTTTCTGAAAATTTAGATAAGAGGAATTTATTTGCTTTAGAGTTTAGATCGCTCTTTTTTAAGATATTCACGATTCATGAAAAATTCAAAGAAATATGGATATTTGACATATGCAATTGTCTGCAACAGTTATTTTGTGATTTCAAGCAGCAACTACAAAAAAAAATATGTTTCATTTTCGACGGATGCATAAACAAATTCATTGTTAAATTTTTTACTAGTGGATTCCAATGGATCCTAACGAAATCAACATTCTCTTCTTTTACTTCATTTAAATTTCGACGAATAATCAATAGAAAAGCATTATTGACTCATATGTTGATAACTGTTAAACCATCCATTATAAGTTTCAAATGGGTTATCAACATATACAATCTGTTGGAAAGTACCAATGGTTTTTCAAAGGGTATTTACCTTTGAAAATGATAGTTGGAATCCGTTATAATCATTATTAAAAAATCATTGAAAACATGCAAAACATTACAATGTTATAATAAAAATGGATGCCCATTGAAATATCTTAATTTTTGATGCAACCATTTAAAAATTCCGACCATTGCATTTGAAAGGTTATTTGATGGTAGTTTAATGGATGATCGTTGAAAATGTTACTATTTATACGAAGAACTAGGTTTGTCTATCATTACCAATTTAAGTGTAAACGTAATCTCAACGAATGTTATCCTCTTCAAATATAAATATATATAGGTCAAGAGAGTAGATGTATAAAAGAAAAGATCCAATAACAGAAGGAATTATGCAAGGATTCTCACTCGGGTTGGAACAATTTATGAGTTCGTGTCGATGCAACCTTTGTGTAAAGAATGCAGACAATATTATATCAGTGAAAAAAATGCAAGAATATGAAATACCACAATTGATTAGGCTATTGGCAATGACACTATACCAAATGAGGGTCACACCCATGTAGAGCTAAACCAAGGAACATAAAAGATAGAACTTTCATAGGCCTACTTGCACATGGACAAGCTAGAATCTTATGGAACAAGTCGTTAAAGATAGATAAGGAGGTGTGGGAGACACCAGACCATGAGGAGGATTCACCAAGGGGTTCGAGTCACACGAATAAGGACATGTGAAAGATTAAGATCTTTTCTTATAACTTTCACCAGCTAGGAAATCACCCAAACATATCACTATCCCTCTAGAACCTCTACTTTTCTTTTACAAAGATCTCCACGTGCTCAGATCACATAGATAATAACTAAGAAATCACCCAAATATATCAATATCCTTTTAAATCCTCCCTCATACGAAGATCTCTAACAATTAGAAAATATTCTCAACTATTATTTGTTCGATTTAAATCTTTTATTTATTTATTTTCCTTGTATATGACCCAGATCCTCTCCTATATAAAGGAATCCACCCCATTTGTACTTGACAGGTTGAATTTCTAAGAAAAAAACTTCTTCTTTTCTTGACCGTTAATCAAGAACGCAATGTCTTTACGGTGTCTTTCATTTCACTAAACCTCGTTTTTCCATCATCTTCATGTGACAAATCTTCCTTGTGTGATCTATCCTCCTCGTCAACCAAATGAACTCTTGAAGAGCGACTCTAGGCTATTCAAAGAGATCCTATACAATATAAAGAATACTACTTGAGAAATCGAGTATAATAGATTCTTCATACACATCCTAAGATCTAAGACTCGAGGCGTTTATCAACAAAGTCCGGTTTCATGAAGAATTATTAAGTTTAGTTCTTATACGGTATAACGAAGATAATGGTGTCAGAGGTATGATGTTGCAAGACTCACAATTAAAAGATAGAAATGATGAGGAGGTTATAGCAATAACGATGACCAATTCATGTGCCCAAATGGTGTCAGACGTTTTTCTAGGAATTTTAGAGCAAACGTAGAAAGACACACCATACAATGATGCATGCTAATTATTTGACCTATTGCAACAAAACAATCTACATACGAAGGTTGTGGTAAAGGTCAGACATATTTATCATTATCATCAATATTCATGAGTACAAAAGCCGATTACAATGCGGAGGAACATTGAATGGATTCAATTTGTCAAACTATGCATGAGTATTTACCGTAAAATAATCAAGCTCTGCAATCATATTATGAACATGGAATATTGTAAAATATATATGTATATCGTAACAGAAGATTGATGATTGTAGTAATATTTGCATGCTGTTTTGGGAGTAGACAAAGACCTTTTGTAATGTAAATTTTACGGTGCAAGTAGATTTTGTAAAAAAAATCTATTTTTACAAAAATACGTGTCATACAAAAAGATATTCTAGATGCCTATAGCAAACAAATTGAGAATATTTTAAATAGTTATTGACATTCAAAAGGTATAATTAATGATCATATTCAAAATAATTTCATTTACTTATTTATATATATATTCTCATATTTCATGCTAAAAATAATTGATTGTTAATATTGTTTTATGATATGATATTTGATGAAGACGTAATAGGCACATGTCCTCGTTTAAAAGCGAATGAACTCAATAGAATAAAAGTCAATACTATGGATCGTGTTTGAGAGAATATGTAAATTATTTGCATAAATATATACATTTAATTTAATAAATAACTCGAATTAATATAAATAATAGTTTATAATTAATACTCCCTTATTATTATGGACTCAAGATACATCCTATGTTGTTGAAATATTTGTCTAATCGTCCTACAAGAAACGTATTCTGTTGATCAATTATGTTCACACGGGGATACACCTTCCATGCATACGAGCACATGAAACATTAAAGTACATATAATTATAATGTTTGCGTTAATAATATAATATGAGAAGAAGATACTTTCTGCGACATATTGAATCAAATTCTACATGTTGATTTTTTGCTTTTTTGGATTGAAAATAATGCTTTTCAAATAAAAATGTTTCGACTCAAACATAGGACGTGGTACATGAAAAATTGATGGGGAGAAATTAATAAGAAACATTCACGACATTACTTGAAGTATAATCTATTCATTACAACAGATTAAACCAACCATGTATATTTAATATCAACATTTTTGAAACATTGAAGAGAAGAGTGGTGGATCGTTGTGAACATCAAACCACGTGGAGTTTTAAACACACAATAAAAAGTAGATCCACTAGAAACCAAAAACCCTAAACCTATACGGTTAATTGAATTCCAAGATCATAGAGAGATTCTAGCAAGGATCGATGTAGATGGTGAATACATCAACGATTATAAAGACGTTAAAACCAGAAGATGTTGTAGATAAACAGGATGACGAGTTCATCGCACCATCAAAAGAAGACTCACCAATTGAAGAATCAACATAAAAAATGGTAAATTTTTTCAATGTAAGATTCATCAATTTTGAAATTTCTTTAGTATTCTGATTTCTATTATCAACGAGCATCCATTTGATTTTGTTATTTCCAAAAATGTAAGTTGATAATGTAATTTTTTGGGGTTTTAACTTAATAAAATTTTCACTTTTTGATAGTATTGAAGAGCATCTATTGAAAGCTTGTTATGTTTGCCATGGAATCATTTTAATAGCTTGTTAATTTACAATGGATGTCCGTTGATAATTCTACCTCTTTGGGACTTAACGATTTTTATGACTTTTTAATATTAAACTTATTTCAATGGACATCCATTGATAACTTAGAAATTATCAACATATGGACGTTGAAAATTATCTCATTCAATGACTTCTATTGTTGTAATTGTTTTATATTTATCAACGGGTGTATGTTGCAAATGTCAATGAATACCAGTCGATGTGAACATCTGACGCACAACCATTTTTGTACTTTTCAGTGATAAGCCATTTTGCGATGGATGTCCGTTGATAACGACTAGATCTTAGACTCTTCTTATTCTATTCCCTATAAAATAGGTTTTTCAAAGGAAATCTATTGATAATGTCAATGAATGGATTGGGTATATAACTAATGAAACAATTCCAATTCAATAAATTTCAACTATTAAATCAAAGGAACTCTACAATCCATTATCCTAAATAATAACAAAACGCTAAACACCATAAGACCACGTAGATTTTTCAGTCACGGACGGTTGGTGGTTTCTTCCACTAGAGTTCTACCACCACCTCATCCGCCACCGTATCGTCTGTTTTATCTATATTAATGTTGCTGATATTTGATAACGATGATAATATAATAGATATGATGAGTTGAAAGATAATGTTGATGAGTATCTAATTATTCTAATCTTCAATCCTGAATGACCGGATGGTATGCTATGATATAATGTTTTTCTTAATTTAAAGGTTTTATATATCTTTAAGAGTTAAGAATATATTTTTGTTATTTCTTTTTTATAGGTTTGACATTGACGATGTGTTAAAATATACAAACAACCACATCATCTAAGTTTAAATGAAGGATCACCTATATGACTTGTGATAAATGACATCAGAGGTTATAAGCCACCGATGGATTATGTGTTTTTATTATTTTCATTTTAAAGATCTTATAGATGGCGTAAGAGCCACACATCGTACATCTACACTATATTGATGCACGACATGCAATCACGACTCAATCTAATGATAAAAAACACCAAAGGAACTACCACAAGAAGAATGTCAAACTGACATGGACCACAAACAAATTATTGAACAATTCGTCCAATATTGAATTGGAAAACTTAAATGCTAAAAAGTGTTGTTATGACAAAAAAACTTTCCTAGGATTATCTGCATCGCCACAAGTCGAGAGCTAAATCATCTTAAAACAAAAAAGGTAAACTTTTAAATGATATCTAATTAAGTTCATATTTGAATAATGCAGATACATAGAATTAGAAGAGACCTTATGTACTTGAGCTTGTAGTGGAGACACATGCTAAGAAGAAGTCTGTCACTGTTGAAGAAACTGAAAAACACAAGTATGTCAATCTTCAAATAGAATAGACAATTAAAGTTGTGATGGAGACGATTACATAACAATCACAAGTCATCGATTCATCTTTAGATGAATTCACTCTGTTGTAGAGGGATAAGATCTGGTTTCAAGTAAAATTCTTCTCTTTATTTTTAAATTTAATTAAATATTTTTTTGTTATAATAATGTTAAAAGTTTTATATATGCAGTTAGTTCAACCGTAAGGGGTGATTGCACGATCTGAGTTCTTACAAGAGATATTTTAGTTGTTGTTGCAATGTAACTCCCACAGTTCAGAAACATACTCAAGAATGATGCATCCAACAACTTGATGCCACACTTTAAGATTATATAGCAAAGATGTATCATCAAGTTGATGACCGAAAAAACATACAACCACCACCACCACTACCTAACGATGACACAATATCGAGACGACAAGATCCGACATTTTATTCTGATGTGACTCCTTCCCAAAGGGGCAGAGGAAATGATGAAAAATATAATTTTGGTTTTATATTGTAAATTTTAATTTTTAAATCGTATAAATCTTTTACAAAAAATTACTATTATTGTTTACTTTTTTCTCCACATATCACTAGAAATCTAATGATATATATATATATATATATATATATATTTAAACTATCTGACAAAATTATCAATGGATATCCACTGATATGTTTAAATTACTTGCTAATTTTTCACAAGTGCTAGTTGATACGTTTCTTCAAAGTTTCAACAAATGATGCCAATAATTCCAACAATAAGTAACGGATTTCAAATATTTAAACTATCTGACAAAATTATCAATGGATATCCACTGATATATTTAAATTACTTGCTAATTTTCACAAGCACTAGTTGATACGTTTCTTCAAAGTTTCAACAAATGATGTTAATAATTCCAACAATCAGTAACGGATTTCAAATGTGTAATTTATTATAAGGTTTACAGGATGCCAATTGATTGTTGCAATAGAAACTTATACCGTCATGGATATTTGTTCGAAATATTTCAACGAATATATCTGTTACCATCCATTGCTAACATATAATTAGATTGTTGTCATTGTAACATCGTTTAAATTTACGACTCGTAGATGTTTTCAATGGCTGATTAGATATGAGTACAAATCCGTTAAAAAGTTTTATTTTCAACAGAAAATAAACCATGTTCAATGGATCTGTCCGTTGAAAACTGAATTTCTTTCGTAATGTATTTTTTTCGATTAGAACCATTTCACCTTCTTTGTACTCATCAAATTTCATATCCCTCTTAAGTAATGTATCATTTTCAATATCCATAAATCATTTTGTGAATGTTGTCTTGTGTTGTTTCAGTCACATTATTTTAGTATGGTTGGAATATAATTGCCATAGGTGTGAACGACGTATTTTTGCAAGAATAATGTCCGTTCAACCCTTTGTACTGCAAATAAAATTCATTGCATATCACCTTCATACACATTAGTTGGTACTTTGAAGAAATAATGTAAAGTTCTTTCCCCGAGAAGTAGTGCCACTGTGTCGATGATGTTACTAAAAAGACCACTCTTTGAACATATCTGCTCTTTGAAATAAATGTCGTATACAAGTAAAATTTCCTCATTCACCAAGTTCTTATATGGAAAGAAACTTCCCGGTTGGATGTTCCACTTCATCTATAACAACCTCGTAAAATTTCCTTTGTTCCTCATTGACGTTCTCAAACAATCTTATATGTTTTTCGTAATTCTCATTATACTTAATTTCTTATTTAGACATTGTAATAGTAGTTGCAAACATTATGTTTTGTTTGGTTCTGGCATATCAGCACATCACATAATGACTTATCCTTTTCACTCAATAGCTTCTCAATCTATATAAGAGTATATTATTGAATTTCGGTCTCGAACAATTATAGATCATGGAATTTAAACTCCTTTTGTTTCTTCAATAAGATTTCGCCTTCAAGAAATTTCCAACGACGGTTCGAGAGATTAAGTGGCTTAATGACTTAGAAATATATGACATCATCGTAACAATGCAATTTTGTTGGCATTTCTCATTTGCAGACTCGTTCATAGTCTGATGCAATTCATTATTTCTATTAAATAACCTTCCTCCTATGCAAGCCTCTTCTAAGGTATATATATATATATATATATATATGGCATTATCATTTGTTTTTATGTCATCAAAATCGGTAGGTATTACAAAAATATTGACTAACATTAATGTTGTACAAGTCTCGTGTTGTTTAGTGGAGGTTCATGATTCTTCCAAATGTTAAGCGTTACTTTCTCATATACAAGAATTTATCATTGTGTTCCATACAAATATTGTTTAGAACTCAACATATGTTAAGTCTCATGCTTCTTTGCATGTTATGATCCTTATAAATAATTCAGGTATTGTATGAATTTTAACTGAATTTTATTATCGATATTTGGTTTTTTCTTGTTAATTCTTGAAAGGTTTAGCTAAAGAACTGTCACGATTTTGAGTTTTTCACCGTATTATAAACACTAGATCCAAATGTTATGGCGTTGTTCATTGTGCTTGAGGTTTTCTAATCAAGTTATAAGATGATTTGGAGCGTTCATGTGAAAAACAAGTTTCAAATTTTATTATCGAGTTATTGGTGGGCTTCATTCCAATTTCTATTCCATCTACCAATATGACATCAGTCTATATTTATATCAATATTCAAATCCAAAAAATATATGGGAAGAAAACCACAATTGATTCACTAGGAAAAACGCTTGGTTTAAATGACTTTGACAAACACAAGCTGAAGATTTGATTGAGAAACATGATGTATTGGAATTAATTATATAAATATTCCAGCGTTCATTTTTTTGGAACTAAAATATGGTCATATAACATTTGAAAATTCATTTATAAAATGGAAATTTCATGTATTATTATAATTTTAATATATATATATATATGAGTATATATATGTCTGTATTGCATATGTGATATGTAATAGTCCATGATTAATATTAGAATATTAATTAGAATATGTTCTTGATCATAAGATAACTATTAGAAGTTAGTTACCGTGATAGACTAACAATATGTAATATAGATCTCTTTTACTAAGTCGCGTATATGGATTATGCACATTGGGATGCGGTCATTCAACTAATCTAAAGTGAAAATTTATATTGGTTAAGTTACCATTAATATGTCAATAAGATTTTTAGAAGGGTTTGAATATCAGATTTTTCTTAGAGTCGAGAGAAAAAAATATAGCCGACTAATTATTTATCATTCTTTAATTTCGAACACATCGTGCTCTAGACCGTTTAATGATATGATAGTGGGAATAATTGAATGTTTTTGCAGTTGATGTTTGCTCAATATGAAATACGTCAACTTTTCGTAGAGTTTGAGTTCTTTGTTCTCATTGATTGTAACTACTAATTAAATATTTGATCAAAGTAGTTGGATCATGGGATAAAGGGTTTCCCGAGACCATTTTCAAGTCGACTATGATTGACATGAAATATAGTTGGTAATCTAGTAAGGTTAAACAGTTAAACCGTATCCTAAGATCATACATAGCTAGAATAACAAAAGGAAATACCCAATGGTCTTTACCTTAGTTCTATTGAGTAAATATGTTACTTCACACTAAATGACCATTAATGAATGTTGTTAGATGTTAACATCGATTAATTGATTAGTTAGATTAATTGGTTACCAGCTAAGTTATGAACCCATAAGGTCATAAACTTATGAGGGTTTCGGTCTCATTAATGATTGTAGGACAATCAATATGCAATTTGACTATATTTTTCGCTAGCATGGAAGATATGATTGCTGTAGAAATTGATCCTTTTAGAATGAATGTCTCTCTGAGTTTCGTATATGAGATATGTATGATGACGTACATATGAAGAGACATATCTTAAGGTATTTATAAGATAGATTATCACTTGTACAAGTGATAGATTGTCGAAATAACACAATGTCCAAAGTGTATCTATCAAATAATTATGGGTAATTATGTAATTATTGAAAGGTCAACTTATGATTATTATAAGTTAAAAACCTATTATCTGATTCAATTAATTAAGATTAACTCAACCACAAAAAATCTAGAGAATAGTTCTCTAGAGGAAAAAAGTGAGAAAACCCAAGAGAAAGGTTTTCTTTCATTCGGATACGCCAAAAGTTGACACACGAGATTGATATAAACGTTCGTGGAGACTTCACAATATTGATACTACAATCAAAACTGCAAAAACGTATACAAGGTTACTAATATCGAACTATTGATCGTTTGCTTTAAAAAAACCAAAAATCCTCGAAAACGGACTAGATCGAATGAGTTGTGATAATAAGGCTTTTGCATACCCATTACCAACCTTACATGATTCCGATATTACAACATGTACCCTTGCAGACATTAATTTTGGGTTAATTTAGAGCTTATTTTCAATCTATTGATCGATATCTCATACCATTTAAGGTAACTACAATTTCTAAAGACTTTTCTTTGAATTGCTCAAGTTCTCCGGTTAAACATGGAACCAAAATTTAGTGTTCATTTTGAATGATTGAGTTTCATTTCAAGAAATATAAATCGCAATTTGGAATGGTTAAACATGAAACATTTGCTAAAATTACATGATTAACGACACAGATTGACATTTGAGAAGAAAAATAAAGGGAAAAAAGCCTATCCCCCTTGGAATTTTCTCCTCATCCGGTTTTCCCATAAACTATCGTTACTAATCCTATCCCCTCTAAACTTTAAACAGTCATCCTATTTCTCCTTCCGTTAATTTTTCTGTTAACTTTTCTGTTAAATGTTTTTAAAACAACCTATTCCCCCTAAACTACAAGACTTTAATCCTATTCCCTCTAAACTTTTTTTTTCTCATCCGATTCCTCCCTAAACTATTGTTACTAATCCTATTTCCCCATAAACTTTAAAAATTCATCATATTTCTCCTCGAACTATATAACATCTAGTTTATTTCCCCCCGAACTATATAACTTCTAACCTGTTCTCCCTAAAAATAAATTGTACATTAAACGTATTTTCAAAATTTTGGTTATTATAAACGTAACATATTTTATTTAATAGTAACGTATATTTAAACTTTGGTTATTATAAACGTAATATATTTTCTTTAATAGTAACATAATTTTAAATTTTGGTTGTTATAAATGTAACATATTTTCTTTAATATTAATGTATTATTAAATTTTGGTTATTATATTTACAGTTTTTATGATTGATAAAAAAATATTAAAATAAAAATACTTTAAATTAAAGTAAAAATTCTAAAATATCTGCAACATGAATGAAAACACACAATTCTAACGATTACAAAACGGTAAAAAATATAACATGATGTTTAATAACACGATAAGTTCATCATTACTAAATGATAAAAATATAACATGATGTCCACAAGTCTGCGTCTCTACCATAGGTCTGCGTCTAGCAGGAACAATACTATTGTTGAATGATTCAGCCATATTATTGTGAACATCACTATAACAATAACTAGATTTAAAGAATGCACGACACCAGTGACGTGGATGAGTCTTCATCAAATCATCAAAAGTAGCCTTATTGAATTCTCTAGTTTTCCAGAGCTAGAAATAAAATGGGGCTTGTTATAACTCGAAGCAATATTCCAAACCAAATGTTTCATACCTTTCGCCTTATGTTTTTTCTTGAGGTTTGAAATAATGTCTCAAACACATACGATGTTCTACATTAGACAATTCTTGTTCCACCACATTCAATAAACCCTGCATCAAATTAAAAATTATATTAAACATGTGAAATTAAATAAAAAACACCATAGAAAATAATGTCAACACTTATTTTTTTGCCTATCGGATATAATTGTTAATCCTTCTCCTGAACCGAGATTCAAATCGCTTTTAAGTTTGGTTATAAACCAATACCGAATCTCGGTATTTTGCACTTGTACAATGGCCCAAGCAATAGGGTATATTTGGTTATTTCTATCCCAACTAACGACAACCAAAATTTGCCTTTAATAGCACTCTTAAAAAAACAACCACTCAATCCAATTATAGCTTTCCAATTTTGTTTTCATGACGTTTCTAAAATTTAATAATAAAATAATATTAAAGAAAATATGTTACGTTTATTATAACAAAAATTTAAAATCATGATACAATTAAAGAAAATATATTACATTTATAATAACCAAAATTTAAAAAAATATGTTACTATTAAAGAAAATATGTTACGTTTATAACAACCAAAATTTTAAATTATGTTACTATTAAAGAAAATATATTACTTTTATAAAAACCAAAATTTAAAAATACGTTACTATTAAAAAAATATGGTACGTTTATAATAACCAAAATTTTGAAAATGCGTTGAATGTACAATTTGTTTTTAGGGGGAATAGGTTAGAAGTCATATAGTTCGGGGAGAAATACGTTAGAGGTCATATAGTTCGGGGAAAAATATGATGAATGTTTAAAGTTTAGGGAGAAATAGGATTAGTAACAATAGTTTACGGGGGAATAGGATTAGTAACGATAGTTTAGGGGGGAATCGGATGAGAAGAAAAGTTTAGGGAGAATATGATTAAAGTGCTATAGTTTAGTGGGGAATAGACTATTTTAAAAATATTTAACAGAAAAATTAACAAAAAAGTTAACGGAAGAAAAATAGGATAAATGTTTAAACTTTAGGGGGAATATGATTAGCAATGATAATTTAGGGGAGAATCGGATAAACAAGCTCTTGTTAGAATAACATGGTAAAGGTGGATGGTTTAAGGTTATTGGTCCTCTGTAATCAGTTTCCACTAAGGTTTTTTTATTTTTTATTTGTACATTTTATATGTTATTGTATAAGTTTTGTTATCTAGTTGGAGGTTAGGTTCGGATTTCACATGGTTATAGAAAAACTACTAATGTCTTGAAATCCACCAAAACCTGAAAACAAAGGGAGGGAGGGACTCAGGGCTAGAATGTTTCGAGGACCCGGATACAGTAAAACTAGGAATGTGATGCTGCTCAAGGTTCACAGGTCAGTTGCTTTCAATGAAGGGAGATAAGTATGTTTCAATGAGCACAACACAAGTAGTTTTATAGGTGCAGATGATAACAACTCTCATACTCTCTGTGCTGAATTTCAAGGTTACATCAGTTTTATTCCACCAATGAATCAAAGATTGGTACAATTCCACACGTTGAAGATATTGAAATTACACGAAATGCCTGCATAGGGATTGCTATTGGAGAAGTAAAAAGGAACGGTAATGCATTGCACACCACCAAAACTTGAAGTTGTTGTTTCAGTGATGCATTAGAAGATTTTTTGAAGAACTTCCCTTGCAACTGGCCCAATATTCGGCAACAAGCTTGGAGAAGGAAGAATTACTCTCCATCAGCTTCGACGGCTGATCATACTCCACCATTTTTCCTGTAAAAATCATACCATATTCCATTGTTATGCGACTTGCAGCAAAAGAAGAATTCAGAGGTATTTGATGTATCAAACTTTATCTAGGGCATTATAGAGGGCCATAGAGAAAGAAGGAAATACCAAAGGAGAGAACCATGACCATGTCACTGTCTATTACAGTTGGTACTCTATGAGCCACTGTTATCACCGTGCAGTCCGCAAATTCCTCCCTTATAATTCTCTGTACAATTGCATCAGTGGCCGAGTCAATGGAAGCTGTAGCTTCATCTAATACCAAAATTCTGTTTCTCTTCAGCAGCACTCTTCCAAGACAGAAGAGCTGTCGCTGTCCAACGCTCCAATTCTCGCCTTCGTCACTCACTTCAGTTCTCCCCACGACAGCAAAAGCAAACCAAGTGTGTAAGCCTTAGAAAGGGCGCAAGAACAGGCATTGACAGGATCAGAACCTTTTTTGAGTTTTAGAACTAACCAGAGGAGTCGAGCTTATTTTGCAGATTGCTTACTGTGGCCTTAAGCTGACACTTCTCGAGAGCCTGCAGAAGAATCTTTCATCATACAAGTATTTCTCTTCGTAACAACGCTAAGTAAGACATTATATTTACAGTCCAGAGCTAAAAATAGAAGTTTCTTCTGAAATTAACGCACACAAGTTAGATATGTATCTAATTGCAACTGTGAGAGAAAATGTGATTTCACCTTCCATATTTCATCATCAGAGTAAAGGCCTAATGGGTCAAGGTTCGTCCGTATGCAACCCCGGAAAAGAGTTGGTTCCTGAGGAATGATGCTGAGTTTCATTCGCAGGTCTTTCAGGCCAATGCTACATATGTCAATGCCATCAATCAGTATACGACCGCTTGCTGGTTCTACCAAGCGAAATAAAGCACTGATTAAGGTGCTTTTGCCACTTCCGGTTCTTCCCACAACTCCTACTCTTTTCCCTTCCCCAAATGTGCATGAGATTCCTTTGAGCACCAACGGAGAATTGGGTCGATATCTTATCTGAAACAGAGTAAGGCAGCACACTGAGGAATCCAGTCTTACAGGACTACAAGGGTGTGTAGCTTGTGGTTCTTACCTTAAGCTCCTGCAACTGTATTGTACCATTGGAAGGCCATGAGGACTGCGGCCTTCGATCCTCCACAATTGCTGGAGGTTCAGCTTGTATGTGCATATACTGTTTAATCCTTTCCACCGAAATGATGGAATTAGATAAGGTGCAATACCATTGAGTCAGAAAAACCTGAGTTTGTGTCAGAGATAGCGCATAGGAGAGAGAAAGGCCTACTAGTCCTGCAACAGCATACATGAGTTCAGCCAAAACATTCAGCCTAACAACGAAACAGTAGTTTTACATCTGAAAGAAGAGACTGGGGGAGTGATATAGTGAGTTGATAATGTATGCACCTGGAGCCGTGTAGCCCTTGGGTATAAGGATAAGCAGAAGTGCACAAGTGAATAAAGTCACGTTTTGGAGAGTCTCGATTCTTAAAATAACCCATTCCATGGCTGTATTTGATAGTAGAAATAGCACGGCATCTGCATCTACGAGTTTTAAGTAGCTTTTGAAGAACCTTTTGACCACTCTAAATGCCCGTATTGTCACCACTCCAAGTGAGGTCTCTGAAGCATAATTCATTACTGGAGCTTTTGTTGTGCCGTTGATCCTAATTAGCTCCCTAGCAGTGGCTACATAGTAATCCTTTTCAGCCAAAATAAAAAAACAACTATTACCAATGACTTTCTTTTCGCGAAAAATTAACTAGACGAAACCAAAAAATGAAGACAAGTCTAGTTACCTGAACATATTTTGTTGCGATCATAGCAAGAAGAGCTACAATGATTACTTGCCATGTAACAGAAGTCATTATCAGGATAGTTGCTACAAGCTCAATAACCGGGGACACAACAAAGATAAATGAAAATGGGATGTCGAAGTCCACCACACTCAAATCAGATGAAGCCTGCATTATAAAGACATTCAGATTATTCCATAATTTAGCTTTGACGTATCCAGATGAAAGTGGGTGAACTGATCTTACTCGGGTTAGGATGCGCCCAACAGGAGTAGAATCAAAGAAAAGCATTGGGGCTTTAAAGACTGCACTGGTAAAACCAGAGAAGAAGGCTTTGGAAGCTTTTAATCCAAGATGAGCCGTAGTAAAGGCCCTCAAATACACAAAAACAGCACTAAGAGTTGAGATTATGCTGTAAATTGCAATAAGCATTGTAATGCTGATCTCTGGAATCTCTATGGCAAAGGCCAACCAGTATGTTGCTGCAGCCTGTAAAGCAACAAAGCCAACCTGAGCTGATATGCTTGACAATACAAGAAACCATCCTCGGGATACACGAATATAGTCCAAGAAAGGCTTCCATCCAACATGACCAGTCTCTTTTTCTTCTTCTTGTGTAAGTTGTACTCCTGGAATGCTCTTTGCCACAATCTGTTCTTCACTGTTTTCAACAACCTCGATGTTTTCTACCTTTGCGTTTTTATCTTCTTTCGTATTTACTTCAAAGCTTTTGTCACTAACTTGAGATAATACAGTTACTGCATCTTTGTGAGCCGTCACAAGCTGTTGGAATGCAGTCCCCATCTTCAAGAGCTCCCCATATGTACCTGACTGAATGATTTTTCCTTCTTCCATGACCTGACCAGAATCATCAATCAATAATACTTTTGTGGTATGGCTCAAAGACATGTATGTTCATCCAGTCTCCTATTTACCAGAATTTTATCAACTTCTGTGAGAAACTCCACTTGATGAGTGACTAAAATGACTGTTTTCTCTCTCAACGTGTTCACAACACATTCCTGCAATCATAATTCTTCATTGTAAGTGATAATATGCTATAATTTTATATGAGCATCGTAAAGGAGTTTTAAATGGAATTCACATGGAAAAGTATTCCAGCTGTTTGAGCGTCCACAGCGCTAAAAGGATCGTCGAGGAGATAAACATCAGCATCATTGTAGACAGCTCGAGCCAACTGCATTCTTTGTATCTGTCCTCCGCTCAAGTTAAGCCCTCTTTGTCCGATTTCTGTGAGATCACCATGCTCAAAATTGTTTATGTCTTCATCTAAAGCACAAGCTCTGATAGCTGCATTGTACCTTCCACTTTCCATGTGCTTTCCGAAGAGAATGTTGTCCCGGATGGTACCGCTCTGGATCCAAGATGTCTGAGAAACATATGCAACGGATCCAGAGATCTTTACCTGTTTCAAGTGCAACAAAAGAGAGAGAAAACAAATTGAAATCTATATTCAGCGGCGAATGGGGATAAATCAGGCCTGGTGGCTCTTTACTTACAGTTCCAGATACTTTAGGTGTTTCTCCAAGTATTGCGTGCAATAGTGAAGATTTCCCTGCTCCAACTGGTCCACAAACGGCAACCTTCTGCCCATGCTTTACTTCCAAATCTATATCTCGAAGAGCTGGAATCTTAACCTCCGGATCCCAACTGAAGTTACCTGCTTGTATGTAAACAGACTTTCCAGATGTCTCCAGTGGCGTTCTTTTAACTTCATCATTCTTTAGCTCGTCGTCTAGCAAAAAGCTGTTTATCCTGTTGAAAGAAACATTGACTTGGATGATAGCAGATATTGCCTCGGGTATAATTCTGACAGGTAGTGCCATTACTCTAAGAGTAGCTAAAATCGTGAAAATGGTGCTTGCGTTCAATGGAGCACTCTTCAAAAAAGCACACCCTACAAACACAATCGAAGAAACTACGGTTGGAGACATCCAATATAGAAAAGTACCAAAGGCTTTTGTCAGCTGAGTCTTAGCAAGCCATTTGAATTCATCATCACGACAAGATTCAATCAGCTTCTTGAACTCCTCTTCCCATGACTGCAACTTAATGACTTTCATACTGTTCAGAATTTCAGAGGTGGTTCTTAGCCGCTTATCCTGAGATGCCATAAACTGTTTCTGGCTATTCTGAAGCATCTTTGCAAATGGTAGATTTAGGAAACCACAGAGAATAAGAAGAAATAAGCCTGGAAATGCTCCTGTGCCGACAACTCTGAAAAGTACAGCTGTAGAAAGCAGAAGTTGCAGCGTAAGGCTCCACCCAGAATGGAACCACCATGGAAATTCTCCCATACGATAGGCATCTACAGCAATATAATTCACAATCTCTCCTGTTGAATGTCTTTTCCTCCCCAAGCTTGATAACATTAGTTGCTTTTTATAAACGGCCACCATAAGTGCTGATCTGATCCTCATCCCTGACCTCCTCGCAGCAAAATACCAGTGCCTCATTGATAAGGATTCAACAAGCTTCAGAATGATTAGGCAAGCCAAATTGAAGAAACCACGGCTAAGATCTCTCTGGTCGCTGTTTGCATACTCCACAAAGGCATACAGCATGAGAGGAAGGGAAATGACAGCAACAGTTCGGAGAAATGCACAAATAGCTATGACTATGTTTTCCTTGTAATAAACTTTTACAACAGCTCTAAAAACCAAATTTCCGCTGTTATTTGAGCTCTTTTCCGCTATAAGAGAATCCCATGCTTGAGAGAATTTCTCATAAGCTAATTCAGCCTCATCCTCTGGAATCAGAGTTGGGATATCTTCAGGGGCTAATGGTTTCATGTATCCCAAAGAAAGTAAAGGATTGATCCATGAAAACGTTAGCCTGCTGAAAAATCCAGCAGTGGATAGCTTCAGCAAGTTATCTCTAGGCTTTTCTGCTAATAAAGGGTCAGAAAGACCTGTTTCACTTCTATTTTGAGATGTAGTCTCTCTAAAACTTTTGTAGCTGCAAAATAGGAGCAAAAGACTAATTGGCCAGGTTACGACGTCAAAAATCCCGATTTCTTCTCTTCTCACTAGAATCTCAATCTTCACGGATGAGTCCAATAAAGCAAACGACAGCCACC
Source organism: Gynandropsis gynandra (assembly GCA_036759665.1). NCBI lineage: Eukaryota > Viridiplantae > Streptophyta > Magnoliopsida > Brassicales > Cleomaceae > Gynandropsis > Gynandropsis gynandra. The sequence continues at coordinate 9,944,407 of CM071867.1, read as the reverse complement.
AAACAGCTGTGAGAATCTTGATCCACTCTGAACCATTAACAAACAATGAAATGGCCAATGAGACCCAACTGATTCCTCTCACAAAGCAAACAGCCCAAGACAAGTCATTGACGTCTGTGGTATCCGTGATCAGATTGGTTACTCCAGCCACAATATGTGCAACGCTTGTAACCGCACAACAAGTAGCAGCTGTCACGGTGATCCAGTTCTTCTTATTGCTCAAGACAGTATAGTGTTTTGAAACAGAACAAACTATCAAGAGCAGGTAGAAAATGCAGAGGAATAGCAGATTTATGATGTCTATGGCGGTTCTTTGGAAGCAAAAAGAAGCCAAATCCAGTTCATCATCACACCAAGGAAAGCTTCCTGCACAAAGAGATATCTTAGCAATTCACTAACACATACGCAGGATAGATATACATAGAGAAGACTAGTCATTCGTCAGAAGTTCATGTTATGTTACAACCAGAATCAGGAATCTAAATCAGGACAGAACATGGATTGTATCAACATATGGTGGACTACAAGAGTTAAAGACTCTTGATTAAGAACTTTCAAGGAGAACAAAAAGAATCCAAAAGAAAAACATAGAAACAACAAATTGAGCTTAACATTTCGTCAAACAGTATTTATACATATCCTCGAAGACAACAAGACCAGAACTGAACAGAACCTAACAAATCCTTCATCGTCCAGAACACGAAACATGAAACTACACGTGACGACGACAAAAGCATTAAAGAAACGAAAACAAAAAAACAAGAATAAGCGACTTAAAAACTTGAAAATATGGGCAAAATGAGCAAAAGGGTGATCGTCAAACCTAGCGAGAACGCCATTGGAGAGGAGGACGGAGCCCAATTAGATTACCACCTTCACTAGTTAAGGAAAATAACGTCAGTTATTCGTGAACATACAAAAGCGATCTCTCAAATCTTTGTCATCGTTTGTACTGTTACATCCATGTACCCATTCTCACGTCAACATAACTAGTGGGTATATCAATGAAACTTCTCTATCTCTTCCTTTGTCTTCGTTCCTTTGGATTTGAGTATCTTTCTCGGATTCTTTTCTATTTCTTTGAATTTAATAGAGAAAGAAAATAGAAAGGTAAAAATCCCAGCTCCCATCGATCACGGCTCTCTTTGTCGTAATCTGACTCGCCATCTTCAAAATGCGTACCTACTTTCGTATGTATTCAGAATCTGTCTGTGTTATCAATAAATAATATATGACATACACATGATGTATATATATATATATATTATATGTGTGGACGTCTGATTCATATGAGAATTTGGATCATAGCGTCTAAATATGCAATAGAATCGATTCATTCAACAATTGGCTGAAGTTATAAAATATTTATTTTAAATTAGTTTAAAATTGTTATTTATGTGAGATATTTATATCAGTGAGAATCCGAATTGTTTAAAACCCATAAATTTTGGTTAAAATTATCACAAAAGACCACATAGATAGTGTTCCAACTTGCAAGGATTACTATAAAATTAAAGTGGAAAAACCTTCAAAAGTCCTAAATTATATCACAACCTTTATCTCTTTCTTTCTTTAAAAATCTTAAAATAAATTTAAATTATATAATAACATGAGATAACACAATATAACAAAAAAAAAAATTACATGTGTTCGATTTCTAAATTATATTTGTTATATTGTATCAATTCTAAATTGTATTTGTTATATTGTACCAATTTTGTTTTAAATCCAATCTTAGAATGTTCGATTTACATGTGTCAAAACAAAAAAATGTAATTTTGTCAAAAGTTCAAAGGCATTTTTTATTTATAAGAAAAATATTATAGTTATTAATTTTAATTTATATATATAATCACTATTTTTATTTTTATTTCATCGTGTTCTATAATAATATTTTTTAATTTTATTTAATATTTGATCATGTTTTTACGTGATATTGAAATGAAAAAAAAAATAAAATTATATATTATTTTTTGTGATTAGTGGAGGAGTTAGTAAGATAATTCATGAACTAGTACATGTCATTATACACTACAGAAATTCAAAAACAGGCAAAATCCGATCGATGTTAACATGTCGCAGACTGTTGTTTTAATTGAAAGTAACATTTGTCTCGACTTTGTATGTTGCAGTTTTAAATAAAAAACAGTTTGTCTGAAAAATAGTAAAAAATTCACTTTTTAAAAAAAATATATATTAAAAAAATCAAGAATTTTTTCATATATAAATCATCATACAATCTTTAATAACTAGACAGAGAAGTAATTATGAATCTTTTTAAATGAGTGAAACTCGGAGGAATAGTTATTATATGTTAGTATATGATACAAAAAGAATTGTATAAAAGATAATATTCTAATGACCAAATCTGTAAAAGTAGTTCATGGTTTATGAAAAGTTAATTTTAAATGTTAAAAAACATAATTATAATACAAATGTAATAAAACACATTCGCATCTGAAAAAAATACACAAAAATAATAATATATTTTATTTACATAAAATTGGATAACATAAAAAATATATTACAATAATAAAACATGTTTATAAAAAAGCATAATAACAATAAATGAAATAATTACGTACCACCGAAATTTATTATTTTTTATAATTTCAAAATTAAATACTAAAAAAACGGTTTAATTTTTTTTAACGATAGATATATATGACACCAATACAAATACATCACACCACCCTCCAAATGTCATATCTCGCCCTTCGATTTGAAAATGAAGTAGATTACCACGTGCGTGCCCAATTTTATCTGGTTGGACAATCAGATTGCCGTCGTACAAAAATCCAAGCTATCAAAAGGCAGAGACGAGCCATGAATCTTATGCGTTATTCAACCCTAACTCGAAACTGTTCACATCACTTTATGTTTACGACAAGACATTAATAGAATCTTTACTAAATTGTTGATTGATAGTTAAATTGTTAAATTTTTATATTTGATGAGATGAAGTATTTTTTATTGGAATATTATATATATATATATTTTAAAATTGTTGAAAGTATTTTTTTTTAAGTATTAGTTTAGGCATTGACTAATTTTTTACTAATTTTTAGCAATTATGAATTTGACCATACAATTTGACAAAATAAATTCTACGTATAGCATTTAATTACTTTTACTTTCTTTTTTCTTCTATTGTCTTTTATTTTCTTTTATTTTCTTTTAAATCTTGTTATCTGCTGCACGGAAAATAATTATTGAAAATTTGATTCATAAACAAAAGGAGACAGGTGGAAATAAATAAAAACAAAAGGAGACAAGATTGTATATTTTAAATGATGAAAAACGAATTATATACTTGGGACGTAAGTAAATACACATGACCTAAGTAGAAGACAAATCTGACTAGTAAACATTTTATTTTTTTAATTTCATTTGTCAGGTATAACAGACAAAAAAACTCTATTAAATTTAATATAATATATTTTTTATTAAGACAAAAACTTAAAAATAGATATAAGTAAAAAATATACATAATTTTGTATCTTAAAATTTATATATAAAGTAAGTTATCTAGTTTATACATTATAATGTAATACTATTTATTAAAAATTATTGTGAATGTTTAAATTATCAGATACCTAGAAAAATTGTTATAATCTTTATTTTAAGTTGTTGAGATTATCTTAATAAAAAATAAAGGTTGGATGCTTCAAATTTTCATATAAGTATAGTCGGAGATAATGATGTGCTAGAATACTGGAAGAATTGTTTTTCGAATACTCGATAATTATTGTTTAAGACGATTATTATAGAAGACATGTTACGGAAATTTGGTGATGTATTCAAGCTTTGAGAGAATGCAGTGTATACTTTTGAGGATAACATAAATCCATAGAAAGTTGTTTGAGTATATGGCAAGGGAATGATAGTATTGGTAGAGTGTGTGGTTAATATAAAGTTTTATATTCATGGTCTAACTAAAAGGAGTTCACTTTAGTAATTTCGAGGGCATTGTAACTCTTTCGAAAATGATAGTTTGGTGAAACAAAAAAATTTTCAATTTATATTTTGGCCATACATGATCTCTTTGACTTTTTAAATTGATATCATAAGAGATCACCAAAGCTAGATATATTATCTATGGTTTGATGTGAGATCCTAAAGACAACATGAAATATCCACGACGCAAGCAAATATCAGAGACATTGATTTAGATGCTTGAGGTGCTGTTAAAGAATAGATGGAGTCCACCTATGGTAATTGATGAACGTGGTATTACGAAGGAGAAACCATTGGATCAATGAACACCTAGTGGGAACCGAAATTTGATATATAATGCAAATGCTCTTGTTTCAACTTTTGCATGTGTAGATATGAATGAATTTAAGCAAATTAAAGGATACATGTCAACAAAGAAAGCATAGGATACAATGGAAACCATTCTTGAAGGTACATCAAATGTTAAGAGGACACGTCTCTCAGTTACAAAGTTAGAAATGATAGAGAATGAAATTGTAAAAAAATTAAGTGGAAAGATGAATGCACTTGCAAACAAGGAAAGTGTTGTAATAATTGGCAAAAGGAAACATATCTTGTATTTTGGTAACAAGATCATTCTACAAGGAAACATATCTTGTATTTTGGTAACAAGATCATTCTACAAGGAAACATATCTTGTGTTTTGGCAACAAGATCATTCTACAAGGAAACATATCTTGAGTTTTGGCAACAAGATCATTCTACCACGATCATCTCCAAATCATTCCTTTTTCCACAATTTCCTTTTGTGTAAATGTATATTGCATTTCCTTTTTCTATGCATGTTGTAACGCCTATATAAACCTGTACAAACTATCTATCAAATACAGAAATAATTGGCAAAAGGAAACATATCTTGTATTTTGGTAACAAGATCATTCTACAAGGAAACATATCTTGTGTTTTGGCAACAAGATCATTCTACAAGGAAACATATCTTGAGTTTTGGCAACAAGATCATTCTACCACGATCATCTCCAAATCATTCCTTTTTCCACAATTTCCTTTTGTGTAAATGTATATTGCATTTCCTTTTTCTATGCATGTTGTAACGCCTATATAAACCTGTACAAACTATCTATCAAACAGAGAACAAAAATTATTCTCTCGTTCTTCACAAATTCTTATCATTCTCTCAAATTCTACTATCATTCTCTCAAAATCTACATGGTATCAGAGCATCTCTAATCGAGAGACTCAAATTCTTCCGCACTTTTATTCTTGTGTCAAATCTCGACCGCCTAGCTATGGACACCGCAAGCAAGCGCATACCCATTCTCCTCAATGGTGACAACTACACCATATGGTCCAGACTCCTTGAAGCGAATCTCAAGAGCTGCTCGTTGTGGGGTTATATTCAACCCTCACCCGATGAAGGAGAGGCTGCCGATGCTGCTGCAAATCAAGCTAAGAAGGCACAAGACGAGTCCACAGCCCTTATCATCATCCAAAACTCTCTCGAAGTCCATCTCCTTCAGGCTTATGGCCACATCCACAAGCCGAAGGATCTGTGGGATGAACTCAAGGAGGTATACGGACACGTCTCTAACTTGAACCGAATCTATGAGGTTCGCAAGAGGCTCCACACAATCCAACAAGAAGGTCGTCAGTTCAATGAACTCATTGCCCAACTAAAAGACCTATGGGCTGAACTTGAAGATCTACGTCCAACAATAACGGATCCGAAGGAGATCATGATTCGACACAATCAAGACAAAGTTTTTAATTTATTGTCGACTCTTGATGCATCTTATCATGATCTAATTAATCATATTCTTTGTTAATCAGAATTTCCTTCACTTAACGAAGAGTGCATGATGATCAAGAAAGAAGAGGGATCAAACCGACTCTTCAAGGGACATGCGGAGATCGCCCATCTAAGCAAGCAACACGATGGATTCTCCGGAAAGTTCAAGTCCACTACTGATCGTAAAACTTCTTATTACTGTGATCACTGTAGGAAAAAAGGGCACTCTAAAGAAAGATGTTGGATCCTTCACCCTCACCTTAAAACCCGAGGAAGGCAGGGATCACATCCGAGAGAATCAGCCCACTATGCATCACAACCTGAGGCCTCACAGGGATCACAATCCCAATACGTGACACTAGAGACGCTTGAACACATGCTCAGCAAGGTTCTCACCGCCTCAGACAATACCAAGGCTGATCCAAAAGAGGATGGTAACATTGCTTTACTCTCTCGTTTTAAACATCACGTTGTCATTGACTCGAGAGCGACATCACACATGATAAAAGATAAATATCTTCTTGAGCATATGCAAAAATCAATAGGAGAGGTTACTATAGCTGATGGTCAAAGTGTCCCGATAAAAGGCATAGGAAAATTAAAATTGCTTACAAAAGACTCGACCGCTCTATATGTACCTGATTTTACAACTAATCTTATTTCGGTTCAAAAATTGGCTAAAGATTGTAATTGTCTTGTGTGCTTTGATTCTAACAAATTTTGGTTACAGGATATTGAGACAAAAAGTATCATAGGAGGTGGAACACTACGAAATGGTCTTTACGTGCTTGAATAGCTTATCACCCCTATGGACTCTTTATCTCATGCTTTATTAGCTTTTTCATCTATTTCCAACAAAGATGATGTTACGTCTAAGTTGTGGCATGCTAGACTAGGTCATCCTCATTTTCAATCTCTCAAACATGTTTTCCCGAATGTTAGTTATGATCATGAGAAGTGCGAGTCTTGTATCTTAGGCAAGCATTGTAGAACCGTTTTTCTTATTTCTAAAACTCTATATAACAAGTGCTTTGAATTGATCCATTCGGATGTTTGGACTGCTCCATGTTTTACTAGAGATCAAAAGAAGTATTTTTTAAGCTTTATTGACGAGAAATAGAAATTTACATGGCTATATCTTCTAGAATCTAAATCTGCCGTCTATAATTGTTTTGTTAAATTCTATCAGCATATTCTAACCCAATACGAAGAAAAAATTAAGTGCCTCTGTACAGATAATGGTGGTGAATTCATCAATCACAAGTTCAGATCGTTCCTTTTCCAACACGGTATCGTTCATTAGACATCATGCCCTTATACGCCCCAACAAAACGGAGTCATAGAGCGCAAGAACCGACACCTCATGGAGGTCTCCCGTACTATCATGTTCGACCGAAATGTTCCCAAGAGATTTTGGGGGGATGCGGTCCTCACAGCTTGTCACCTCATTAATCGTCTACCGACTAAGTGCCTTGACAACAAAACGCCGTATGAGGTATTAAACAACTCAAAACCCGACATAGACTATTTTCGTATTTTTGGGTGTGTTTGTTACGTGTTTGTTGCAGAGAATCAACGTACCAAGCTCGATCCGAAAAGCATTAAGTGTATGTTTGTGGGATATAGTTCTTCTTCCAAAGGGTACAAATGTTATAACCCGGACTCTCACCGCATAATCGTGTCTCGAGAAGTCAAGTTTGATGAAGGACACAGTTTCTACGGAAATCAAGATTGGAAAGAGCTTGAAAATCTCTCGGTACCCTATGATCTCAACTCTTCCCCACAGTATTTCGTAACCAATGGCAGAGTAACAGTGTTACAGGTCAAGAAGATAGTCAAAATGATGGGAGGAATCGAGCCGTTGATGAGACAGTGCAACCCGCTCATATTGGTGATGATAGAAATCTCGCAGAAGGAACAACCCGGGTCAGGGAGCCAAGAGACCCGCGCGGGGCAAGCACAGACCAAGACAACCCGCTCGTGTTCTCTACCCTACCCGAGCGTGTTGGTCTCACTAAGGGAACAACACGACTCGGGGAGAGCGGAGAACCGCGCGGGGCGAACACGGGTTCTGGGATAGATACAGAGCGTCCCGCTCGAGCTTTAGTTCGGGTCGTTGACGACGCTGATCGGACCGCTAACAGGGATAGTCACGAAGACGAAGAAACACTCGAAGATGCCATCATTCAGGAACATTACAGTGATGTTGTCCCTCGTCGCAGCACCCGTATTCGAAAACCGATCTCCAAATGGCTATACAAGGGAGAATATTATACCGGTCTTGTTGTTGCTTATCCAATTCAAAATTATTGTGATATTTTCTCATTATCTACTCACCATTGTGCTTTTCTCAGTAAAATTGACCAATATCATGAACCTCACTCGTACTCAGAGGCCGTGAATCAGCCCGAATGGATGTCTGCAATGAAGGAGGAAATCTGCGTACTGGAGAAAAACCAAACATGGGACCTAGTCGATCTCCCTCGAGATAAGAAACCTATCGGTTGTCGATGGATATTTAAGATCAAGTACAAGAGTGATGGGTCAATCGAACGACATAAAGCCCGACTTGTGGCAAAAGGCTACACTCAAACTTACGGAGAAGACTACACCGAAACCTTTGCTCCCGTAGCAAAACTTCAAACGGTACGAATCTTGTTATCTATTGCGGTTAATCTTATCTGGGATCTATGGCAGATGGACGTCAAGAATGCTTTCCTCCAAGGCGATCTTGACGAAGAAATATACATGCAATGTCCCCCGGGATATACCAAGGGTGCAGGACAAGTATGTAAACTAAAATGGCTATATACGGGCTCAAACAATCCCTAAGAGCTTGGTACCATAAGCTCCATGATGCCTTCACCAAACATGGCTTTACCAAAAGCGAAGCGGATCACTCCTTATTTTTAATTCAGGGCGAATCAAGTACAATTGTTCTTTTAATGTATGCTGATGATATCATAATTTCTGGAAATGATCGCATAGGAATTGAAAACACAAAAGAGTATCTAAAACAAATATTTGATATTAAAGACTTAGGAGAATTAAAATACTTCTTTGGAATTGAAGTTACTCGTTCTACTAATGGTTTGTTCTAGTCCCAAAGAAAGTATACTCTTGATCTAGTGAATGAGATAGGAAAACTAGGTGCAAAGCCGACTAAGACACCTATTAAGGAGAAGCACAAGACTCTCGCGAGGGGGAATTTATATCCAATGTCGCCCAGTATCAATAACTCGTGGGAAAATTAATCTACCTCAGAATCACTCGTCCCGACACTTGTTTTGCTGTAGGTCAAGTCAATCAGCATATGCATGCCCCAAGAAAACAACACTGGCATCTAGTGGAGAGAATTCTCAAGTATCTCAAAGGATCGACGGGAAAAGGAGTATGGATGGAAAGCAATGGTCATACAACAATCGTGGGATACTGTGACGCAGATTGGGCCGGGGACCAAACCGATCGAAAATCAACAACAGGATACTGCACCTTTGTGGGAGGAAATCTTGTCACTTGGAGAAGCAAGAAGCAGAACGTAGTTGCTCGTTCAAGTGCAGAAGCAGAGTACAGGAGTATGGCAAACACCACATGCGAACTCATTTGGTTGAGGGCTATTCTCCGTGATCTTGGAAGCAACTCAGAGGAACCAACCACCCTACACTGTGATAATCAAGCAGCAATTCATATAGCGAAGAACTCGGTATTCCACGAAAGGACGAAGCACATAGAAGTGGACTGCCACTTTATCTGTGAGAAAATCAATAAAGGAATCATCTCAACAGCCTACACAAGAAGTTCCGATCAACTCGCGGACCTATTCACCAAGGCCCTCCCTGAGAAGGTTAGCTCTAGTCTTCAAAGGAGAATGGGTTTATTGGACATTCCTAAACCTCGTAAAAGTTCAAGTTCGAATCATACCATCATAAGGTGTACCTAGTGTTTGTACTCTTTTTCCTTCATCGAGTTTTGTCCCATTGGGTTTTCTCGGTAAGGTTTTAACGAGGCAACACTATTTAGTCTAGATCATTACGAACTTGAGGGGGAATGTTGTCATAATTGGCAAAAGGAAACATATCTTGTATTATGGTAACAAGATCATTCTACAAGGAAACATATCTTGTGTTTTGGCAACAAGATCATTCTACAAGGAAACATATCTTGAGTTTTGGCAACAAGATCATTCTACCACGATCATCTCCAAATCATTCCTTTTTCCACAATTTCCTTTTGTGTAAATGTATATTGCATTTCCTTTTTCTATGCATATTATAACGCCTATATAAACCTGTACAAACTATCTATCAAACAGAGAACAAAAATTATTCTCTTGTTCTTCACAAATTCTTATCATTCTCTCAAATTCTACTATCATTCTCTCAAAATCTACAGAAAGTGTACTTGGTTAAGTTTATAAAGGGAAGATGATGGTCAAGAAAGTATTAAGGTGTGTACCTAAGAAATTTTATGCACCTAAAGTTACAATGAATATGTCACTGAACACTGATCAAACCAGTTTCAAGTAAAACATCATAATATTTGCTGCTTTTGAACTGGAACTTCAACTTGATCAAGATTTTATCAACAAAAATCTAAATAAATGGATCATTCTGCAAGCATCATAAGAACCATGAAGATAAACAATCACAAAAAAATGCATTCATTTGGGCGAAAAAATCTGGAAAATTAATGAAGAAATTGAGTGGAATTTACTCAGAATGGATGACAAATTATGAATTTTGATGGAAGTTGTGTTCTCTCACATGTACGTTCATAAAAAAATTACTATGTTTGGCAACACAAAAAGCATGTTTTAAAGTGATTGAAGATGATCTATCCTTGTGGAATTAAAGATTGGGACATACCAATTAGCGGATTTTGGTAAATATTGTAGATTCAGGTGTTGTTCGAAATATTCCCAAATTAATTTATAATAATATTCTTAAAGTATGCAAACCATATCAATTGGAAAAGCAAATTACAATACACCATAAAATACTACCAGATGCAAAAACTGAAAAAAAAAACAGTATTTAAATTGGTTCATATGGAACTAATGGAACCAAAGAAAACAGAAAGTGCGGTGATAAGAAGTATATTTTTTGGATTGATAATTTTTCAAGAGTCACATGGCTTAAAGTTTTTATAGAAAAATTTGAAACATTTGATATCTTTCATTACTTGTACTTACAATTGAAAAATATCAAATGAAGTATTGTTAGAATTCGTAGTGATCGTGGACAAGAATTTGAGAATGTATATATTTAACAAATTCTAAAATAAACATGATATATGAGATTTTAGCACCAAAAGCACCTCAACAAAATTGTGTAGTGGAAAGAAAGAAAGAATCGAAAATTACATGAAAGGGCTAATGGAATTCTACATGCCAAATCAACTGCATTTTGGTTTTTTGCTGAAGCAATGAATACTACTTGTTATATTATAAATTGAATGCATGTTTGATGATGAGGATGATAAACCACACACGCACGGACCGGTAACGAAGGCTAGGGCTAAGAGGATGAAGAACATAATATCTCAAATTGTTATTGAAGAGCTTGAAATGACACCATAAAGGCATTAAGATACATCAACGCAAGCATACAAGATTTACCTACAAGTACAAGAGACTGAGAGGAGCAAGAAACTCAATGAGCTAAAGAAGCTAGACCTAAGCAGAGAGTTGTATGATCCGAGCGAACTCTCTAGGCCAATGTATATGTGAACACTTTGTCCGTTTAGCCCGCGCAATGGTGTGCTCGACTCGAGCTGACTTACTGGGTAAAAGAGCATTCGACAAGATGGATCACTCGGCCTAACACTACTAGAAAATCAAGGTTTAGGGATGGAAGAATCCGTCAATAAATGTGTTTCGGGATGAATTAGGGACGGAAAGTAGTAGTCCGCAAACGAGCATCGTCAAATTAATATTGTCTGCAATCCATCATGCAAATACGGACGGATAACTCAGTCCATAAACCGTCTGCAATTTCAGAATACAGGACCATCCATAAATCGACGGGAAAGGTAACCAATATACGGATGGAAAATTCGTCGGAAAAACGTCAGAAAATTACGGACGGGTCGCGACCATCCTTAACATTTGCGGAAAGCAACAATCTATCTGTAAATTTTTAGGACAACCGCAACCCGTCATGTCATCATCTAGATATTGGATTGTTATTTCAATGGATGTTTACAATGCATTCCTACATTGTAACTTACTAGAGGAGGTGTACATGAAACAACCAGATTCAGTTGTTCAATTTCATCCCTATTTGTAAGCTAAAAAATTATCCGTATAGACTTTGCTACGCTTTATGGTACTGGTATGTAAGCTTCCGCGATATATTTTTGGTATGGTTCCAAAACATATTGATCTGATTATTTTTTATTCACGTCTTTTTGTGGTGATATTGAGATATCAGTATTAGTTTACGTGGATGATCTATTAATTGAAGTTAAAATTACACAAGAAGTGGAAACATTTAAGGTATACCTTTATGTCTGTTCCAAATCAAGGACTTAGGATCATTAGGATCATTGAATTACATTGTTAGAGTTGAGATATAAAACTTCGAAAATTATTTATAACACTGTGAATATTATGATTCTGATTGGACAATTTAGAGAAAAATGCATCAGATCAGTGAACGGCCATATTGGTTTTTTTTGGAAATTCTCCTATTTCTAGAAAAACAAAGAAAAAAATCGATGTGATACTCAACTATAGATATTAGTCCACCACTTCTTTGACCTGTCAACTAAAATGGTTGAAATCTTTGTTAATGAGTTTAAATTACATTTCACTTTATGTCAAATCCATTTTTTCATGAACATATTAAATGTATCGAGATGATCGTCATTTCGTATAAGACAAAATTCAACAGACATCTACAAACATCTTATCTTCATTCCACCGACCAATTAGCAGATTTCATCATGAATACTCCCGAACAATCACCTCTCACCAAAGTTTGGGACATGTTAAACATTTTTAACCTTCATACTCTAATTGACAAGAATATTCAAGATATTCTTCACAATATTAATTAACATTATTACCAAATATTATGATTCCACCTATCACGCCTTTCCATTTTTTGTATTGAATTCTTTGTTCATAAAAACATATCTAACCCATGAAAATATTACATAAGAAAGATACAAGTTTTTCGTACGTTCTTTCGAATATATATACCTATCCCCGGTAGGTGCAATTCACTCGAAAATATTTAATCCACAAATTTTATTTTGGGTTACGTTTTGCTATAGTATTTTTTTCAACTAAATTTCATTTATTGGCTTATGCATATATACATTCACCACATAATTGCGTGTGTATGTATATATATTTACGTATACACAGTTGTAACAAATAATAAAAAATAACAATTGTAACATACTATTATTCCAAAAAAAAAAAACCTCTTCTTCCATGACCCAAAACAAATTAATCTTAATCGTCCACTTTACAATTTTTAATGAAATTAAAATAGATCTAATATAAAATCCTGTTTAAATATGGTAAAAATCCATCTGAAAAAAAATTTCAAATCTAGTGTAAACCAATTTTTTTTTTTCAATTTTGCGGTTTAATAAATACGAAAATGAATCGATAATAGAATAATTAAATCAACCAAAATAATATAAAATTACTTACTTGAATTTTTTATATTTTAATCGGTAGAATTTTCTTCCAATACCAAATTCACCATTTCTCTTTAATATTCTATTTGATAATGTAAGAGAATTATATTTTTGTTTTCTTTATTTTTGACAATCTTTTGTGTTGTGATTATATTATTGTAACAAAATAAAGATTTATTTAAAGAAATAAAAAAGACACGAGTTTAAAGACATGTCTTTTCACTTTTAATAATTGCAAATCAATATCAAACTTGTAATTATTCACAAATTTGTCTTTTGATTTCAAATTATGTGAATTGACATGCATTACAAAAAACAGTCAATTATCAACGAAGCAAACAACAAATGTCTCCGTTGATAAGTTCTCCAATGGATTCCAGTGGAAATTCGAAAAATGATCAACGGTCACGGTCCCGTTGCAGTCCGTTGCAATTAACAACGAAAGAGCAACGAATATAATCCGTTTTACTTGTCCGTTGAAAAATCGTTGAAAACTGCATTTTTATTCCAATGGATGTTCGTTGTCAAGAGCAACGGATATCCGTTGCGATTTTCAAAGGATGTCCATTGGAATGTTTAGAATTTTGCGGTTGTTGTTGGAATAATTCAACGTTGTTTTTCAATAGGCGTCCATTGATATGATCAACGAGGATCAGTTGAAAATACCAACGCGCGGTCATTGGAAAATTCACTATTTATTGATCAAAATCAATCCTTCTACCATCAAGCCATCATTACAAAATATTTGTTCAAACAATATCGTATTTTTCCAATAGAGATATATATAGATCGAGAAAATGGATGTATAGAAGAAAAGATTCTGTAACTGAGGAAAATACTCAAGAATTCTTATACAGATTGGAGCAGTTCAAGAGTTTTGCTCGATGCATCCTCTGTGTGAAGAACGTGGGACAATATTATGTCCCTGCAAAAGAGACAAAACTATGAAGTATCGACGTCAAGAAATTGTTTGCAAACATCTTTACAAGATGAGTTTTGTAGAGAATATGAAATTTGGTTATTTCACATGGAATATTGTGGCGTTAGAGATATTGTGCAAGAAGCACAAGAAATAGAAAGAAATGAAGAAGTTTTTTCATGAAGTATCGGCGACCAATCCATATGTGGAAATGGTGTCAAATGCTTTTCTTGGAGTTGTTGAGCAACCGCATGAAGAGATGCTGAACAATGAGGCACGTCGATTTTTTAGCCTATTGGATTCAGGAAAACAACCTATATATGAAGGTTGTCGTGAAGGTCAGCCTCTTTTACCTATATCCTCAAGATTGATGAGTATAAAAACAAACTACAATATTGTTGAAAGTTGCATGGATTCATTTTGCAAAACCATGCATAAATATTTACCGGAAAATAATCAAGCTCCTCAGACATATTACGAAACAAAGAATGCTTTAAAAGATTTGGGAATGCCACGTGAGAAAATTGATGTTTGTAAACACACTTGCATGTTGTTTTAGGGAAATGATAAAGACTTATTGGAATGTAAATTTTGTGGTGCAAACAAATTTAGTCCAAAGAAGCCATCTTCATGTAAATATGTACCGTACAAAAAATGATCTATATGCTAGAAGCAAACGGGTTGAGAAGGTTATATGAATAAAAAAAACTGATATGACACTGAGATGTCATGCAAAACACTCGACGGACAAAAAGGATAATGCAATATGCATCGAATGGTAAGGCTTGGAAAGATTTCAATGAAATTTTTTTAGTTTGGGTATGAAATGAAAAATGTTTATCTTTGTCTGTGTACTGATGGTTTTATTCCATTTGGACAATCTAGAAGTTAATATTCTCTGTGGCAAGTGATTTTATCTACGTGTAATTTGCCTCCCGTTATGTGTCTGAAAAGAGAAGTAATGTTTCTAATGTTGCTGATTCCAGGATCAAAATATCCGAAAAAAAGTTTTGATATCTTTTCGCAGCCCTTAATTCATAAATTAAGACATTTATGGAATAATGGAATTCTTTCTTATGACATGAGTACGAAGCAAAATTTCACATTGAAAGTGATCTTATTGTGGATAATTCGTGACTTTTCTACCTATGGAATGTTATCGGATGGAGCATGCACGAGAGATTGGCATGTCCGTATTGTATGGAGGATACAGGTTCATTTCGACTAGTACATGGGAAAAACCATGTTGATTTGATTGTCGTAGAAGATTTCTTCCTTGTGGACATACATATAGAAAAGATAATAAACATTTTCGAAAGAATGTGGTACACAAATAAGAGACACCATGCATGCAAACCGGAACGAAAATCCTTTACGAATGATTAAACACAATGGGAAATTTATAAGAATCGATAGAATATGGAGGAGAATGTGGGTATCAAAAACCAAAACTCCAAGGTGAATGACATAACTGGTATAAACATAACATTTTCTGGAAACTACCATATTGAAAATCATTGATATTGCGTCATAATTTGGATGTTATGCATATCGAAAAGAACTTTTTCGATAACATCATCAGCACTGTTTTGAATATGATGGGAAAACAAAGGATAATATACAATCAAGAAAAATTTGAAGACAATATGTCGAATACCTGAGTTGGAGTTACGAGATTGAAGGGAACCTATCCCAATATTCAGATTATATGGACTAGCGAAAACCACATTGTTAAGGTGATTAAAAGAAGACGTTAAATTTCCAGATGGATATGAATCAAACATTGCTCGGTGTGTGGATATTGTGAGTTTGAAGCTGATCGAGTTGTCATGATTGTCAAGTTTTAATGCAGTGACTCATTCCAATTGCATTTGTTGAGCTCTTACCATGAAACGTTCACGATGTGCTATGCGAAATTAACATATTTTTCAGAGATATATGTTCAAGAAATTTAAAAAGGGATGACTTGAAATTAATGAAAAGCAATATCTGAAGTATTATACTCATTGGAAAAAGTTTTTCTGTCTACCTTCTTCGATTTCATGGAACATTTACCAATACATTTACCAGATGAGGCAATACTCGGTGAACCAGTTCAATTCAGATGTATGTATCCTTTCGAAAGGTTTTCTTTCATCTAAAGAAAAGGTAAAAAGCAAAGCATCTGTTGAAGGATCTAATGTTAAACAATACTTGTTTGAAGAAATCACATATTTCAATACATTTTATTTCGAGTCGCATATTCCAACGAAACAAAGACGCTCAACAGAAGATCGCACAAACTATCTATATACATATAATCCTCAATTATTGGACAAATATCTGGGATATTTACATCGATTGGACATACTGGAGGAAAATCCGAAAAATATTGGCTAACACCAGCACGTCCATACATATATATTACAAAATTCTCAAGAGCTATTACCTTTCGAAATGTACAAAATGATAAAAAAACGATCTTTTAACGGGTATATATATTTATAATATATATGTGTGCTAACGTACCTTCATTTATTACATGATATTTGATGAAGAAGTAATGGGTATATATCTTCATCTAAATGCAGATGAACTCATGAAAATGAAAGTTTAATATTATGGCTCGTGGTTGAGAGATTATCCTAAGTAAATGTATATTCATATATATATATATATATATATATGAAAACCGTTATGTTTTAAAATATCTATTTGTTTTTTTCTTATATAAGTCAAAGGTTCCAATGAGAGACTTCCTACCTGGTTAAAAGATTTTGCTAATGGTCTTGCAAGAAATGTTTGTGTTGGCAAATCGATCATCCTGAGTCGATACGGTTAACTGATACAGACAATCGAGAGGAGATTCATAAAAAATTGACAAAGATGGGGAATAAATCCATGATTATGAAGACGTTGAACCGAAAGATGCACAAGATGAACACAACGACGAATTCAATGAACAATTGAAGAAAGACTCGCCAATCGAAGAATCAACTGACGAAGAAATATGAATGGTGTAATTGTAGTATCTAACTTTTTAAATTGTTTTTTACATTATATATTCATGTTTCAGCGGACATCTGTTGGGAATAACAATGGATACCCATAGATCCGTTTAATTCTGCTCAAACTTAGAAAATTTTCAAGATTTCCAATTTTCAACGGGAATCCATTGAGGTTTAGCAACAGATACCCGTTACCATGGTTTAGAATACCAATGGATTCCTGCTATCATGTTTTAGAATACCAACAGATGACTGTTGGTAACTGCCAATGGATGTTCGTTGGTATGTTGCACAGATGTCCGTTGAAAACGGTCATCATGACTACGCTACGACTACTGCATCGATTTTGGTTATTTACGGACATCTGTTAAGAATTCCAATACATGTCCGTTAGAAAGAAGATATACCGTCATTATGTAGTCTGTTGCTTCGGGAACACGTTTTACCAACGGGCATCCGTTGAAATTTTCAACGGATGCCTGTTGCGAAACCAACAGTCATTTCAATTATTTGCGTCTGTTGAGGTGATGTTATTTCCAATGGTTATTCGTTGAAAATTCAAATAGATGTCCGGTTGAAATATCTGTATTTAACCGTTCAACATTTCATATTCAACAAAATCTCAAAACCAAAACATCAAAATCTCTCAAACATAAATTCTAAATACTTACACCAATGAGAGCTCAACGATTTGTCGGTCCCGATGGAATGTTGGTTGGTTACGTAGGAGCCCCGCCACGGCCTCCACCACCATCATATCGGCCTCTTTCACTTATATCGGTACCATCGATATTTGATGAAGATGACGATATGGTGGATATGGATGCATTGATAGATAGTTCCGCCGAGCGTCCTTTCGTTTTTATTGTTAATCCCGAACGTCCTGACGGGGCGTTATGGTAAGATATTAGTTAGAAATTCATATTGAAATAAATTATAAGTATTATCCAATTATTTGATTTTCAGGAATAGATTTGATGTGGATGATGTTCTAAAATACATGAACAACAACATTATCCAAGATCCACTACAAGATCGACTATATTATTCTTTGCAGGTGACGCCAGAAGTTATATGCCGCTGATGATGGTGTACATTTATCGTAAACATTTTTAATAAAAATTTAAATTTTAAATTATTATATAATTTTATTTATAAACTAAATAATTGAAATTTATGTTGCAGCGCACATATAGATTGCGGAAGAAGGATACATCGTGCATCTATAAAGTTTGGATGCATGACGTTCAACCCCGGTTGCGCTTGATGATGAACAATGCCAAACAAAACTAATACAAGAAGAACATCAAACCGACATGGGTAATGGACGATGTATTCAACTAACTCGCCCAATATTGGGAGTTAGAGTCTTTTAAAGCCAAAAGCGAGAAGGCCAAAAAATATCGGTACGACGAGAAGGTTTTTAGGGATGGTTCGCATCGACATACCTAGAGATCAAAGTCATTCCCGAATCAAAAGAAAGAATTGGTAAAAGTTATTTAAATTAACAATTTAAATTTGTTATTATACTATAATGTTACAGATGTAAAGAACGAGAAGATAACTGACTCTTCTTGAGTTGGTTGTAGATACCCATGCCAAGAAGAAATCTGACCTCGGAGAAGAGGTCAACAAACTTGAGCTGGTCGACCATCAGACGAAATGGACCGTGAAAGCTGTGGGCAATACAACAATCACAAGCCATTGTTTCAACTCCCGACGATCTTAGCCTTTTAAAAAAGAACAAGTTTATTTAGAGGTATATAATAAGATTATTCCTATTATAATTCTTTAATTACATAATATATTTTCTAACGATATACTAACTTTAATATTTTTTATATTGTAGTCTGTTAGACCGTATAAGAGGTGTCTAGATGGTCTAGGTTTGCTACAAAAGGAAATTGTCGAGGACACCACGACGGTACCCCCGCGGTCCAAGACTTACATACAAGAAAGATGCATTGAGCACATCAAAACTACACTACGAACAATGCAAGATGCTCTTCATGGAACGCATGATGCTCTTCAAGTAACACAACCCAAGCTTCGAGAAACGCGAGTGCATATGCATCACAAAGAGAGTATAATCGAGTTGCTGATGGGTCGAGTGTATCGGCCATTAACTCCGACGAGGGCAACAATGTCAAGATAAGAATCGATAATCGACTCCGATGCAACCCCTTCACGAGGCGTACGCGATCACAGAGGTGAAGACGACAATACAAGTTGAGATGATGTGTAGAAATTAGTTTTTAAATTTGTATAAATTAGTTTTGTATAAATTTTATTTATATTAAACTTTTTTCTTAATTTTTTGTCAATATTCCAACGGACGCTCGTTGAAAAGTTTCATTATTTCCAACGGAAATCCGTTAGAATATTTAAAATTCCCACCATTTTTTTTGTTTCCAATGGGTATCTGTTTATGACTCCCACCATTACATTTCAATGGGAATCCATTGAAAGTTTAAATTCCCACCATTTTTTATTTCCAACGGTACGAACAACGGACATCTGCTGCCCTCTATTGACATTTATCAATAGATTGTGTCTGTTGCAATATCATTGCAAATCTCAACAGATGCGAGTTTCGACGATTGATTTCTAATGGTTCTGAATCCGTTAAAATCAATTGGAAAAGGTCGTTTCCAATGGAAATCTAGCCATTTCCAACAGATTTATCCATTAGACATAGCCTGTTTATTGGTAATGATGAGGGATTTTCACTTGATAGTTGTCTCCTCAATATAAAACTAATCATCTTTGTCACAAAGATTTGAATTCTAAAAAATTTTCAATTCTAAAAATCTGACCATAATATAGATTTGAAGTCGAATAACTAGATCCGGACATCAAATTAGTAATCTTGTGAAATGAACTCAATAATTCATATATTCTTTCTGCCCTACTCCATTCATCCCTCGATGGACAATACTTGTAGCTTTTATCCACCACTTTGAATCTATTGAAAGCACGTTGATACTTGAGAGCTTTGTCAAGCATAATAAAGGTTGAGTTCCATCTCGTAGCAACATCCATGGATAAAACAACTCCATAACTACCAATACCATCTTCTACTTCTATGCATTTCTCAAATGCATCCATTCTTCCCTTCGACCCTTTGACATACTTCACACTCTCTCTGATTTTACTCACAGCATCACCAAGCGACTTTAAACCATCTTGCACGATGAGGTTTAAGATATGTGCACAACATCTTACATGAAAGAATTCACCATCGCATAACAAGTTATTATCTAAGCACAATCTCTCCTTCAAAACCTCTTGTAAAGAATCATTAGCTGAAGCATTATCAAGGGTAATGGTGAACACTTTCTTCTCTATCCCCCATTCTTTCAAAAAATCATGGATTTTACTAGCTAATGCTTCACCGGTATGTGGAGGAGGCATATCAACAAAAGATAATATCTTACTATTCAACTTCCAATCCTCGTCAACATAATGTGCTGTCAAACATATATAACCTTCACCATTAATACCCGTCCAACAATCCGAAGTCAAAGATATCCTACTAGGAATTTTTTCCAATTCATACTTCACTCTCGTTTTATGCTTCAAATAAAACTCATAAACACGAGAAGCTATAGTGTTTCTACAACAAAACTTAAACTCCGGATTCAGATAGTGTATCCAATCTCTTAAATCCTCATACTCAACAAAAGCGAAAGGGAGATCATGTGATATAATGCACTTAGTTAACTTCTCTTCAGCGACATTTTGATCAAACTTTTTTGTTACCTTCAAATTTTCCTCGGCATCCTTAAACATTCCCTTAATATCCTTAGCTAAAGTTTTTGTAGGACATATTTTCTTCAAATGTCTTGCCAAAGTAGAAGTTCTTTGAGAATTCGACTTTTGTACATACTTTTGATTGCAATGGATACACATCACATGTGTTTCATTTACTCTTCTAAAATGTTTCCACACATCTGATGTACGTTTTCTTTTTCCTTTTAGAAGAGAGACTTACTTGAACTTCAGTCGATTCGATACCTTCATACTTATCATTGATAACACGTAATCCGTTGTAGTTTTTATATCATTCTTAGGTCTAGTTTAGAGTAGATTATTTAGATTCCATTCACTTATCGAGTATATTCGAAGACTTTATCTACATTTTGTGTTTTGCGTAGGAAACGAAGACATGAGGAGAAACACGAGTGATTATGCAATCTAACCCCCGAAAACGTAGTTCAGTAACAAGGTTCGACTTGTGCAAGGCCATGGACTGAAAGTGAACACTCAAACACCGAGCGAAGGGAGCAGAAACAACATTTCAACACATGCCCGCTCGGGCATTGAAAGTGTATACGATCGGGCTATTTGCTGCCAGTTACCCCCGTAGCTTTGCACGACTCGGGCACTCAAGGTACACGACCAAGATGGAGTGCCCGCTCGGGTG
>CM071867.1:9886305-9899364 GCA_036759665.1 Gynandropsis gynandra | reverse complement strand
GAAAACAACCGTCCCTAATCCAGGAACTGATTGGGGACTACTTTTTCGGTCCCTAATTAGAGAGGGATTGGGACTGAAATTTCCGTCCCTAATTAGGAACGGATTGGGGACGGAAAAAATTTGGAATCGCGCGATTGGATACTACCATTGGTCGTCTCCAATTCGTCCCTAAACCAGTTTAGGGACGAATTGGGAACCGATTTGTCGGTCCCTAAAACCTGATTTTCTTGTAGTGACTTCAACCCCAAGAAAGTAGAAGAGTGGTACCATATCCTTGAGGGAGAATCTTTCCGATAGAAGGCCAATGAAGCGATAGACATGGTGAGAGTTGTTTCCGGTAATAACAATGTCATCAACATAAACAAGGAGATAGATAATATAATCAGCATGTCGAAAGATGAAGAGAGAAGTGTCAGCTATTGAATTAACAAACCCGGACGCAAGTAGAAAACCCCGAAGTTCGTTGTACCACGCGTGCGGAGTCTGTTTGAGGCCATAGAGAGCTTTGTGAAATTTACACACATGAGACGGATGATCCCGATAAATAAAACCCGTCGGTTGAACCATGTAGACGGCCTCGGAGAGAGAGCCTTGCAAAAAAGCATTATTGACGTCGAGTTGTCGCAATGTCTAGTTCCTCGTGACAGCAAGACTAAGGACGAGTCGAATAGTAGCGGGCTTGATCACGTGACTAAACGTGTCATTGTAGTCGACACTGGGCGTTGATGGAAACCCTTAGCTACAAGGCGCGCCTTAAACCTATCAATAGCGCCATCAGGAAGACGTTTAATTTTAAACACCCATTTACACCCAACAACATTATACGATGGATCTAGCGGGACAAGGTCCCAAGTGCCATTGCGAACCAATGCATCAAACTCTTCATTCATGGCCGTCCTCCATTTTGGGTTCTTAAGAGCTTGAGAGACACATGTGGGTTCAATGTCCGTGGAAGGGGAAATTATGGTGGTGAGGGTGAGTTTTTGTTTCGGCATAGTGATACGATTTTTGGCTCGGGTGATCATAGGGTGAGTATTTTGCGGTGGAAGTTTTGGAGGTGTGGTCAATGGTGGTGGTGGCGAAGGGGATGATGACGGTGGTGAGGGAGACAAAGACACCGGTGGGGAAGGATCCAAACATTGGGGCTCGGCCGTAGATGGTGATGTACGAGCGGAGGTAATGGGAACAAGAGTACACGGAGGGAAGGAAGAGAGGGGTGAAGTATCGGAGATGGATGCGCTCGGTGAATGAAAACAAGGGTAAGGGAACTCGGTTTCCATAAATTCAACATGAAGAGAGACGAAGACTCGAGAGGTTGGTAAGTGGAGACAAAGAAACACACTTTGGGTGAGAGAATACCCGACGAAAATACATGGGAGAGAGCGTGACTCGAGTTTGTGATGTGTATACAGTCTTAACCACGGGTAGCAAAGACAACCAAAAATGCAAAGTTTGAAATAATTAGGTGAGGATGTGAAAAGGGATTCAAATGGCGATTTAAAACCAAGGATTGAAGTGGGAAGACGATTTATGAGATAGACGACTGTCGGGAACGCAAAAGTCCAAAAATCAAGAGGCATGGATGCGTGAGACAAGAGAGTAAGACCCGTTTCAACGATATGGCGGCGTTCTCTTTCAGAAAACCCATTGTGCTCGGGTGTGTGGGGAGGTGTTGTAAAATGAGAAATTGGGTGGATAAAAATTGTTGTAAAGAAATAAATTCGCCGCCATTGTCTGAATAAAAAGATCCAATTTTAGATGAAAAACGATTTTCGACAAGAGCCTTGAATCTTGGAAATATTTCAGAAACCTGAGATTTTCGATGCATGGGATAAAACCACGTATAACGAGTATAATGATCAACAAAAATAACGTAGTATTTAAGCTCATCGAAAAAAATCACAGGAGACGTCCAAACACCGGTGTAAATGATTTCAAGTGGATGAGATGAAGTAACTGTAGAAACATAAAACGTGAGTTTATGGCTTTTGTTTCGTAAACACGCATCACATGAAGAAATATGACATGACGGCCGTAACGGCAAAGACGAAGACGAGATAACTTTATTCAAAATTTCAGAAGACATATGGCCTAGTCTAGAATGCCACTCGGACAAAGTGGACTTGACGCTAGTGAAAGCAGTAATAGAGGGAGAGTGCGACAGAGAGGTTGGTATGGAAAGGACGGACCACTCATACACACCATCTTTAAGAAGTCCTTGCTTTATTGGTGCCCCCGTGTTGAGATCCTTCACCTAAAAGTAATGGGGAAAGAATTCCACCGAAACATTGTTGTGAGTACATAGTTGATGAACTGATATAAGGTTTTTATGCATCAAGGGGGTACAAAGAACATTATAAAGGGATAAGTGACGAGAAGAGGAGGGTAAGGACAAAGAACCCGTATGTGTAATAGTAAGCCCAGAACCATCATCGAGTATGACACCGTCGTTGCCCGTGTAAGGGGCGTGAAGAGAAAGATTCACCAAGTCGGAGGTGACGTGGTGAGAGGCTCCGGAGTCTAGGATCCACGTCGGTGAAGTCTCAGAGGGAATAAAGCGTGTGAGGCATGATGAGCACTCAGAGGTCATGGTGATCCACCGCGTGAAGCAGAAGTGTTGGAAGACCGAGCCGGCGAGCAGAAGAGATGACAACGTCTGGCGCTATGGTCGTGTGTACCACAGAGTTGGCACTTTCCTTGGTAGCTGCGGGATTGGTCACCAAGCGAGGAGAAACGGGGATGAGTTGATCCTCGGGCGTCTGAATTTCTGCGGGAATCAAGACGCCATGGTCCACGAGATTTGTGATGGACATTGTTTGCAGTAGTAGGAAGCACCGGGGGAACCAGTTCGGCTGCAAGGAGATCCGCTTCATGGTTGAGAAATTTCTCGTGTAATTCAACAAAGGAGATGGTCGTATCCTTCGCATTCACAACGTCTTTGATTGGCTTGTATTCGTCACCAAGGCCCGCAAAGATGAGATCAAGAAGATCCTCGGGATCCATGGGTTTCCCAAGAAGAGACAATTCATCCGCCTTGGTTTTGAAGAAGTTCATGAAATCATCAATCGTCTTTGCACCCTTGGTGGAATGTCTCATTTGATCCTTGATTTGCTTGATGTGTCCGCGGCTGGAGCGTCCGTACGTGGAGACGAGGATGGCCCATGCATCCCCGGAAGAGGCGGCCGAGGCAACTAGTGCATGACAAGACATCGAGCCAAGGAAGGCTGCAAAAAATCAGCCGGTCTTGACGAAACCATGGTCCATAAGCCGGATTAGGAACCAGGGAATTGTTGACCACAAGGATCGGTACGGGTGCAAGGGACGGGTCGAGAAAACCATCGAGATTATAACCTTGGAGGATCGCACGGATTTGAATACTCCACGTGAGATAGTTCATCGTCGTGAATTTGGTGACGTTGGAAACATTGACATGTATCAAAGTAGAAATAGGGTTCGAGGAATTGTATGGTGTAACAATATCACTCGATGGAGATGAAGGAGTTCCGGCGGAGGTGGTGTCTGCGTCGGAAGCCATAATCGGCAGTGGAATTCAGAAACGTGTTCAGGATTGATGTCTTTCGACTTAGCGTTCTGATACCATTTAGGCAAATAGAGTTTTTGAATATTTTCCTTGATTAAATCAAGAACATACATCAAAATATATAGGAGGTTAAGATCCTATAAATAAGGAAACATAACAAAAATATAAATAAGAAAAATTAACAAACATATAAATAAAGAAAATTAACAAACATAAGAAGATTGATATCTAGGAGAATATTTGATAATATTCTCCTAATATTAAAGACCATTTAATAATAGAAACTGAATAAAATAGAATAACTTAAATAAATCTTGAACAAATGCTCGATCGAGCGGTGGAACTGCTTGCTTAAGCATTGTACAAGTCTTAACCCGCAATTTTGCAAAACTTAAGTATGTTTGGTCGAGCAACACCTGTGCTCGGTCGAGTCCTCCCACATTTTTCCATGCTCGGGTCGAGTGGTCAAGTCTTCAACATGCTTTATTTATTTAGAGAGTTTGCTCGGTCAAGCGAGTCTCTACTCGGTTCGAGCGCGTCGACCTCTATCTGCCAAGAGAGTTCACTCGGGTCGAGCGAAACTCTGTTCAGACCGAGTACCTCTAACTCTTATAGCTTCTTTCTCATTCTTACCTCTTTCACTTGTAGGTAAGTCACATAAGTTACTTTTGACAACTCTTAATTCTCATGTGGTGCCTTTTGCAAGTTCTTTTGTCACCATTCGACCGAACAAATTCTGCATTCTCTTAGTTTGAGCTCTTGTAACAAATCCTCGAGTTATTGGAGTCTCAGGTGGAGTCTCATTCTCATCATAGTGCCTACCAGAAGATAGCCTTTTTGGATTGTTTTCATATTATATCGTCTCATGATGATTTCAATGTTCATAAAGTGTGAGAATCCCAACAACCTCATGGATTTGTTTATACAGTCCTTATTTCCATAATATAGATTGTTTCTCTTAATTCTTTCATGGAGAACTGTTTCAATAATCAATTTTCGGCTATTTTTTTACAATACATCATTAACATCCGTATAAAAAATAACATTTCTTCAATTAACCTTCTTGCACATCTTACTATCCGTTGATGGGATAGTGAAAGTGTAGGTTGTGTCAAATATACCTCTTCCTAGAGCTCTCTATACAAAAAAAAATGTTTTCAAGTCCATATGTCTTATCTCATAGTCATGGTACGCTGCTATCACAAGTAGAATTCGAATAGGCTTGAGCATTGCCATATGAGAGAATATTTCTTCACAATTCATTCATTCTCATTGACTATACTCATTGGAACCTAGACGAGATTTATTGATCTCTTTCTAGGGCTGTAAAATGACTTGTCGGCTCGTGAGCCAGTTCTAGCTCGACTTATATTTGACTGAGTCGAGCTAGATATTTTTTAGCTCATTTAAAAAATGAGCTAACGAGCTGAGTTAGAAATGAATTAGAGCTTAGGCTAGCTCGCTCGCGAGTTGAGTAAATCACATGCAAAACACATATTTTTTATTTCTACACATGATACATATTCTTTGCATTAATTAAATACTATTTAAGAAAGAATAATATATTATTTACATATTATATTATTATTTTTTTCTATTTCTACCAAACTAATATATTTTTATTAACAAATAAAAAAAATTGAATTGTTTAAAAATATATGTTTATGTATTCGATATTTTATTTGATATTCCATAAAATTTTTTCCAATTATTTTTTATATTTAAATTATTTTTTTATGTTTTATATATTTTATTTGATTTGAGGATAAAAACATATAATATTAATATATTATAACTCTTTTAAATTAAATAATATAACTCACGAGCTAGCTCGTTTTTTGCCGAACTAAGTTGAGCTCGGATTTTCCAGCTTGCTTTGAAAACGAGCCGAGCTGAGCTGGAATTTTGTAGCACCCTTTGAAAACAAGTCGAGCTGAGCGAGCTCATTTTTCGTGAGCTGATGGTGAGTTGAGGAGAGTTGAGCCGAGCCAACTCATTTTACATCCCTATCTTTATCTTTCCATTCGCTCCAATATTTTTCTTGTAAACCCATTTAAAACCTAGTAGTCTAGAAATTGTTTAAGGTTCTATCAAAGTCCATAGTTTGTTGGCCATCGTGGATTCCATGTTATTTCACCACTTCTCAAAGTTAGAACTATATGTGTTCCTCAAAATAGCAGGTCATTATCAACATGATTTTCCCCATTCTTTTGCACCATTAGGTACAAATAATCAGGTGCATGCCAAAAACTTATAGACCTTTTTAAAAGAACTGCTTTTGTAACCTGTCATGAACTTTCAATAATTGAAGGTGAAACTCTCATATTCAACCTCAAAATATTACATCAAACAAAAAAAGGATTGCTCATGGGTCATCTCATGCTCTTGAACTTGTGTTGGATTTATAGATTCTTGGAGAGGTCGCACCTCTAACCACAAACACTTTGTTTTCGAAGATGTAATAGAGATAATTTCCCATCATTTCCTTGAGATATCATATAAATGACACTTACCCAAACTAACATCAAATTTATCCAATTATTGCCTCTTGATGAATCCGGACAACCTTATACCCTTGTATTTCCAATTCAGCTTATACTCCTTTTGTATCACATATGGAGTTCCAAACATTGATTTAGTGTGAACTTTGTTAAGAGAATAGGAAAGTTATTCTACGTATCCCCAAAGACTAATTGAAAGATCAATGAACCCATCATGGATGGTACAATATCTAATAAGATATGATTTTTTCTTTCCAAAACATCATTATACTGCAATGTTTCATGATAATTTTATTGCGATGAAATCTCATTTTACCATAGATAATCCATGCTAATGAGTAAGATCTCATAAACTTGACGACCTTTTATGTTTGCCTATCAACCTTACCGTGAAATCTTTTGTACATTTCAAAGAAATTTAATTTGTGTTTCACAAGATACACAATTCATATCTTGACATATCGTCAGTGCGTAATGACATAGGAGTACCATTCTCTAGCATGAATTCTCATCGTTCCTTATACGTTCGTATTTATGACTTTTAAAAGTTTGTAGTCGTTTCTCCAATGCCACTACATTTGCACTATTTCCCACTTATAGATTTAAATATCTTCCTCACATTTTTATACTGATCTTTAACCGCTGCAACATATCGCAGATGTTAAAATTACTGTCAATATCTAATATACACATATAACAAAACAAAGTAAAAGATTTCGTGAAGGTGGCGCTGGAGTTAGATCAATCCGTTGTGGGATCTATAGGGTCCGAATATCTAGTTTAAGATCTCCTTCGATAATGGGACTGGAATGAGCAAATCCATTGGATTGATTAACCCAATTGAGTGAACATCCTTAGTGCTTCGTTTGGTCACCGGTGAAGATCCTTTTAGCCAAACAAAAATTTATTACTTGATTTGATATTTCTTATGTCTTGTCGGCTGAATTCAGCATAATTCATAGTCTTCATATTTGTCCTCTATGCTTGAATTACAACCGAAATATCGGAATTCAATACCAAGATCAAGGGTTGAATCTTGCGTAAAAGCATTGTGTACAGGTAGGCAGATAGTTACTGACACGCCTCCGCATGAAAACACTTTTCATGTAGGTTATACATTTTTTAACCTTGAGAGTTGCAAGATACTCATTGCAATTTATATTCCGGTAATTCTTTTTTTTTTTATATAGAATAAATATTCAACATTGATATGGTCGCCATTGCTCTCGTTTGATTTGGGTCTAGTGACACCACTCTTAGATGCATTAAGCTTTCTCCTGGATCATTTTTTTGTTTTTCTTTTCTTTGAAAAGGATTTGACAACCATCACAACACCAAATCCCTTAGACATCTCTGATGCTATTTAATTCTCGTAATCAATCAGCATATTCAACACTTATGCAAATCATGGTATATCATGTTCATTTTATAACTAACAATGAACGGTGAAAACTTCTCATGGAGCAAATACAATATCATATCATGTGACAACTCTTTGCCCAACAAACACCCTAGTTTCTCAAGTTATTCTATAAGATCAATCATTTAAATAATAGGGTCCCACCAGCGTTTTCATAGCCAAATTGGACTTGAACAAAGTATTAGACAATCACAGTGTTCTACATCTTCTTCAGAGGCTCACTTGATTATTTATGATAGACCCATATCCTGATGTTGTTGCTAAAGTTCTGAGATCATCGACATCAAGATGATACACTCACATCCTCTAAATTTTTGAATTAAACATTGGTGGCATCAACATCATTTGCATGGGGTTCCTGCCTAATCGGTTTGTCGATCTTATCAGGAAAATTATTGTGCATGAGAACTAACCTCAAGTTATGGTACTAGTCATCAAAGTTTATTCCAACAAACTTGTGAACATCAAAGATAGCTTACAACGAGAGACATTCTTCTTTACTATTCAAGATATCTAGAAACAAAAACAAAAAACATACATCAACATAAGAACAACTCATAAACATTATTTAGAAATGAACTTCATCTAAACAATGTCAATTCCTAATCAATGCTACTATAACTATAGAAATCATATTTCTCATTAGCAGTCTAAACCCATCTAATAAGAGTGAACTCTCTAGTTGTCAAGTTGTTTATCAAACATACTAATAGGTTGCATAAGCATATTAGATGCATGAAACTTAGATAATATTTTTTTCATCATATCATAAAGGGGTGGGTATTTCGGGTTATCCGAACCGACCAAACCCGAATAACCCAACCCATGAGATATATTGGTTTTATAAAAAACCCATATGAGTTCAATATAAAAAACCCAAATGGGTTTGGGTCGGTCCGGGATAACCCGAGGAACCCGAACAACCCGAAAAAAAAGAAAAAAAACTAAACAAACCCTAACCCTAAATCGTGAGTCACTCACACGTTTCACTCAATACGTTTAAAACCCGTTTAAAACACGTTTAAAACCTAAATTACCCGTTTAAAACCCAAATTACCCGTACTTCAATAACCCAAAAAACCCGAAGAACCCGAATAACCCGAAATATCTAAATAACCCAAATACAATTTAAGGTTTTTGGAGTTCAATGTTTCAAAATCCGAACAACCCGAACCCGGATTGAAATCCAAGGAATCCGTCCCGAAAACCAAATGGGTTTTTTTGGATTCAATTTTTTATAACCCGAGGAACCCGAACCCGAGGAACCCGTCCTAAAACCTAGATTGCCCACTCCTAATATCATAATCAATTATAGTTTCACCAAATAATTTCATTTGTGACCTAATTCCAAATATTATTAAGTTATATTCATCAATACTTTCAAAACATTGAAAATGAATATGCATCCAGTCATAACGTGCTTTTAGAAAAAACAATATTTTTATAGTATCATACCTCTCTTTTTAGCGATCTCCAAAGTCTACATGATCTTTAACCATGAAAATTTTAATTTTCATTTCATAATGGAGGTAATAATGGATAAATATCATGAATTTTGTCTTATCTTGATTGGATGAATTATTTGAAAGACCAGTGATCTCCTTGAAATCTTTATCTTCCAATGAATTTACGCATCCAAAACCCACGATAAATCATTTTGTCGATTATATCAAGAACTTTAATCTCGAGTTTAATCAGGTTTGAAAGATGAACTATATGAATAGAAAAATAAGTACGTAACTAAAAATATTAAATATAAGATTCAACCGTAACTTTTATGATACATAAGATCCATGTAGTAATACAAAAAATACTTGATTAATAATTTAAAAATTAATTACTTATAATAAAAAACTCTACGTGCTGATAAATAAAGAACATTAATGATGAGAATGAGGCTCAACCTGAGATACAAACAACACAAGAATAGGTCACCAGAGCTATACTAAGAGGATGTAGAACATGTTTGTTCGATTGGTGGCGGATGAAATAGTTAAGGATATAGAACATGTTTGTTCCATAAGTGAACGAAGTCGAGAGGAGCAAGAAGCTAGGAGACCCAGAGGCGCTCGGCCCGAACAACGTTCTATTTGCTCGAGCGAACTCGCTAGGCAGCAGAAGATCGATACCATAGAACAAAGGAGTGTGTTGAAGGATTGATCGCTTGGTCTGAGCACTAAGGGAGTTAACCGAGCATAGTTGTCGTTAGACCAAACATACTTTAGTATTTACGAAATTAGTGTAAGACTTGAATGGTGCTCGACCAAGTAGTTATACCGTTTGATCGAGCATTTATGTGAGGTTTAGTTATGTTGTCTTATTTATTTAGTTTTCATTATTATTTGGTCTCTAAAATAGAGGGCCCTTTGTATCAATTATTATCTAAGTTTTGATTAATAAAATTGTTTTTTTCTTGCTAATCCTCGATATTTAACTATTGGATCTTGGAAAGATTATGGTTTTGATCACAAGTGTCATGGTGTCATTCACTGCATCTGAGATTCTCTAGTCGGGTTGTATGTTAGGTTACTAACGGGGTAGCGGAAGCTTTTTTTAACAATCCAAATATAGATCTAGTCATGTTTCAGGAAGAGATCGACAAAAAAAAAAACGGTTCTTAGGGTTACCTGTTTTGGAGTATACAAACGATTTTAGGATGTGAGCTCCGAATATATGACACCTTTATAATATCCATATTGAAATCTCTCTTTGCTTTTTCCTACGAATCTGATCACGCACAAAAATGGTTCTTTCTCTGTTCTATGTCTCTATTTTGACGGCTAGGGTTTTGATTCAATGAAATAATGAATCATCTACAAAAAAATGTTTCTTATTTTCCTTTTATAACACTTAATTTTTAGGTATTTACAAAATAACCCCACATATATTTAAATATTACATTTTGGCACCATATTTTCAATCTCCCACTTGCCTTAAAGTAAAATCTCAAATAGTCTAAGTATATGTATCTCCATACACATATATGTTTGTACATCTAATGTATAACCCTCAGAGATAAATCAAGTATGATAATATTCTTCGGTGCTAGCAAACGAATATAATCGTATCTCACACTAACTTTTGTACAATCATAAGCAAAAACTGAAATGCTCATTAGGGTATGACCTCATAGGTTCATCACTAAATCAGTATGTAATTAGTTTTCACTAATTGACTGATTGAGATTGGCGTCTGGTAACATTCCTCAATGATCGAATAGCGTGGAGTAACATCCTTATTCATACGAGTAGTAACTTTACTCACAAAGAACTGTGGTGAAGATGAAGTTAGTATTTCCTTCCGTCATTACAACTCCGCATAAATCCTAAGCATGGTTTTACTGTCAAACCTTATAAGAATGATCAATTATGTTTCATGCCAATCATAACCGACTGGTGAATGAACCCAAGAAACTCTTTTCTTAATTCATTCGTGTAACCCTGACCGAGGATTTGTTACAGTCGTTATGATAGCTGACAACATAGAACTCAAACTCATACAAAGAGTTGACAATCTCATCTTGATCAGTCAGTAACTACATAAGCATCTAATTACTTCCAATATCTATCCAGTTATTACAGAAAAATACTAGGTGTCTAGAATAAAAGAATAATAGATAGAATGCTAGTTACTATGTTGATCCCAAGTCTAAGGAAATACCTAACATTCCAATTCTTTAGAGAAATCTTATTGACAAATTATTGGTTATTTAACCATTCAGAATCCCTTTGGGTCAATTCAGTGATCACATCTCTACGTTCATCACGCACATAGGTGACATAGTAAAAGTGATCTACTAATTTCTATCACCATAGAAGCCATCACATACATGTTATTCTTTCCAGATCATTAAAGTCCGGTTAGTGATGAACGAACAAGAACAATTTAGACTAAGTCTTACCAAAATTTGACTCTATTAGTTATGATCTTTATCATAACATTAAGTTTCTATACTTAATCATGGACTCTATCATACAGGAATATATCATGGATACACTCGTAGGGCTTCCTTGCTTTGCTTCACGTAAACCCTCGAAAACCTAATAAAAAATGGAGAAAACACATATGTGCCTTTATATTTTGTTAGTGAAAACACATACGGTTTAACATTTTTTTCGAAATGAAACCTTTTTCAAAATTGAGAGGAAGGAGCGAGAGGTGATTTCGAAGTTGAGAGCAATTTCCAGCAATTTTCGATCGATTTTCAATAATCTTCGAGTGATTTCCATCGATTTTTGAGCGATTTCCAGCGATTTTTGAGGGTCTCATGGGTCACATGAAAATAAATGATGTTAAAAAAATACATAACTCGTTAATAGTCTCTACAACAATTTCTAACATATGTTACAACTAGTTCTAGCTCGCCATGTCCCTCAATCCAATCCTCAGCTTGTGTTTGTCAAACTCATGTGACCTAAGTGCTTTCGTGAACGGATCTGTTATGTTTTCCTTACCATCTAATTTTTGGCTTTTAACGTCCCCACGCTCAATGATTTATCATATAAGATGGTAATTTCGCAGAACATGCTTCGATTTCTCATGAGACCTTGGTTCCTTCATGATGCGTATCAGAGTTAAATAACCTAAACTACCCGCAAGTGCACGGCACGTATGTAGTATTTTAGGTGTCGATCCCACAGAGACTACGCAACACTACCTAAACTCGAACTAGGAATCAAACTTGCTAACGAAAGAATGTGGATGAGGAATGAAATACTGAAAGTAAATAAACTACTCGGGTTCTAACAATAAGATAAACGTCCTAGGAAACCGGTTTTACCACAAGACTACCGAAACCAACGATCAACCTATCTATCATGCAATCCCAGTTAAAGCCCTCTAAGGCAGACGATCCTAACATGATATCTACCCTCTCTCAAGGCATAGACACGTGATCTAGACAAGTTGCCCCCTACTTTCGTGGCTGACACCATGAACTAAACCCATAAACTCTGTGATTCGCCCGTTCACCCTCAACCGTTGCTACCCTACTTTCGTGGCCTAACCTCGGTTGTTCTAAACCTGATCTTCTAGGACTATAATTCTCCTTTCGGTCCTTCTCCTAATCTCTAACACATGTATTTACGTGGCCTTTGTAAACACAAGTAAATTCAAGCACTCAGATAAAGAATAGATGAACTAAAACGGGAAGATGCATTCAAAATAGATCAAAAGTGGTTCCGGGATAGCCAAGGGCTAATCCCTTCTCCTAGAACAAACAAACTACTCGCTCATGCGTCTGTAAAGAAACATAAACATAGTAGAAAGTCTAAGGAACATAAAAACCAAACAAAACCGAAGTGGTGGTGCTCGATCTCCAATGCTCCTCGCTTGTCTCCTCGCAAGAATCTCCTTATCTTCTACTGAATTGATCTCCAATCTAAGCTTGCCGTAATGACGTCTTTTTGCCTCCTTTTAAGCCTCCTAAGTCGGTCTAGATGTTGCCTACATTGCCCCCACGAGTCCCCTTTGTTTTAAGTTAAGTTTACTTAACTTAAAAGGTAGTTTCGGGCCGCGACCCGCTCGGGCATTGAGTGTGCCCGCTCGGGTGCGGCTAGGGTGGAACGCGCGGAATGTGTGCTGGAATGCATGCCCGA
>CM071867.1:9810591-9882690 GCA_036759665.1 Gynandropsis gynandra | reverse complement strand
GGGGATCCTCATGGTTTCCACCCATGAATTGCTTCTGATAAAGCATGTTGATCATTGCTGGCTTAATCTCGAATTGTTCTCTTGCAACAGCAGGCATCCTTATGGATGTTTGCACGTTGTTCATGTTCGACACCACGTAATCCCTTAGACGACGTGGTGGAGGAGCCTGTAATTGCATATGTCCATTGCCGTTGGAAAACAACAGGAGCTTAGATCTCAGATGGAGTCTCTGAGCACTCATGTGAAGATTTTGGAAAATTCCATAGCACAACAGGCCGCCTCATCCTCTCGGAATCCCGAACAGCTTCCCGGTAAGCCCGATCTTAACCCGAGAGAGTATGTGAATGCTATTTCTGTGTGCAGCGGTGATGTGGTTGAGAATTTGCCCTCGAAAGAGCGAGGGAATGCTGCTGGTATGTCCATGAATATAGGCCAAGGTAAGGTTGTGATTATGGAAGGATTCGAACCAGATTTAGATAAGCCATACGTTGCTCCTCCGGCGTACGTACCTCCGATACCGTTTCCTCAACGATTGATAAGCAGTAACAACCAAGAGAGAGTGGGCAGATCTACAGAAGGTCGCAAGAAGCTAGACATCAACATGCCATACGTGGAAGCAGTCCTAAAGATGTCTAATCGTGCCAAATTCATCAGAGAAGTAATGTCCAAAGAGAAGCACACCGAAGAGAACGAGACAGTAGCACTCACCGAGGAATGCAGTGCAATTCTTCAGAACAAGCTGCCACCTAAGCTAAAGGACCCCGGAAGCTTCTCCATCCCATGCACAATAGGTAATCTCGATATTGAAAATGCTTTGTGTGATTTAGGAGCAAGCGTGAGTATCATGCCACACTCAGTTTTCAAGCGGATGGAGTTCGAGAACCTTAAACCGACGAAAATGTCTCTACGTCTCGCGGATCGTACGGTAAGACATCCGGTGGGAATCATTGAAAACGTTCCCACCATGGTAGGTAAGCTTTGCATTCCCACTGATTTTGTTGTACTTGAGATAACGGAAGACGCTAGAACACCTATTATTCTTGGTAGGCCGTTCTTAGCTACTGCAGGTGCGACGATAGACGTACAACAAGGAAAGCTGTCCCTACGTGTCAAAGACAAAACGATCGAATTCGTCCTGCCCAGACCCATGGACGAATCACCACTCAAGGAGTCTTGCTTTACAGTAGATTCACTGGACGAGTTAGAGAAAGACACGCACGATCAAGTAAGTGTTTCCGATTCTCTTTTACGGTATTTGACACAAGTTGGCGACAATGCAGGATTTGCGGACGAAGGAGCTGAGATGTACACGAAATTCATGAGTGCAATTACAGCACTAGGAGACGTCCCATGGGAGGAGATACCACGTGATATGCATGCTGATTTCATAGCGGAGAAAGCATTCGAGCTTGAGCCCGACCCGCCGCCTTATTCTCGGTATGAGTACGTTGATTCCGATAAAACATATCTTGCTGTTTTAAATGCTAACATGAGTGCAGACGAGATGAGAAGACAGCCCACACGCGTGAAGAAGCGTAAGAGGCTCAGCTCTTCAATATGTATGTACGGGAATTATAGGGAGGACAGCCACGAACCTTCACTCGAAATTCAAAGGAGGCTGCACCCGCACTTGCACGAGGTAATGGAAAAAGATGTCATTAAACTTTTCAACGCAGATACCCCTTATCCAACCTTGGACAGCAAGCAAGCGAACCCCATGCATGATGTGCCTAAGGGATGGCACGACGAGAAGACCCTACCTCATGACTTCCAATCAGGTGATTTCGTTCCACTTTCTAATTCTCGACCTAAGTCTTTATCGGGCAACCTACTGCCTTATTGGTCTGATCCTTTTCAGGTACGAGACATGGAACTAGGGAGTGATGCGGGTGACACGTTCAACGCCAATGGACAGCGGCTTAACCTCTACCAAGCCGCTCAACCGATCGAAAGTGGAAACTCCATTTCCCTTTCCGATCCACCCGTCGCGCACGCATGAGGAATGGAGACGTCAAAGCTTAATGACGTTAAATAAGCGCTTTCTGGGAGGCAACCCAGCTATTTGTTTTTACTTTTCATGTTTAAGACTCGATTATTTAATTTCCATAAAAAAAACAAAAAAAAAAATAACACCACAAACGTGCTTCACTTCCTTCATCCTCCATCGGAGCTTCACGTCGAGGACGCCGTTCAATTCAAGTCTGGGGGAGCAGCTCACGTTTGTCAGGTGATTTCGTTTCATTTTCCTTTGATTTTTAGTTTTTAGGTTATTTTTGCGATTTTTAGTTCGTTTTTGTTTTCATTGAGTCAGAGTCGTCCCAAGGCACTTGTCCGGTGCCACGTTTTGAGATGAACCCCGAACTTAGGAATGCTTAAGAGGTTGACCTTTTCCGTTAGACTTTGCATGATTGAGCTAGGTTGTCCTATGCGTTAGAGCTTATTAGTCGGCTGAAAAACAATAGGTCGTAGTTCTAGGGAATCCTAGTGTTACTTGTGGGGAAGTTTAGACGAGGTTGCTAGGCTAGTTTATCGTTTATTCTTTCTACCCAGATGGTTATACTTCGTGTAGATGACACTTTACTTTGGTTACATTGAGGATCATTGGATCATATAAAATCGAGCTTGTTTTGCAGATTAAAAAGCACACACTAACACTCCGCTGTCGATAGAAATAGTGCCTAATAAGCATGATCAAAAATCGATATGAGTGCATCGACCTTGTTACTCCTTCGGTGGCTCGGGTCTAAGTGGTGGGTTGGCGATCATCTTTCTACGTCCTAAGGGCAAGGCACAAAAAGCCACCTACTCCGCTGCACTCTCACACGAGATGCATGAGTATACCGTCATCGGTAGTCTGGGTCTAAGTAGAGGCTAGATCCCTTCAAATCCGACGTCCTAGAAGCCTAGTGTGTATGCAAAGAAAAAGAAGAAAAGAAAAGAAAAGAAAAATGGAAAAATAAAAGAAAACAAAAGAAAAAAAAGAAAAAAAGTCATAAAAAGAAAACAAAAAGAAGAAAAAGAAAAAGAAAAGAAAAAGAAAGAAAGAAGCTCGGAAAGAAAGAAACAAGTATCCTCGGTTGACCTAGGTTTAGCATAGTCTGAAGTCTTGTCTGGTGGAGGGAGTTACGGTAGCGTGTCTAGTCTCCTTTGATTTACTTTCTTATGGGTAACCGTGGTGGACCTAGGATTAAGGCTGAAAACTCGAGTAGGCCGAATTTGCTCACAATATGCTAGTTGATCGGTTAGGCTCGCTTTAGCGGTATCTCTAGGAGAAGGGGGATTCTCGTATTTTCATACCCCATGTATTCCACGTTTACGTTTGCTTAGGGACAAGCAAACATTCAAGTCTGGGGGATTTTGATCATCTCGTTTTCATACGTATTTCTTGCACGATTTAGGAGACGTTTTTGATACATATGTGATGTTTTACGTATGATTCCGTATCCGTTTTACTTGCTTTCGTGCTTTTCATGTTCTTACAGGTTTTTACGCGTATTTGGACCATTTTGGAGCTAAAGGAACATGCACGGAGCTAAGGAGCAACTTGGGGGATCATCACGGGACAAACGGGACGAGATTGAGCATGGAAAAGCCTCACCCGGTCGGGCACAACCCTTGCACGATCGGGCAAAACCTACGGCCAATTGTGTGGACCATTTAGCACGACTCGGGCAAGCATTTAGGACCATTTTGCCTTGTGCCCGAGCGGGCACACATGCCATGCCCGATCGGGCACCATTCCAGCCCCACAGGACGCGCACAAACTCCCCTAGACGCACCCGAGCGGGTACACTCACTACCCGAGCGGGGCGCGGCCCGTAACTGCTCAAAACTTAAGTAAACTTAACTTAAAACATAAGGGAACTCGTGGGGCAATTAGGGCAACAATTGGACCGACTTAGGAGGCTTAAAAGGAGGCAAAAAGACGCCGTTACAGCAAGCATACAGAGGAGAACAATTCAGCGAAGACAGCGCAGATTCTTGCGAAGAGATAAGCGAGGAGCATTGGAGATTTTAGTTTATCTATTCTCTATTTGAGTGCTTAAATCTACTTGTGTTTGTGCTGATCACGTAGATGCATGTGTTAGGGATTAGGAGAAGGACCGAAAGGGGAATTCTAGTCCTAGAAAGTCAGGTTTAGAACAACCGAGGTTAGGCCACGAAAGTAGGGTAGCAACGGTTGAGGGTGAACGGGCGAATCACAGAGTTTATGGGTTTAGTTCATGGTGTCAGCCACGAAAGTAGGGGGCAGCTTGTCTAGATCACGTGTCTATGCCTTGAGAGAGGGTAGATATCATGTTAGGATCGTCCGCCTTAGATAGCTTTAACTGGGATTGCACGATAGATAGGTTGATCGTTGGTTTCGGTAGTCTTGTGGTGAAACCGGTTCCCTAGGACGTTTGTCTCATCGTTAGAACCCAAGTAGTTTAGTTACTTTCAGTATTTCATTGCTTATTCACCTTCTTTCGTTAGCAAGTTTGATTCGTAGTTCAGGTTTAGGTAGTGTTGCGTAGTCTTTGTGGGATCGACACCTAAAATACTACACACGTGTCGTACACTTGCGGGTAGATTAGGTTATTTAACTCTGATACGCATCAGTTCTCTCTCTTCTCGGGTCTTAAGACAATCTTTCTTAGAGAGATTAATTTCAGTTCCTATCGAAAGATAACCTTTCTTAGAATTTTCTATGTTGTATCATCTTACGATACCGTCAATGTAATGGGACTCGAACAATCCAAGCAACCTCTTTTATCTATCTCTATAGATCTTTATATCTAAAATATAGGTCGCTTCTCCTAGATCCTTTGTGGAGATCTGATCAGACAACTATGACTTTGTCTTTTGCAAGTCTGGTATGTCATTCCCTATGAGCAATATGTCATCTACATATAGCACAAAGAAGACAACCGTGCTCTCACTAACCTTCTTGTACATATAAGGTTCTTCTTCGCATCTAACAAAGTTTAATTGTTTAACTCCTTTGTTAAAGTGAATGTTTCAGCTTCGAGAAGCTTGCTTAAGTCCATAGATGGACCTTTGAAGCTTGCACGCCATGTCACTTTGAGATGGCAATATGAAACCCTAGGTTGAGTCATATAGACTTCTTCTTGGACTTCTTCGTTAATAAAAGATGTTTTCAAGTCCATTTTCCATATCTTATAGTCATAGTAGGCAGCTATAGCAAGTAGAATCCAAATAGATTTGAGCATTGCCACAGGGGAGAACATTTCTTCATAGCCAATCTATTCATGTTGACTATAACCCTTGACATCTAGACGGGCTTTATAGGACTGTACCTGTCCATTCGTTCCAATCTTCTTCTTGTAAACCCATTTACAACCAATTGGTCTGGAAGTCTAAAAAAAAATTAACCAAATTTCATACTTCGTTGATCTTCATAGATTACATCTTGGATTCCATGGCTTTCAACCATTTCTTAGAATCTGGACTTTGCATAGCTTCTTGAAAAGTCAACGGTTTGGTATCTCTATGATCAATCACGTCTTCTTGCATCATCAGATTCAATCTTTTAGACGCACGCCGAGAACAAGTA
Organism: Gynandropsis gynandra; assembly: GCA_036759665.1. NCBI lineage: Eukaryota > Viridiplantae > Streptophyta > Magnoliopsida > Brassicales > Cleomaceae > Gynandropsis > Gynandropsis gynandra. The sequence goes on along the minus strand of CM071867.1, from coordinate 9,877,136 downwards.
AACCTTCGCAAAGAGGCTTGTGCAATAGGTCCTACTTATGTCGGAATTTCATATTGAACTTATTCTGGAACAGGTCTTGAACTAGTTCCTGAACTGGTTCTTGAACTTGTTCTTAAGCAGATGCTCTCACGTCAATGTTTGAAGATGGACCCCTTGGGTTCAACAGTAGATCACTCAGCCAAGGTCGCTCACTTGATACCTGATGCCCTTGAGCTCGGGTTGGTTTATTGGATTCCTGAATTTCATCAATAACTATTTCTCCACCATGAATTCCTTCTTCAGAAAATTCCTTATTCCAGAAGGTTGCAGTTCTAATTACAAACACTTTGTGCTCAGAAAGGTGGTAAAAATAATATCTCATAGTTTCTTTGGGATAACCGATGAATCTACACTTATCAAACCTATCATATAGCTTGTCTGATTGCAGTCTCTTTAAGAATGCAGGACAACCCTAAACCCTTATGTGTTTCAGTTTGGGTTTTCATCATTTCCATTCTAATATAATGCTTTAGATACGAATTTAATGGAAACTTTGTTCAAAAGATAGGTCGCCCCTTCTAAAGCATAAACCCATAAATTTATTGGAAGATCTATGAACCCCATCATGGATCAGATCGTATCTAATAAAGTCTGATTTCTCCTTTCAAATACACCATTTATGTTGAGGTGTCCCGGGAGAAGTCCATTGTGACAAAATCCCATTTTGTCTTAGATAATCGAGAAAACCATAACTTAGATATTCTCCACCATAGTGAGACCTCAACACCTTGATACTCTTTCCAATTTGTTTCTTCACGTCACTGCGGAATCTTTTGAACATTTTTAAAAGATTCATATTTATGTTTCATAAGATACACAAACCGATATCTTGACATATTGTTAGTGAAAGTGATGAAATACGAATATCCACCCTTAGCTTGAACTTTTATAGGTCCACATACATTAGTATGTACGAGTCCTAGAAGTTTCGTAACTCTGTCTATGGTTCTAGTAAATGGAGATTTGTTATTTTATCTCTGAGATAAGACTCACAAGTTTCATATGATTCATAATCATAATGGCCCAGAATGTCATCTTTATGCAACATGTTGGTTCTTTTCTCACCTATATGACTAAGTGTACAATGCCAAATGAAAGTCTAGTTTATACGATCATCCAACTTTCTTTTATGACAAGAAACATGCATGCTAATAGATTCAACATTCACATTAAGTAAGACATAAAAACCTTGTTGAAGATAACCATTCACACATTAATCATCACCATGATAATTTGAGCAATGAAAACTATCTTAAAACCATATTTATCTAACATATAAATGAAAATGATGTTAAATAAATTTCAGAACATAATATCAGGGTTCTAACAATAAGGTCTTTCCTGTAGGTATACAAAGAGAAATCGATCATATGGCTAGAGCAGCAACACTTGCGCCATTTCTAACCTTCAGACTGAATTCTCCTCTCTTGAACCTTTTATTGATCCTTAGCCCCATCAACATATTGTAGATTTTAAGCTGCTACCCATTTAGATGAATCAATACTCACTTAGATAAATCAATAGTAGTTAAAGATATCATGAAAACATTTTCCATGGAAGTCTTACCCCATTTATTGTCACCAAGAGACACATGTATTTCTTGTAGTTCCTCTTCTACTGACCCTTCTTCTTACAGAAGAAACACTCAATATCTGACTAATGTCCTGCTAGTAATGCCCTTGGCTGGGTCACACCAGCCTTAGATGCACTTTGCTTGTTTTTGGGCCTTTTCTTGCCCTTACTGTTCTTAGAAGAGGATTGACCCCCTAACAACGCAGTACTAGACCTTTTCACCTCCGTGAATATCTTCTTCTAGTAATCCGTAAGCATGTTATGCATCACATGCAAATCGATGTCCATCTTGTTCATGTTGAAGATAACAATGAATGGTGAAAATGAGTACATGAGTAACTGTAAAATTAGATCATGTTGCAACTCCTTTCCGAACGTGCACCCGAGTTTCTCATGCTGTTCTATAACACTTATCATCTTTAGTACATGGGGCAACATCGAGGATTTTACAGTCAGACTGGGATTGAAAAAAGTCTTCGACAATTGATACCTTATAATAAGACTTTGCGATCCATACATCTTCTTATGTTGTTCGATGATCTGTGGAGGAGTCATATCCTCATGCCTCCTTTGGAGTTCAACACTTATCGACACCAAGACGGTGCACTTTACAATAGTGTTATCATCATCATGCTTCACAAAATCATTGATGGCATCTTGATTCACGAGTTTAGGGACGACAGGAGTTGGTTTATCGATCACATTAATTAGCTTCTCATGAGTCAAAACCAGCCGCATATTAGGTTGCTAACCTCGAAGTTATCCCTAACAAGCTTGTGGGTCTCAAGATGGTACGCATGGACAAAGAAGACATATTCAAAAAATCTGTGACTAATTAAACAAGGAAAACATAAGCAACTGGGAATGGACATCAGAATATCATAAATACATGGACTTTTATCTAATGACATGCATGCTAATCAATGTTGCAATTACATTAGAAATCCAATTTCATATTAGCATTAACCTACAACTATATGCTTGAGCCCCTTGGTTGTCAAGACCTTTCCCAAACATATAAAGCAGGTTTATCACAGATTATATCACCATAAAATTCATATCTAAACATGTTACTCTACATTTCATAGTCACCTGATTGTCAGGTCATTCCTATTAATATAGTTGAGTTCATCATTCACCTTATGGTCAAATAACAATTAAGTTCATGTTCCCTGGATAGTCTACACATTTATAAGAACTAAGTGTTTCCTTTCCTTAAACATATCATGTTATAGACACAATAATCTAATTTTTGAACTACATGCCTCCTAGTTGTTAGGTCGTTTTGATACACGCCTCTGGTCGGAGCTCGGGATACGTACGGAGAATCTATTATACCTCGATCGCTCGAGTAGGATTCGTTGTGTCAAGGAGGTTTTCTTGACTGACCTAAGGGCAATTTTCAAGAAAATTGTCCTTTCACGGTGGATGGATGTGGATGATGGAGGAGGATATCTTGACTAGCTTAAGGGCTCTCTTCAATTCTTCCGGTGATGGTGGATGATAGAGGTTGATGGTGGTTTTTGAAGTGTTTATGGTGAAGACATGGAAACCATAAGAGGTGCGGAAGCCTCTTAATACAGTCAGATATGACTTCAATTGTTCATGGAACAAGTTGAAACATTGTGTTGATGAACAATCAAGAAAATAAAAGAGTTTGTTCTCTAAAAATTATAGTCTTCCCTTATAAATGGGGTGTATTCTTTTATATAGGAGAAGATCCACCCCAAATTAAGTTAAATACATAAATACATGATTACAAATTTATCTACTTGTCGTTTAAGAAGATTTCCTAGTCATTTAGAATCTTCAGTGGAGGAAAGTAGGTGATCCGGTGGGATATGATCAGGTTGAGAAGATTTCCTAGCCGTCCGAGATCTTCAGAATAGGAAAATAGAAGATCTGGTGGAATAAAATCAGATTTTGGAGAGATTTTCCTAGTCGTGAAATAAATATGAGATATTTATTTCCCGCCTTTCCTTATCTGTGTCACCCGAGCTTATCGGTTTCAGGGGTGCGCATCACGGTCCAATTCAATGTAGAAAACCAACGTGGGTTTTCCATGAGTTGAGATAAAACTGTTGGATATCATTGGTGGAGGAAAATACAGGACTTGAAGGGATATTGATATCTTTGGGCATCTTCTTATCCGTTGGACATGATAAGGTAAGATCTTTATATTTCATCCTTTTAAATCCATGTGGTATGAGCCCTTCAGTAATTCCTCATTATTATCCCCTGACTCACACATTTGCTTTTCTGCCATTGACGGCTTGTTCCATAAGCTTCTGATCTGGCCATGTGCAAGTAGTCCTCGATAACGTTTCTCCATTTTGTTCTTTGGTTTAGTGTCTCATCAGGGTGATCCTCTTTTGGTGCTGTGGCACAGCCGAGGACCTCATCACGTTAAATGATAAACAATTTATCATTAGAACACAATTATTTTGGATGAGACAAAAGAGTGATTCAGACCACTCATCTCAAGTGTCATGATATTAGACTTCAGAGATTTAGCTCGATCGAGTTGTCACTGCACTCAATCGAGTCACAATCCCTTGTCCTCGACATCTGGTTTTGCTCAATCGAGTTTTCATACAACTCGATCAAGTCAAGGATTCAGGAAATAATTATGACTCAGTCGAAGTTTCATACAACTCATATGTGTGAAGAGTAGCTCGGTCGAGTGGTCATACCGCTCGATCAAATGGAATTCTAGAAAACTTTGCAAACCCTAATTTTCGTTCGATTGAGTCGTCAAGTGGCTCGATCGAGCCATACTTTACGAAGCCCATCGACATCTCTATCGACTCTATCGAATCGTATCATGGCTCGATGGAGCGATCACTTTTTTGGGACGAAACATCACAATGTTTATGCTTCAGTTTGATCGAGTCAGACTACCACTGGATCGAGTTGAACTCTCAGGCTAGAATCCTAATCGCAATTTTCGACGAATTTTGATATGTTTCTTCCCAAATTGATCCAAAATCCTAAATACAGACGACCAGGCTCTAGTACCACCTTTGGGTTGCTAACGAGGTCGCATAAGCATTTTTTAAAAATCCGAATATAGAACTAGTCATGTATTAAGGATCGTGTGGGGGTTCACCAAAGCATAAAGAATGGTTCTTAGGGTTAGCTGTTTCGGCGAATACGAAGCCTCTAGAGTATACACACCGAGATCTGCCTTTGTTTTCAATTTTTGATGTGAAACTTATCACGAACGGAAACTGTTCTTTCTCTGTTCTTCGTCTCTATTTTGGCGGCTATGGTTTTGATTTAGGAAAATAATGAATCGTCTACTAAATACTATTTTATGTTTATCTTTTTATAACACTAAACTTTTAGGTATTTATAAAATAATCCATGACTATTTAATATTATATTTTTGACACCATACTTTCATTGTAGTCATGTTTTATGACGTACTTTCTTCATAAATACAAGGTGTAAATTCCATTATCGACTTGTTAATGAGTTTAATTCCAATTTCATCCATTTAATGATAGAACATCGATTTAAAATCATATTGAATAAATATTTAAAAAATAAATTAAAAATTCTTTTATTTGAATGATTGTTTTATCCGTGAGTAATATTAATTTATAGAATCTATAAAATAGATAAAGAGATAAAAGATTTATAATTATGTAGAATTAATATATAAAATGAGTGAGTAATGATAGAAATAATTTGAATGGTGAATGAAGATATTTAATATTATATGATAATATTTTACTTAACTTCTTTTTGTTAAATTATGGAATGAATTTAACCGCTATCTGCATTAAATCTATAAAAATCAACTTCTTTAAACTCAATCAATTAATTAAATAATTTGTGCAAAGCAAATAAATTTAATTTTTCAAACTTTCAAATCACTAGATTACCATAGAAAATTTATGACATTCAGCGATTACAATTCAAAATTAATTGAGTTACACTTGATTTAAAAAATATCTTAAATGTAAAATTATATACTAGAATAGAAAAGAATAGATTTAAGAGGTGAATAAGATAGTTGATTAAATTTTAAATTTGAAAATGGATAATATTAAAATTAGTAATAACTCGATTAATAAATTAATCAAGTTTATACCACACGTAAACATAACATGTTACAAATTCACACAGTCCACTGATCACTTGCCTTCAAAGAATTCCACGTCACCCCTAGTTTCTTTAGTATAACCCTGCCTCACACTCGTGCGATTGAAAATCTAAAGATAAGCGTGACACGATATATATATCTATATATACATGCATGCATGTGTGTATGTGTATACTAGTTCTGTCTGTTTATGAAAATTTTAGATTTTGCTCTCACAAAGTGGAAGTCAGGAAGTTTCACCTTTTTTTCTTTTTATAGAGGGAGAGGGAGAGGGAGAGGGAGAGGGAGAGAATCTGTGTGTAGGTTTTGAGTTCGTCGAAATCTGGGAATCTTCTCTTAACACTGATTGATTGAATGCTTAAACTCGGAGAAACCAATCGGCGTTATCCGAAATCGGGACCTATGGCGTCCCGCGGTTCCTGATCCCTTGTGTTCCCTGATTCCTCACGGCTGTTGATTCCTTTTACCATTCGATTTCCGGAGAAAGAGAGAGAGAGAATGAATGGTTGTGATGAGGTCTCAGCAGTTCCGGCAGACCTACCTCCGCCGCTGGAATGGAGATTCTCTCAGGTATTTGGAGAACGCAGCGCCGGAGAAGAAGTTCAAGAAGGTAGGTTTCGATTCACTTGTGTGTATATATAAATGTGGTATCCGTACATCTGTGCTTGATTAGCATCTGCTTTGTAGTCTTGCCATTGGATTCTGTAATATTAGGGTTTGCTTTGTATGCATAGATCTATGATGGTCTTTGGATTGCCGAGTAATTATGTTTCGTATGTGGGTAACTAAAAAGTTTTGGTTTTTGGTTGAGTTTGTGGGATGGTTGGATGCGTAGTGGCTCTCTGTGTATCAGCTTATTCCACAAGAATGTCAGGATATAACTGTTGAAGTTTCTAATATAAGCTCGATTGCATCTGTAAGTTTGGTTATCCAACTTGGTGAAATACAGCTCTCTTCTGTTTGCATGTGGTAGCTTTGAGGTATAGTTAAGTTGTGTTTTCTGTCAGGTAAAAACAGGAAGGTGAAAGTTGAGTTCACTGATGGGATGGGTGTTTGGTTTTCGGGATTTGGTGACCTTTCTTTTTTCTTTTTTTTTCTTTTTTTTTGGTGAGAAGAATTTCATCTTTAGTAGAGTTGGAAGTGTCTTCTTTTGTCATGAGCTTGAATGCAGTTTTTTCTGTCATATTGGAAAGAATTTGAGGTTATTATTTTTCGATCCTTCTCAAATATCCATATTACAACAGGCTGGTGAATCTAAATTCTCTATGCATTATAGTATAGGTGATTGTCAGATTGCATATTATTTCCATTTTCACTACATCATGGAAATTCTGATTGGAACTGAAAGTCTTAAACCTTTTGGGCGGTGCTTCTATGCAGTTGATATAATTTCTGCTATTGAATTTGATAAATGCGGCGACCATCTTGCTACTGGTGACCGTGGGGGACGGGTTGTTCTCTTCGAGAGAACAAATACAAAGAATGTATGCGTTCTTTGCCTCTGCAAGCTTTGTCTTAACATAATTTGATAATTTGTTTCATGCTATGATCCCTGTGACACGTTATGGCTTATAGGTTGTTGGATCAAGAAAAGATCTTGAGAGAGCAGACTTTCCACCACAGCACCCTGAATTTCGATATAAAACAGAATTTCAAAGCCATGAACCTGAGGTATTTGTCTGAAATTTCGCTTTTCCTCGCTACTCTTTGTGTTGTACCTTGTTTTGGCTTCATATGTTCTATTATTCTCTTCCAGTTTGATTATCTGAAGAGTTTGGAGATAGAAGAGAAAATTAACAAAATCAGATGGTGTCAAACAGCCAATGGCGCTCTTTTTCTCCTTTCAACAAATGACAAAACAATCAAGTTTTGGAAGGTGAGGAAGTTTCTATATGCAATCTGCTGGCCTCTGGTACACTTAACGTCTTGATTAGTAGCTGTGGTTCATATCATCATGTCTGTTTGTGACCATTCGTGGTGTATGATGAGGAAATAGTTTTTGAACTGGTGAATGCAGTAAATCTAATGGTTATAGCAACCATATGTTTCACGAGTTTGAGGTCTCTAGGTCTTTTTTGGGTTTTGAATGTTTCATTTTGTCTTAAATGTTGCACGCTACAAATGTATACTATTCCAAATGTCTGGCTATAGAAGTTCTGTAACGGTTTTCTATGTTTGGGTTTCTCTTCTGTTCTTGTTTAAGCACTTTTTACCAACTCCTAGTTAAGATGAATATTTAAAAGTTGTATTGTTCTCTTTTTCCATGTGAGAGTTTAAACAGGTTCAAGAGAAAAAGGTCAAGAAAATTTGTGATATGAATACTGATTCTTCCGGAGCCATAGGAAATGGAAATGTTGCTAGTTCAAGAAGCAAAAACTTATGTCTCATGAATAGCGGGACACCGGAAAAAGCATACAACTGTTTAAGTAATGACTTCTCATCTCCGCCTGGAGGCATTCCATCATTGCGGTTACCAGTGGTAGTTGTACTCTTTGCAACATATTGTTTTCAGCTTATCGTTTGTGGCTTGGCTAGATATTTTGGCCGTGCTAGTTTCAGTATGATAGCAATGTAAATGATCAAGCCTGATCCACAGCAAAGAACCAAGGAACTTGTTTAAGCTTGTGCTGGGTGCTATTCTTTAACTCACTTGCGGGGCAATTTAGCTAACATGAAGCAACTGTCATTTAGTCTGTGTTCCTAAAATGAAGATAACTATAAATCAAACTATGGTTCTTGGTATTGATGATTCTAAATATCTTGAGTTTTTTTGGGTTTTCTTTCCTGTGTTATTCCTCTCAAATTTAAGTTCTCTGGTCCAGGGAATCTGAATACCATAGTAAAGCAAAATTAGTTGGGGAGTTGCCCTCATGCTTAGACTAATATATTTTTCTGCAACATACAGGTAACTAGTCATGAAACTAGCGTTGTAGCAAGATGTCGAAGAGTGTATGCTCATGCTCATGATTATCATATCAATTCAATTTCAAATAATAGGTAGGAGCTCCATTCATATTACTCTTGACTTATTACTCTACATTTATCTTGCAGTTTTTATTTTTCATCTGTTATTTAACTTCTGTTAGAAACTTATGTCTTAATGTTACGGGTGCTTTGTGGTAACTTCTCGCTATTTACAACTGTGGAACCCATGAACCCATTGCTGAAGGGATATCTAGAGATCTTTACTCGCATTGGACATGTTCTTCTCCTGATGATATTTCCTCTTAAATCTTAAGTGATGGTGAGACATTTATCTCTGCTGATGATCTGCGAATAAATCTTTGGAACCTGGAGATAAGCAATCAAAGTTTCAACATTGTTGATGTCAAGCCTGCAAATATGGAAGATTTAACTGGTAAGCAGAATTGGCTTGTCTTAACTTTTTCTTTTGAAGTATGCTTAAAACATTATTCATGATATAAAAATAATCTTTTTGCAACTTTATGTGTATGTTCCACAGAGAAAATTATTTTTGTTGTTGTAGTATACAGTTCCTAGACAATCAACTAGTGGATGCTATATAGTATATGTTGGTTATAAAAGTTGGGTATCAGTAGAAATGTTTAGATCAATTATATGTTACCGAGGTTACTTCATTTGCTCTTTCGCATGGTTCTGTGAGTTTGATTTTCTTTTGGGTCCAAACCTTTTATCGGGAGGATGTCATTCTGAGCCTCCATATCCATCCTGTTTGTTCTTGCAGAGGTTATTACATCAGCAGAATTTCATCCTACTCATTGTAATACATTAGCATACAGCAGTTCAAAAGGCTCCATTCGCTTGGTTGATCTGCGACAATCAGCTTTATGTGACTCCCATTCGAAATTGTAAGTCTGGAGACTGGTAGTTCTATTGAGTTTCTTCATAATGCAGCATTTCTTGAAAGGTGGATCAAAAATCTTTTGTAGCAGTTAATAGCATTCGGGTGGTTTCAAAGAGGGCTAAAGTTTTTGATATATGTTGTCAGATTCGAAGAATCAGAGGCTCCGGATTCTAGATCTTTTTTCACAGAGATTATTGCTTCAATTTCAGACATCAAATTTGCGAAAGGTGGAAGATACATACTTAGCCGTGACTACATGACACTTAAGGTTCATACTTCTGAAAGTATCCATGCCATCTGTCTCGTTAAATCTCGTTGTTGAGTTGATGTCAGATATGACATGCCCTTGAAGTAATTAATGGCTGGCTTGAAAGTTCCCTTAGAAGGAAAACTTGCCTAATAATCGTATTTACTTATCAGTTGTGGGACATAAACATGGATTCAGGTCCAGTAGCAACATTCCAGGTTCACGAGTATCTGAGGCCGAAGGTCAGTTTTCTAAATATGGAGTGTTGCATTTGATGACTTGATGCATAGCTGATGGTATTTAGTTTAAATTGATTTGGTTTTTGTGTACAGCTCTGTGATTTATATGAAAATGACTCCATCTTCGATAAGTTTGAGTGTTGTCTTAGTGGTGATGGATTTCGTGTAGCGACCGGTTCTTACAGGTATATCTGTATACGCGCAGCATGTGTTTTGCTCTTTGCTCTTCAATATGTTATGATTCCTTGGATTTCTATAATAATCTTTTGATGTTTTTAAATTGAACCCAGTAATTTATTCCGTGTATTTGGCGTTTCCCCGGGAAGTAGAGAGGCTACAACCTTGGAGGCCAGCAAAAATCCATTGAGGTGGCATGATTAATATAATAAAACTAGAGAAGTGATATTACTAGTTTCAAGCTTTTTTCTTCATTGTCCTTGGTGTTTTCCAAACATTGATATGGTGATATCCGTGCCATAATTCTAGGAGACAAGTTCCAACTCCCTCGAGGCCGTCCAGATCTTTGGGCAGTATAACACGTGCCGTTAGAAGAGGTTGGTGTATGTAAATCATACGAGGACATCATGATTAGTATGTAAATCATATCGGGTATTCTAACAGGATCAGAGAGTCCAGGTGTCGATGAGAACGGGAATTCTTTTGACTTCACGACTAAGTTGCTGCATCTCGCTTGGCACCCAACAGATAATTCGATCGCCTGTGCCGCTGCCAACACTTTGTACATGTATTATGCTTGAAGGTACTCGGAGAGGGAAGCAACTTTTTGGCTTTTTGAAGAGAGATTGCACTCTCGTGCTCTCACATAGTGATTTGTTGCTATCAATTTCTGACCGCGGGTCTAATATTATTTATTATTTTATGAAAAGAAGAAAATATTAGTTAAAAATTTTACCAAGAAAATTTAGAAGGTCTTATAAAAGTAAAGGACGAACAAGAGAAATAGACAATGGAGTAAAGACAATGGTGAGGGAAGCAACTTTTCGGCTTTTTGAATCTCCATTTTGGCCAATCAGTTCTACTTCTGCACTCTTTTAAAGAGATAGGTGGTGTTATGTTATCAACAAAAATATCATCGACGATTGTATTGTCTCAGGTTCCAAAATTTTCCCGTATTGATATAATTAATCGAGATCTCTTCATTCTCATTAGGTACCTGTTTTTCTTCATCAGTAATTATATCTACGGTCTCTTCATGAGAGACATCGTTGTTTTGACCATCATGATAATTTGCTTCTTTTTCTTTTCTTTTTCGAGGATGTTTATCTTTGGAACCAAGTGGTCTACCACGTTTCATGCGTGTCTTAGACTCACTAGCAATTTTTGCTTTTCCTTTTGGGATTTCAATTCTTATCGGAGCATTTATAGCTAGAATATGAGATTTTATAACTCCATCATGGTTAGCAAATGCGTCTGGCAATTGATTTGCTATACCTTATAAATGTATTATCTTTTGAACTTCTAGTTCACTTTTTTTTGTTCGAGGATCTAAACCTTTTAATGATAAGACATTCCATGATATTTCCTTTTCCAACTGTTTGTTTTCTTCCCCTAATGTTGGGAATAATGATTCATCAAAATGACAATCTGCAAATCTTGCAGTAAATATGTCTCCTGTCGTTGGTTCAATATATTTAATTATCGAAGGAGATTCATACCCAACATAGATTCTCATCCTCCTTTGAGGTCTCATTTTTGTTAGTTGTGGTGGATTTATTGAGATATATACTGCGCATCCAAAAATACGCAAAGGGAAAATATTTGGCTCATAGCCATGAACCAATTGTAAGGGGGAATGTTCATTATAACTAGTTGGTCGGATGCGTATTAGTTGTACTGCATGCAAAACTGCATGTCCCCATGCCCAAACGGGATGATTAGATTTCATAAGCAATGGTCTTACAATCCACTGGATGCGTTTTATAAAAGATTCTGCAAGACCGTTCTGAGTATGAACATATGGTACAGGATGTTCTACCTTTATCCCAACAGACATACAATAAGTCACAACCAAGCGAATTGTTTTTATTGGATAATCAGGGAAATATGCCCGTAATCGTAATTTTTTGTGCAAGTAATCTCGCAAAAGCTAAATTACAGGATGATAATAACCACACATGTGACCATCTAGTTGATGCATCAATTATTACCATGAAATATCTAAATGGGCCACACGGTGGGTGAATCAGACCACAAATATCACCATGTATTCGTTCAAAAAATGATAATGATTCATTCTTTATTTTAGTTGGTGAGGGTGTTATTATGAATTCCCTTTTGAACATGCAACACAAGAAAATTCATGAGTTTGAAAATTTTTTTGGTTTTACAACAATCGACCACATGAATTCTCAATAATTTTTCACATCATTGGTTAATCAGGATGGCCTAACCAGTCATACCAAATCTTAAAATAATCCGCAAACTTCTGGTTTGCATCAGTAAACTTCTGGTTTACTATATTATATGATTCAATCATTCTTATACATGTATAATATAATCTCGATGAGTAAGTGGATAATTTTTCCAACACACACTTTTTGCCCATCTCAACTGAAGTAATATAAAGATATTCAATGCCTTTTTCAGTCATTCTTTCAATATGATACCCTTTCATACGGATATCCTTAAAACTTAACAAATTTCTGAAGATTTGGGTGAAGATTAGGCATTTTCGATAACTATTGATAATGTCTATTTTGTTATAGTATTTTAGTATCTTTTTAGAGTTAGTTTCATCATTCATTTGAAATTTACCAAGCATTAAAGCATCATTTAGTCCTCTTTTAGCGTTTCCTCGTGTTTTGCAACGAATGGAGATACGGGGACACAAACACGAGCGAATACCGCAAAACATGACCGTTCCACACCAAAGGAGAGGCAACCCGCACGGGGTGGACACTTAGCCCGTGTGGGCTGCATGGACCAGCAATCTCAGCATGCCTCGGGCTCAAGTTCAAGCCCGAGCGGATCATCTTTCCCACACAGCCCGCGGGGGGTGCCTACCTTAGCCCGCGCAGAGCAAGACCATCAACTATTTGCACCAGCAGTTTCGGCCCGAGTCGGGGTCCTCACCAGCCCGCATGGACTCCCCTCTCCAAGCTAGCCCACGGGTCGTGTTCGTCACCTGCATAAACCAGAAAATGAAACTTCGCAAAACAAGAAAAGGAACGTGCTGGCTGCTTAAACCAAAAGGAAATATGGGTAGAGAAGAGGGAGGGAGGATACATGGCTGGAAAATAAAGAGGAAACGTTGACAATTACACAAGAATGGAAAAACAAGAGATGGAAAAACTCGGAAAAGGAAAACGGCAATTGTTGTAAGAAACAAGAAATTCCAGCCACTAGAGAGGAAAGAAAGGGGACGACCAAAGAGAAAAGATTAGAGGAAAGGAAAGTGGAGAAAGAGGGCAAAGAGGAGAGAGCTTCAGCAGCACAATTTAGATAGAAAGTAGAGAAAAAAAAGAGAGCACATGGAGAGAGAGAATAGAGAAGGAGCAGAATGCATACACGAAGGCAAGGACGGAGCGATGAAGCTAGAGCGCGGAGGAGCTGTTGAAGACGTCGGTAATAGAATAGGGAGGAATCTCATTTGTTATCTATGTTGAATATAGTTATCTTTCGTGTTTTATATTCTAAGTTCATGTCCGAGTAGGTTCATAGCCATAGGTTAGAGAGCTTAGCCGATATGTAACGAAGTCTTGTTCTTAAAGCTTGGTGGTTCTTAATGCTTTTGTTCCTGTACGCCACTTGAATGAATGATTTTGGTATTTGATCATTTTTTGATTGATTGGTTGTTTTTAATGCTTTCTTGTACGTAACTTGAATGAATCATTGTAGAAGTTTAATGAATCTATGCCAGGGGATTAGACTTTGGAACTTTGCCATGATTTAGGATTTAATCGGTTTAGAATATACGCTAGGTCGATCGATTGAATCTATGAATTATGAAAGCAGTCTTAATGTGTCTAGTGGGTGAGATTACGTAATCGGTAGATTGGTAGTACACACACTAGGTAGTGGACAAGTCTACGCCATTCAGTTCCTATATTAGAGCTTGAATTCCCTGAACTCGTGATAATATATAAAACCATGATCTTGTTAGAACTTCGGTGCATCATCGTGAATCTTTCGAAACCTGTGGTGTTTAGTTCATTGAGATTAATCTGATGGTTAGTTCGTTAGTTTATATTTATTCTTATTCCAACCACTTATTGATTTTACACGTTCTATGAATTAGTTACTAGCTTTGAAGTTGCATCGATTCCTCGTATTTGACCCTGGTACTATACGATCCATATTCTTGCGGAAGCGTTAGTCTAGGTAACTATTACTTGAGATTAATTAAACACATCAAGTTTTTGGTGCCATTTCCGGAGAGTTGATTACGGCTTTAGAGTTAGGATACTTTTGGATTAGGACATAGTACTTTCCGGAGTCTTATTTGTTCTTTTTCGTATTTTTGCTTTCTTTTTTTAGTCAGATTTGTTTACTTCTTGGAACTCACACGACTTTTGTGTTTTGTTTTCTCATCTCGTGCAGCTCACTTTTGCATGAGAGGTACCTGAAGTGCTGATCTAATTTACGACCCCGATATCGATAGAACGCTCAGAGAATTAAGGAGACAATCGAGAGCTAGTGCAAGCGAACCAGTAGATAACACACAACTGCACCTAGATTTCCAACCCGAGGTAGTAATCGAACCAAAGATTGTAGACAAGAGCGAAGAAGAGTTAATGGCAGAACGTCGTGACTTGAACGTGCCACAAATGCAACCAGTGATAACCTATGGATCATACACGGTCCCTAGGCATACACAACTCTTGTTATGCATCACTAGGAGAGACGCTCACGTTGAATTACAACCGGCATTCATCCAGATTCTCGGTAACGTAGCGTTTAGAGGGAGACCCGCAGAGGATCCGAATCAGCATCTTACTGACTTTAAGATGCTCTGTAGAACTATCAGAACCGGAGACGGAATCTTGGATGAGGACGTCATGCTAGCTGCCTTTCCATATGTGAAGGATAAGGCGCAAGATTGGTTGTATTCCCAACCTGCGAATTCCATACGATCATGGGACCAACTAGAAGAGAAATTCATGACATGGTTCTTCCCTCAGAGTAAAGCTCAGCTCGCCAACAATCAAATCAACACGTTCGTTCAAGGGGCAGCTGAGAGTTTACAGGAAGCATGGAACGACATTAGTGCATCAATATTGATGGTTCAGGTCTAAGTGGTGGTTCGAGGCGGTTTTTCTACGTTCTAAGGATTAGAGTCGATGCGTAATCACAATAGTTCAATCAAAAGAGAAAAAAATCAGCAATGACGCAACCTCTTCACTCCGCTAAAGTTATAAGACCTTATGAGTGGGCCAATTGGCAACCTGGGTCTAAGTAGAATATTTTCCTCTTCAACTCCGACGTTCTGAATCTAGTGCGAATATACAAAAAAATATGTAGAAACCGAAAAGAAGAAAAAGAGAACCCAAAAAAAGAAAAATAATTGTCTTAAGAATGGTATTGAACTGTTTGCGAGGTATGGAGATCGCTTGGATGTTGTCTAGGGGTTAGTGAAACGAACTTAGGATATGAGTAGGATTGCACGGCTAGTAGCTTTCGGTAGATAGGGGTCTAAATTCGGTGCGCTTAGACCTATGTTCGTGTGACGTGTTCTTGCGTAGGGTGGCTGACTTTTCAAGTTGATTGTGCTAGTTTCTGGTTGTTGTCTAACTCTTCTCGTGCGTAGTTCTAGTCTTGCTCGAGGACGAGCAAAGGTTCAAGTCTGGGGGAGTTTGATAACGTCTACTTTGTTATAGTATTTTAATATCTTTTTATAGTTAGTTTCATCATTCATTAGAACTTTATCAAGCATTAAAGAATCATTTAGTCCTCTTTTAGCGTTTCCTCATGTTTTGCAGAGAATGGAGATACCGGGAAACAAACACGAGCGAGTGCCGCAAAACATGACCGTTCGACGCCAAAGGAGAGGAAACCCGTGCGGGGTGGGCACTTAGCCTATGCGGGCTGCATGAACCAGCAATCTCAGCACGCCTCGGGTTCAAGTCAAGCCCGAACGGATCATCTTTCCCACACAGCCCGCGTGGGGTGCCTACCTTAGCCAGCGCGGGGCAAGACCATCAACTCCTTGCACCAGCAGCTTCAGCCCGAGTTGGGATCCTCACCAGCCCACGTGGGTTCCCCTCTCCATGCCAGCCCACGCGGGGCACACATCAATCCGCACGGGTCGTGTTCGTCACCTGCATAAACCAGAAAAGGAAACTTCGCAAAACAAGAAAAGGAACGTGTTGTTGCTTAAACCAAAAGAAAATATGGTTAAAGAAGAGGAAGGGAAGCTACATGGTTGGAAAATAAAAAGGAAACATTGACAATTACACAAGAATGGAAAAATAAGAGATGAAAAAACTTGGAAAAGGAAAACTGTAGTTGCTGTAAGAAACAGGAAATTCCAGCCACTAGAGAGGAAAGAAAGGGGACGGACAAAGAAGAAAGTTTAGAGGAAAGGAAGAGGAGAAAGAGGGCAAAGAGGAGAGAGCTTTAGCAGCACAATTCGAACAGAAAGTAGAGAAAAAAAAGAGAGCACATGCAGAGAGAGAATAGAGAAGGAGAAGAACACACACTCGAAGACAAGGACGGAGCGACGAAGCCGGAGCGCGGAGGAGCTGTTGAAGGCGTCGGTAATAGAATATGGAGGAATCTCATTTGTTATCTATGTTGAATATAGTTATCTTTCGTGTTTTGTATTCTAAGTTCATGTCCGAGTAGGTCCATAGCCATAGGTTAGAGAGCTTTGCCGATATATAACGAAGTCTTGTTCTTAATGCTTGGTGGTTCTTAATGCTTACGTTCTTGTACGCCACTTGAATGAATAATTTTGGTATTGGTCGTTTTCAGCTTGATTGGTTGTTTTTAATGCTTTCATTCTTGTATACCACTTGAATGAATGATTATAGAAGTTTAATGAATCTACGCTAGGGGGATTAGACTTTGGAACTTAGCCATGATTTAAGATTTAATCGGTTTAGAATCTACGCTAGGTCGATCGATTGAAACTAGGGATTAGGATAGCAGTCTTAATGCGTCTAGTGGGTGAGATTATGCAATCGAGAGATTGGTAGTACGCACGCTAGGTAGTGGACAAGTCTACGTCAGTAAGTTCCTATATTAGAGCTTGAATTCCCTAAACTCATGATAATAT
This sequence comes from Gynandropsis gynandra, assembly GCA_036759665.1. Classification (NCBI taxonomy): domain Eukaryota; kingdom Viridiplantae; phylum Streptophyta; class Magnoliopsida; order Brassicales; family Cleomaceae; genus Gynandropsis; species Gynandropsis gynandra. Next base: position 9,859,865 of record CM071867.1, on the reverse strand, counting down.
CTAAGACCATGATCTTGTTAGAACTTCGTTGCATCACCGTGCATCTCTCAAAACATGTGTGTTTAGTTCATTGAGTTTAATACGATAGTTAGTTAGTTAATTTATCTTTATTCGTATTCCAACCACTTATTGATTTTACACGTTCTATTCATTAGTTACTAGCTATAGAGTTGCATCGATTGCTCGTGTTCGACCCTGGTACTATACGATCCATATTCTTGCGGAAGCGTTAGTCTAGGTAATTATTACTTGAGATTAACCACATCAACTATTTTTGTGCCTTTAGGCATAATAAAACTTGCTCTTCCGGAGCCTTCAATAATATATGCACAGCCTGATATAGTTTGGACATGTGTTTGATCATTTATCAAATTCGAAAAGTATTTCATTTCTTTAATAATTGTGTGTATTGTAGCGCTGTCTGCAAAACATATATTATCATCTTGGATCTTGTATTGATACATAAGTTTCCTTTGTAAAATAATAAATATAAAAATAGTAAGGACTTGCTAGCATGGGTTCATAAGAGAAAAAAGGGCATAATTTATAACTTTTAATAAAACTAAATACAAAAATATAATTCAAACTAAAAACATAGTTCATAAAAAAGACATCATTCATCATTATTCATTATTGCGAGATGAAAAAGAAAAACATAGATTTCTTGTCTCTTGATCACTTCTTCTCACTTCCATCTTCTGGATGGATAAGAAAATCGGCAACATCAATGTGCATTAGGTCATCAAGGCCTTCAGTAAGGTTGTTGGAGTCCTCAGCAACAAAGTTAACTTCTACATTTTTTCCTTTATTCTTCAACGATTCCTTATAAAGATCAACAAGACGCTTGGGAATACAACACACACGTGACCAACATCCATGCATCCCACATCAGTGGATAAAATTTGGTTAAAAAAATAGTGCAATGCATTATTGTTTGTGCTCTTTCAAAATATTATTCATTAAAATCTTTCAAACGGCACATCTCAATCTTGTGCACCATGTTTTCAAATATTGTAATATACATTGATTTAGTGATCAAATATGATGGGTTGATCGTTGACTTTATTTTCGAACATCTATTTCACCCCTTGTTGAAGATCATGGATGGAAAATGAACATTGGCGAGATATGCGTTTTATTACCTTCGATGTAAGCATCTTTTAGTTGAAAGGCCACACGTTATTTATATATATTGAGATTGACTTCAACCAAATACCTCCATTGTGAGTAGAATTGCAACCATCGTTTATTTTGTAGAACGCTACGCAAGTAAACATATAACTTGTTTGAGATCGAGTTTTATGTGGGTTTGATAAATACCCTGTATCAAATTTAAATTGGACAAGTTATGAAATATAAACTTATATCTATGGTCCTTCAAAGATATATAAATATATGTTTTACGGTATTATAATGTGTTAGAGTTGATGATGAAGTATATTTTAATAAAATACCTATTACCAAAGATATATCAAGACGTGTATTATTAATAGCACGAACGTTGTACCACTAACGTTGTATCAGGATGAAATCAAATTTGTCTGTCTTCTTCTTTTTTCCTCTTTTAAAATTCAAACAGTAGAAACACGTGTAAGTTTAGAGTTCACACACATTGTACCACACACATTGTGCCATACACATTGTATCATACACATTATACCACACACGTTGTACACACACGTTGTACACACACGTTGTATCACGAACGTTATACTATCCACATTTTACCACATATATTATACACGTTGTACCACACAATATATCACATTCAATATACCACACAATAACTAAAGACAGTGATATATTTACATAATATATCACATTCAATCCATTTGTCAATGTAAAAGATTTGGATTGTTTCATGCCAACATTTTAAGTAAGATAGTAAAATATTATTTGTAAACATTGAATGTGATATATTGTGTAAATATATCACTTTCTTTGGTTATTAAATTCTATTATTAGTTTAAAAATTTGAATTAGGGATTATTTCACTTTCATCTTACATATAACACCAAATAATAAAACATTAGGGTAAAACTTCTATTTCCTCTCATATTTGCCTACTTTGCGTATTTCCCACTCATATTTCGCACTCATCCTATTTACCTCTCATGTTTCGGTCAACATCTTATTTCCCCCTCATGTTTAAAAATTCTACCTATAACCCCCTCTGTTTAAAATTCTGTTAAATCTTTCAATTTCAATTCAAAACCCTAAAAATCCATCAATTTTAATCCGATTTTTCGCCCAATTTCGATCCGACCCGATCCAGAAATAATTTTGACCCGATTTAAGTGTAATTTTGACTCGTTTAGACTCAATTTTTTACTATACTTTGAAACCAATTTTGACCTGGTTTAGACTCAATTTTGACCAAACTTTAGGTCCAATTTTGACTTGTTTTATACTTAATTTTGATCATAATTCGGTAACAATTTTAACAAATTTTGGATCTAATTTTAATTTTTCCCCGATTGAAAAAATCCGAATCAATATGAAATCTTAACCGAACTCAACATTAATTAAAAAAACCACTTCTTATCAATTTTTTCAATTTCACCTAAATTTAATGCAATTTTAACTCAAATTGGACGCAATTTTAACACAATTTCAATACAATTTTGAGTGATTCAGGTTTTAATAAAGTGAAAAACAAATCTGGATCAAAATTACACCGAAATCGCAATAAAACCCGAATCAATGTGAAATTTCAACTGAATTAAGCCGATTTATCCGATTAAAACTCGAATCAATATGAAATTTGGCCCAAATTTAGTCCAAATTGTACCAAATTCGAGTCAAAATTATATTAATTTTTTATTAAAAATCGACAAACCGATAAGAATCGATTTGTATTTAATTTTCTGTTTAATTTTGTTGAATTTCATATTGATTCGAGTTTTAACTGTATGAAAATCAAAATTGGGCAAAATTGTACCCGATTCGAGTCAAAATGATACTAATCTCGGATTAAAAATCGTACAAACCAATAAGAATCAATTTTTGTTTGAAATTTGGTTTAATTTGTTGAATTTCATTTTTATTCGAGATTGACTAGGACAAAAATCAAAATTGGATCAAATTGTACCCAATTCGAGTCAAAATTATATTAATTTCGGGTTAACAATCGAATAAACCGATAAGATTCGGTTTTTGTTTAAATTTTGGTTTACTTTTGTTGAATCTCATATTGATTCGGATTGGAATTGGATGAAAATCAAAATTAGACCCAAATTATGGTCCAAATTGTGTCGAAATCGGATCAAAATTGAGCCTAAACCAGGTCAAATTTGGATTCAAATTTTAGTCAAAATTGGTCCTAAACCGGGTCAAAATTAGGTATAAACCGGGTCAAAATTAGGAAGATTTAACGGAATTTAAACGAAAGGGTTATACGGGCAGAATTGTAAAAGATAACGGGGAAATAGGATTAGGGTCAAAACATGAGGGAAGATATAATGAATGCGAAACATGAGAGGGAAATATGCAAAGTAGACAAAGACGAGGGGGAAATAGGAGTTTTACCCAAAATAATATTGATTATCTCTTCGAATGTGTTCATACTATATACTATATAATCGTGATACATTTAAATTTATATATATGCGGTTGGTTAAATTTAAAAATGTTTTTGATTCGGTTTGTAAAGTATGAATAATTATGGTTAAGTTCAAAGAAACTTGTAGTCTTCTGGATAGAGAATGAGATATGGGATTGATAAAAAAGGGACAAAAATAACAATGGGATTTTCTCGGTGCATTGTCTTCTCGTCATCTCTTTATAGAATTGTTCAATCGAAAACACATTTCTAACCGAACAAGAGCGATTCGAGTACGACCCCTTGGACGACGTCTTTCGGTTCCTATCAGTCTGCCTCTTGTTGAAATACGCTAACTCAGTATCACTTACTTGGTGGTACTTCGACCTCTTTGACTGGAACTTCTTGACTTCCCTCAGCACTAACATCAACGGCGACCTCTTCGATATAAACCACTACAGTATCCTCGGTAGGAACCTCGTCAGGAATACCAACTGCAACATCTGTATAAAAATTACTTCATTCATTAGACTCATTCTTTGTGACATTATTGCGACCCATGTGACATCTGCTACTTATACGACCCATGGGACATATATAACCCTTTCGACCTTTGTGACCCATGCGACTTTTTGTGACCCATGCAAACCATGAGACCTTTTTATTCAAATGAACTTTTTGACTTAATATTACTTACTTGATGGAACTTTGACCTCTTTGACTGGAACTTTTAGAGTTCCCTCAACACCAACATCAGCGGCGACCTCTTTGACAGGATCCACTGGAGTAACCTCGACAAGAACCTCCTCAGGAATACCAATGGCAGCATCCACATAAAAATTACTTCATTCATTAGACTCATCTTTCGTGAAATTTATGTGGCCCATGCTACATTTGCTACATATGCGACACCTGGACATATGCGACCCTTGCGACATATGCGATCCTTGCGACATATGCGATCATTGCGACCCATGCGACCATTGTAACCCATGCCGACTCATACGATCTTTTGACTCAAATGGCCTTTATGACTCAATATTACTTACTTGGTGGAACTTTGATAGGAGCAACCACTGGAGGAATCTCTTTAGAAATGTATTCAATTAGAGGAATGATGGCGACATATGTAATCGTTTCAATTAATCTTGAAATGTTTGTCACATCTTCTTCTAAGCCATCTCGAGAGTCATTTTAAGCCTCTCACTCCACTGGCTCTTCTCTTGACATTGGATATAGACGTCGAAGGAATTCAAAATCATCCTCTCTCACAGTGCCGGAAGATTGGTCTCTGGTGCTCACATATTTCTCACAGACTTTGATTTTACCGTGTCAGCACCTTTGGGATTTGACGCCTTTGATTTTGGATTAGATAAATGAAACCCGACATCCCTTAGAATGTCTCTTACCGCATTGATGATTCTTTTTTCTGACTTCTTTATTTTCTTTATTAATTTTTGCTCCAGTGTCAGAGGGACTGCAGCTTCTTCTCCTTCAGCTTTAGCTTCATCATCATATTTGACTTCAGCTTCAGCATCACCTTCTCCTTATTCATCAGCTTTAGCATCACCTACACATCCTTCCTCTTCGTTAACTTTAGATATGGGTAGAACATCTACAACCTCTATTGCTTTTTCAGTCATGCTCTTCTTCCTCTTAATCCCATTTTCTTTCCCCTTTTGTTTATCACCAAGAGCTGCTTCTCGCATCGGCTATTCTTGCTTACGGATGTCCTCCCAACAAATATCCTTTGGATTTCTATGTATATTTTCCATCCATATCTGAACATCAGGGTTGTTGCATCCCTCGTAATCCTCCAGATAAAAATTTAAAGCTTCCTCGTCATGTTAAACACGAAGAATACTTCGAATATCCTGCAAAACAATAAATAACCATTATGGCCCTTTATGACTCTTGTGACCATTGTGACCCTTGTGTAATTGTTACCTTAGAATCTCCGATCTGCATCATCACATCTACATACTACGGGTTAAAATTGGATTTAACCTTCTTATTGCATATCCTTCGGCATGATGGATCGACATTCATAACTGAAGCGACCCTTACGACTCAAGCAACCCATGCGACTCATGACCTTCTTTGACTCAAGCGACTCAATGAGACTCAAACAATCCTTGTGACTCAAGCGACCCTTTAGACCCAATGAGTCGTCTGAGTTGAAGAGGGTCATGAGTCTCAAGCGACTCATTGAGATTCCTGATCATCTTCGACTCAACCGACTCACTGAGACTCACACTCATTTCAAAGGAATAAAAAATTCTACGTTCAACAGCCTGATCTCTAATATATTTCATCTGCAATATAAAATCCTAGAAATCAATCCACTTACAGATGCCATTAAAAATTGACTTGTGCTCTCTTCTTTACTACTTATCATTGCCATTTCTTTCTCACTTCAAAATTTCCTTGGTCTCAACTTCGAATTTTCCTTCTTGCTTACTTTGAACTCGATCCTTTCTCTCAACTTCGAAATCCCCTCTCGCTCCTTCTCTCAACTTTGAAAGAATTTTTCATTTCAAAAACGGTCAAACCGTGTGTGTTTTCACATGCAAAAATTAAGAATAAATTTGTCTTTTCTCTAATTTTTTGTCTATTTAATAATTATTTTTAAGAGGGTAGATGTGAAGCTTTGAAGCCCTACGAGAATGTTGCTGAATTTTGTGTTACTTTTTTTTAATATATAAATAAATAAGAAAATAAAAAAATGAACAATTAGACTTTGCCCCAAATTCTAGTGGATGAGTATGTTATTGCATAAACAATAAAACTATATAATAATTTTTTTCCAATTGATAGAAATATATATATATATATATGAATTAATTTTTATATAATTATTTATTAAAAATTTGTCTATTATTTCATTATATTAAAATGCTACATATACTAATAATTTTTAAAATAATTTATGAATTTTAAAATTTTTCTCAATTTTAAGACCTTCATTTTCCTAAGTAAATTTGAAAATATATTAAAAATTTTATGTTTAACTGTCGTACAAACATTTTTAATTAATATATAATTATGAAATTTTGAAAATATATTAAAATTTTGATGTTTAATTCTCGAACAAACATTTCTAATGAATATATAATTATGAAATAATATATAAATTTAGAATAAATATGTAATAAGAGTAAAAAAAATATTTTTTTATTAGGTTGAAATAATTTTCAGAAATTATGTCGGTTACTAGAGGTGGACAAAAACCCGCAAGACCTGTTACATCCCAAAACGTGCAAAAATGACAAAAATACTCTTAAAATTTATATATATTACCTAAATACTCTAAACCTAACCCTAATCTTTGTTTGTGTGTTTCTCCTCCAGCCTCTCCTCCCTTTCCTCTTGATAGCCTCTCCCTTTTCATGCACCTACAAATTGACCGACGGCTGCCTCTCGCTCTCCTTCCTACTCGACCGACGGACGCCCGTCCGTTCTCCCTCATGCTCGATCGCCCGCCCGTTCTCCCTCATGCTCGACTGACAGCTCATCCTCTCTTTGTTTGTGTGTTTCTCCTTCAGCCTCTTCTCTCTTTCCTCTCGATGGCCTCTCCTTCTTCCTACACCTACAGATCGACCGGCGGCTGCCCGTCTGCTCTTCCTCCCTCATTCCTCGCCTCCCACCTCTACGTACCCTGCTCCTTCTCACGATCAGGTTGGATGTTTGGATGCTTTGGTTGTTTTTCTATATCGATAGTTTTGAGTTTTCTTTTTTTCCGGGATGGGTACTCGCGGGATTTAAAAATTTTGGTGGGTTTTTGCGAATACCCGAACAGCAGGTGCCCGCACCTTGCGGTACAAGTACAGGTACTAAAATCAGTTATCCGTGGGGATGATTTCGGATATGTGTAGTGAGAATCTCGCGGGTATGGTGTGCACACCCCTTCGAAGATATTTTATGATTATATTTTTTTTATCATAGTTTTTACCCCAATGAACCTTTTTAACGAAATTACGATAAACATTCAAGGTAAAGAGAAATATAAATTTTTATGAAAGATTATATTAAATTTATGATTTTTTACATTCAATAATCATATTTATTTCTTATAAATAGATAATATAAAAATTTATATCAAACTTCAAAATTCTTCTTTATTTTCATTTTAAATAAATTTTATTTTTCTTCGTTAGATATATCATCTCTAATATATATAAAATACAAGGCCAAGTGAACAGTACACTTGGCCAGATGTTTCATTTGATTGTTGGATTAATTTTTTTTACTAAAAAAATGACTTCTTTCTAACCCTTGGATTTAGAGTATTTTTAATTCTAATAATCGGTTTTAGGGTTGACTTTAGAGTTAATATGTCTATCTCTCTTCACTTCTCACCGTCTCTACCCTCTCTCTGGTTTTCTATCTCTCTTCTATTTTTTGCATTTCTGTTTTTGATTTTATCTTTGTTTGTTCATCGGTACCTCCATTTCTTCTGTTCATCGGTCGCCGCCTCGTCGTGATTCGATTCTGTTGCTTTCTGTTCCGATTTCATTTTGTTGGTTCGTCGCTTGCTTCGATTTTCCTGTATTTTTCATTTTTTCGAGTTGTTTCGATTTGTGTTGGTCGCTCTGTGATTTTGCTCTGGTTGTTTGTAATCATATGATTCCTCGAGGCGGTGCGGTTGGGAAAGGAGAGAAGAAGAAAGGGAGGTGGGGAAAGAGAGAGAAAAAAGGGAGATGGAGATGGAGGCTCGGAGAGAGAGAAAAAAGGGAGGTGGGGAAAGAGATAAATAATAAAATATTAATATTTTAGGGTTAGGAGAGAGATAATAAAATTTAAAATAAAATTTGAATAAAAAACCGTGCTAAATCATCCTAGTATATATATATATATATCATAAATCAATAGTATTGTTAACATCTATATATATCAAATATTCATATATATTTAGTTAGGATTCTAATATTATTATTTTTTTAAACATAAACATGAGAATGAAAAGTTTTTTTTTTCACCATGAGAAAGAGAATTAAATAGGAAATCTGAGCAATTAGATAAATCCCATGAGCAATAAAGAGAGACAAGTCGGTGATATTCTAAAACCCTAGGAAGCTCCCCTCTCTCCGACGAGTTTAACTTTGTAACCTCTCAGGTCTGTGTTGTCTTGTATGCTCCCTGGTTCTCGGCTTTTCTCATTTCGTTGTTGGATTTGAATTCCGAAGCTATGTAGAACGACGTTTTGGTATCTTGTAGAGCGATTCGAATTCTCCTTCGTGGATCTGATATCTCTTGTCCGATACGTGGCGCAGGGGAGCACCAGTCTCTTAAGGAAAAATCTCAGGAGAAGAATCTTTGGTTGTTTCGGGCACCTGCTGATATCGATAACAGACCACTTTTGATCTAGGGTTTATCGAACTTTTCTTGCGCTTAGACTAGATGGTATCAGCTATGGCTCCGGGGATATCTGTTGTTGCGTGGGCTTCTGTTTCAGGTATGGTTCGTACTCGAATCTCGAACACCACTGTCTTATGTTTTCCCACAAGTCTCTGTCGTCCCAGATGTGCCATTTCTGGTTCTCGATTCAGTAGCATGTCTTACAGGGATAGATTGAGAAGTGGGTTTGGTAGTAATTTGAATGATGCTGTAGGTTTGTTCCATCTGATGGTTCGGTCTCGTCCACTACCTACAATTGTTGATTTCAACAAATTGTTGACTGCAATCTGCAAAATGAAACGGTATGATGTGGCGATTTCACTTTCCAAGACTATAGAATCAGTCGGGGTTTCGCATGATGACTACACCTTGAGCATTCTGATAAACTGTTTCTGCCGGTCCAATCAAGTGGTTCTCGGTTTTTCTGTTTTAGGGAAAATCATGAAACTGGGCTATAAGCCTGATGTTGTCACGTTCAGTACCCTAATCAATGGATTAGCATCGAAGGTGAACTTTATAAAGCCTTAACTTTGGTTGACCGAATGATAAAAGAGGGATATAAGCCTATGGCAGCATTATAAAAGGTATTTGTAAGATGGGGGATTCGGCTTTGGCTCTGAGTCTGCTTATGCAAATGGAAGAAAAGAATGTTGAGGTCAATGTCGTAATTTATAGTACTATTATTGATGGATTTTGCAAAGGTGGACATGTGGATGATGCATTGAAGCTCTTTAGAAACATGGATAGCAAAAAAGGGATTGCACCAAATGTCGTCACCTTTAGCACATTGATAAATAACCTTTGTATTTCGGGTAGATGGGACGAAGCTACCGAATTGTTGAGAAGTATGATTAAAAGGGAAATCACCCCAAATGTTGTCCCTTTCAGCGCATTGATCGATGCTTTTGTCAAAGAGGGAAAGTTTCTAGAGACTGAAGAAGTGTATGAAGTGATGTCACAAAGAGGTGTAGATCCGAATACTATCACTTATAATTCATTGATCGATGGCCTATGCTTGCAGAATCGTCTTGATGAGGCGAAACAAATGTTCGATTCTATGGTTACCAAAGGATGCTTTCCAGACGTAGTCACTTTTAGCATACTCATAAATGGATACTGCATATCTAATCGGGTTGATGAGGGTATTAAGCTCTTTAATGAGATGTCTGAAAGAGGATTGGTCCACATCCGGATCATCAAACATACACCATTTTGCTCGATGATTTATGTAGAAATGGAGAACTTGACGAGGCATTTGACTTATACGATAAGATTGAAAAGACTGGGATAGACATCAATATTGTTGGACATAGTGTCATGATGCATGGCTTGTGTAAGGTTGGTAAGGTTGATGAGGCGCTGCAAATATTTAATAACCTTTCTGAAAATGGGTTAGAACCAGATGTTAAGTCATATACTGTGATGATTTCTGGACTTTGTGGAAAAGGTTTACTAAGTGAAGCCAACGAGCTACTTAAAAATATGAAAGATGCTGATTGTATGCCGAATGATTGTACGTATAATACTTTGATCCGAGGTCATCTCAAAAGTGGTGATATATCTATGGTTGTCGAAATTATTCGAGAAATGCAGAGCTTTGGGTTCTCTTTAGATGCATCGACCTTGGAAATGATTGTTGATATGATGTTGGATGGTCGATTGGAGAAAGGGTTTTTTGATCTTCTTTAATAGTCGTGTGACTGTGAGAAATGCTCTTTTGTTTTGGATGTAATTTAATTTAATATGTATATTAATCTGTTTACAAATACATGTTCATTGTATGTTCTTTTAATCAGGTTTGCATTATAGAAATGATGTGAAGGGTTTAGGGACATGAATTTCTACTAAGTTTAGATGTTATGCATGTTTGTTTACACAACATGTCTCTTGAACGGTTTCCTTTTCACCTAACGAATGAGCATGTTTTGTAAGACAGAGCCGCTCTTTTAATTTTGGTATTTCTTGATATATTTTCTTTTTATATCTCGTTTTTTTTTCTCTAAAATTTGGTGCTATTTATTTGGGATAATGAAAGAAAATATTTGAAAGTTATGTCAACGTGTAGGTCAAGCTTCTTTGCTCATTCGAAAACTTGCTATCGTGCTGGTAGGGTGTTTGACCAAGCGTTGTAATCAGAAAGTCCATAATGCCCATAAAAATTAGTTTCGATGAAACTTGACCCCAAATATGAGTTTCGAGGTATTGTATAAGCATGAACCTCAAATCTCTAAAATTTATTACAACTGAATGTATCTTTTATTCTAACGTTTGGTTCTTTCCTTTATGAGTTTCTAGAGTTCACGTGCATCAATTTTGAACGTTATGTTCTAATGAAAAAGAGATTCAAGAAAAGACACCAAACATGCATGGACTCGTCATAAGGGTTATGGTAAAAAAAGGATTTAGAATGTGTTTTCTCTTAGGATTACTGAAGAGCTTGCAACGAACATCACGAGGGTATCAAGAAATGTTAAATCAATCGTGATATCAAGAAATGTTAAGTCAAACACGCGTGAATTGTTCACAAGTAGATGAGATCGAGATGAGCATGGAGCTGGTTAAGATGAAGGCGTTTGGCTTTAGCAAGGAACCATTGGATTTTGGTTAAAACCTAATGCAATGCTCGGTTGAACTGTCACTCTTCAATAGGGGTGGACAATCCGGGTTTCGGTATGGGTTCCTCAGGTTTTAAAAAAATGGACCCGAATTGAACCACAATGTTTTCAGTCCGGTTTCGGATTTTTTGGGTTCAAAAGCATTGGACCAGAAATAAACCGAATTACATTTGGATACTTGGGTATTTCGGGTAGTTCAGCTTTTCGGGTTCGGGTTTTTTCAGGTATCATACGCAATTTTGTTATTTATGTTAAAATTCTTTGGATAATTCGTTTTTTAATATAAAACAAAAATAAAAANCATGACTAGATCTTAATTCGGGTTGATTAAAACACGTTTCCGCATAATCAAATCAACCCTACAATAGCACCATAATTGTTAAAATCAGTGAATTCAGATTTACATTTTATAAACAACTAATTAAAACGGAAAATATAAAACAACAATAAATGTAAATATTAGATTATTAATGATCGAGATCTACAGTTTGCAGTGTCATAAGATAGAAATTTTCATATAATTATGTCTTGAGGATTTATTGATCTTCAAGAGATTCAAAATTTGATCTCTTGATGAATCTACTTTGTGTATTTTTTTCTTAGAAGTTTCGGAGGATTAGTTAATGATTCGGGTTGTATTTTGTCATATATCTAACAATGATTATTATATGTTTCTTGGAGTGCAAATATACGGGTGTCATCTCCCTCGGATACATATCTTCGTAGAAGAAGCATGTGGAGCGTTTGAAAAGACGTAATACAACCAAATAAAAAATGGTCAGAAAATGAAGGGAGAAAAAAACAATTTTCAGTCTGTTGGGCAAGGCCTGATCCATTTCAACCAATCATCTTTTGATTATATATGCATATATATATATATATATGTTGCAAGCACATACAAATACCATATTAAATGTTTGAACATTTATATGATGTTCATTAAATGTTTTTGCTTCCAATACGAGACTTTAATGCATATGCACATGCACTTCATATGCATGTACACCTCACAATACCCCATATCTTTTTGTTCAAACTCAATAATACCCTATATTTGAATAGAAAATAAGATAATTTATTCTATCCATTCTGAGACTACTAGTTAATTATGCATCTAAAGGGTATTTTAGACTTGAATATTTCATTGTGAGTATTTATCGGATTCACTTTGTGAGTTAGCGAACTGCATTCTTGAACTACTCACATTTGTAGTAAATGAAGACAATAAGTATCACACATAGCAAATCGACACATTTCAATTTTTACAATTGTGTTCATTCTGGTCCTGAACATATCCTTTGTTCATGAGTTTTTTAATACACTTAGCCATTTTCGGTTCTCATAGATACGACCCACATCATTCTCATATAGGTAATGCAATCAAGAATATTTTGTATCAATTTCACTCTAAACTATTAGAATTTTTCAGAATAGTAAGATTCATCCCTTTGCTCATCTACGGAGACACACTTTATTTTAGTGTAGGAAAGGCTTGATAGTATATCATGAGACTTGAGTCTTCCTTAACAATTTGGCTATTGAACCTAGACTATGGGATCTCGAATGTTGCAAGGCTAGGTTTCCACCAAGTGATGAGTCTTTCCATTGGCCTTTAGTAAACAGATCCACAATAGTTTCCTTCTATTTTATGTAGTCAATGAATATTATTCAAATTTTCAACAAGTCTTGTATTATGTTATGGCGTCGTCTAATATGCATCGATTTACCATTGTAAATTTGATTTTTGTCTCTTGCAAGGGTAGACATACTATCACAATCAGGGATGGGCAATCCGAGTTTCGGTTCGGATTCCTCGGATTTCGGTTCGGTTTGGGTTCCTTGGGTTTTAAAAAAGTAGACTCGGATTGAACCCAAATGTTTTCGGTCCGTGTTCAAAAGCATTGGATCCAAAATAACCCGAATTACATTTGGATATTTGGGTTCTTCGGATAGTTCGGGTTATTCGGATTGTCCGGGTTATTCGGGTTCGGGTTTTTTAGGTATTATACATAATTTGGTTATTTAGGTTAAAATTCCTTGGAGAATTCGTTTTTAATATAAAAAATATCAAATATAACATATATATATATATATAATATACTAGTATTTTTTAGTATTTATATATTTTTTTCAAAATTTAAATTATATTTTTTATTTTATTTTAAAATTGGATTGATGCATATTGTTTTAGTATCTTAAGCTTATCTTCTGTATTAATCTTTTAAAATGTAAAAGCACATTAATCATAATAAATCCTAATAAAATTAGTATAAACATTATTTTATACTATATATTATTATAGTTATGCATAACAATTTATATAATTTAGTCATTACCATTAATTAATTTGAGATTCATACATATCACAGTTTTGTCACAGGTATCTTCTTTATTTGCAATCTGTGAACATATATGATTCTTGAAGTTTAAAAGAAACAAACTCAAACTCTCATTGAAAACATTACTTTCTTGATACAATTACACCATGAATTGCTCTGTTAAATAGAGCTGAAGTAGGGACAAAGAAGTCCAAGAAAAGAAACTACATAATCTTGAAATCTTGCCAAACTATTATTCACACGTGAGAGCTTCAAATTGATTCTTCAAATGTAGCTCAAACTCCTCTTGATTGTTATTGGTGGACGCATGTGGTTTAGACGTTGAGACTGCAACCTGGACAGCTGACTTCTCCTGCTGTGTATGAGTCTGGTGTGCCATCTGAAAGCTTTGGTGCTGAGATGCTGAGACTGCAACCTGGACAGCTGACTTCTTCTGCTGCGTATGAGTCTGGTGTGCCATCTGAGAACTTTGGTGCTGAGATGCTGAGAGAACATGTAATGCAACATTAATATCCTCCCTCAAACTGATGCTAGGTGGAGAACCTACACTCAGTTTGCTTCTGAAATAAACAAATAATCCGTGTGGTAGAGACTTTGTAAAGATATCTACCACTTGATCTTGAGCTGTAATATGCTTTGTCACAATTGTTCCAAGAGCAACTTTCTCTCTTATAAAATGGTAATCTAATTCTATATGCTTTGAGCGAGAGTGCAATACTGGATTTGTAGTCAAATAAACTGCCGAGAGGTTGTCACAATGCAACGTTGTAGGTTGATCTTGAACTATCCCAATATCACGAAGTATGAATGAGAACCAAGTTATTTCAGCAGCTAATGATGCCATAGCTCGATACTCTGCCTCTGTAGAAGATCTAGAGACAGTTGATTGATGGTTAGCAGACCATGAAACAATGTTACTTCCACGGAAAGTGCAGTATCTTGTTGTGAATCGTCTAGTGTCCTTACAACCTGCCCAGTCACTGTCGCTATAGGCGTGAAGATTCAATGAGCTGTTCTTACGAATGTGCAAACCAAGGCTGAGTGTTCCTTTCAGATATCTAAGAATATGCTTAAGAATTTTAAAATCTGTCATCAAAGGATCATGCATTCTTTGACATACCACATTTACTGCATAATTGAGATCAGGTCTTGTTAATGTCAGATATTGAAAAGCCCCAACAATGCTACGAAACAATGTAGGATCAGAGATTTTTGGATCATGCATCCTTAGCATATTTTTCTTGAGATAAAAATAAACCAGAAGGATGAAATTGTGCCTGAATTCCCAAGAAAAAATGCAGAGGTCCTAAATCTTTCATTGTGAATCTGATACTTAGTGCTTGAATGAACTTATTGAGTAATGTTGTTGAGCTTCCTGTCAGCAAAATATCATCAACATAGAGCAGGAGCAAGAGTTGATCTTCTCCTTGTTGATAAACAAACAAAGATGGATCTGCTGTACTGCATACAAAGCCAAACTCCAATAGGTATATACTGAATTTGTCAAACCAGGCACGAGGTGCCTGTTTCAGTCCATACAAAGCCTTTTTTAGAAGACAAACATGTGTAGGAAATTTGCTATCAACAAACCCTTGTAGTTGTGCCATAAACACTTGTTCTTGAAGCTCACCATGAAGAAATGCATTGCTTACATTCAGCTGTCTAATGCGCCAACCCTTGACAATAGCCATTGAGAGAACAATCCTTATTGTTGCTGATTTAATAAAAGGATTGTAAGTTTCAGTAAAATCCACTCCTTTCTCCTGATGAAACCCTTTTGCAACAAGCCTAGCCTTTAGTTTTTCCAGTGTTCCATCTGCCTTTAACTTTGTTCTAAAGACCCATTTGCAACCCAGTATGTTCATGTCTGAAGTGGCAGGAACAAGTGTCCATGTGTTATTCTTGTAAAGAGCTAACATTTCTGCTTCCATAGCAGCTTTCCAACCAGAATGCTTCAGAGCTGATGAAGCTGATTTTGGTTCATCTGGAATTGTAGTTGAAATATGAACAGAATACTTAGGATTTGGTTTGAAAATTCCAACCTTAGAACGTGTGACCATTGGATGAGATGATTGTTGAAGATCTGATGTATTTGATGGAGAAGAAGTTTGCTGTGGCACTTCAGTTGAAGAAGTTAGAGATGAACTTTCAGATGGACTTAAAACAGGACTGTTTTGTGAAGTAGTGTTAACAACAGATTCCAATACTGAAGGTGGTGTCTGAAATGTGGAAGTTGCTGATGTAGAAGGTAATGACATCCTTTTGTGTGATTTTTGCCAAAACTGCAACATAGGAATCTGATATACAGGAACTAGATAACTGTAACTGTTATGAAAAGGAAAACAAACTTCATCAAACACAACATGTCGTGTGATATAAACTCTACCTGTAGGAGGGTAGAGACACCTATATCCTTTGTAATTGTTATTGTATCCCAGAAATACACACTTTAATGATCGAGGTTCAAACTTGTGCTCAGTATAAGGTCTTAGATAGGGATAACAAACACACCCAAAAACTCTTAGTGCTGAATACTCAGGAGCATAACCATTTAGAACAGAAAATGGACTCTTATGCTGCAAAACTTCAGTAGGAAGCAGATTGATCAGAAAATTTGCTGTAAAAACAGCTTCAACCCAATAGCACAAAGGTACATGAGACTGAAACATCATTGCCAATCCAAGTTCAATAATATGTCGATGTTTTCTCTCAGCCAAACCATTTTGTTGTGGTGCGTAAGGACATGAAATAAGTTGTTGTATACCACAGGTGCTGAGATGCTGAAGAAACACAGTGCTGATAAACTCACCACCACCATCACACTAAAATGATTTGATTTTACGGCTATATTGAGTTTCAACAAGTTTCTGAAATTTAATGAAGATTGAGAAGAACTCTGATTTCCATTTGAGTGGATAAACCCAAGAAAAACGTGAAAAATTATCCACAAAAACCACATAATACTTAAAACCTTGACTGGATGAGACAGGAGCTTGCCTCCAAAGATCACAATGAATTCTTTCTAAAGGTTCTTTAGCATGAAAAGAAGATGAGTTGAATGGAAGTTGAGAACTCTTGCTCAATTGACAATATTCACAAACATTGCTATTACCATTTTTTCTATTTATGTTTATCAAACTATCTTGCTTGAGTTTCAGTAAAATCTGATGATGTGGGTGTCCCAAACGCTGATGCTATACTGACTCAGAAGTTGTTCTCTGCCTTGTGGAATAGAATGATTGAGGACTCAGATGTTCCAAGCAATAGATTCCATCATGCTTGATTCCCTTTGCCAGAATTTTCTGTGTGGTTAAGTCCTTTACATATACACCAGCAGAATAAAAAATAACACAACATGGGAAGTCTGAAGTTAACTGAGAGACAGACAGTAAAGACTTTTGAATTGAAGGAACAACCAACACATCATTTAACCTTAAAGTACCTGTCACTGTGGGAAGATTTGTGGAACCAATGTGAGTTATAGGCAACTGAGAACCATCTCCAACCATGACTGATTTAGATCATGTGTATGGAATAACAGATGTAAGATGTGAAGCCGAATTTGTCATGTGAGCTGATGCTCCTGAGTCAGGATACCATTCAGCTCCTGAGGGTCCTGAGATGTGAAGAGCCTGCAAAGTCTGAGGTATTTCAGAAGATTGATAAGAGTTATCAAAACGATTCCAACATTTCAAGGCAGTATGACCAACTCTTCCACAAATTTGACAGATAGGTCTTGAACTATCAGAAACAGAGGACTGACTTTGTGATACTGAGTTTCTTGAAATTTGAAATCTGATTATAAGGATCAGAAGATTGAACTTGTTGATGAAAACCACGGCCTCTTGATGAGAACACACCTCGACTTCTTGAAAAATTAAAACCACGACCTCCTCTGAATCCTCTACCTCTTCCATTAAAATTTGTATAGCCTGAACTGCCTTGTTGTACTTGAAAGGCCAAATGATGATTTACCTCAGAGGTATTATGAGATCTTGATGTATGTGTAATGCTAAGAAGTTGTGAAACTACATCATCATAAGTGGGAATAGGTGGTTTATGCATGGATGTATGTATGATAGTAGAAAATGCTTCATACTCATGGCCTAATCCTTTTAGTAACTGAAAAATCTTCATAGATTCGGATACTGGTTTGCCAATGGAATTGAGATTATCACATAATGACTTAAAATCTTTCAAATATTCTTGTACTGATCTTGTTCCTTTGTTCAAAGACTGCAGTGAAGCAAGGAGATCAAATTCACGAGAGACTGATTTCTCATTAAAACTTCTAGCAAGAGAGTTACAAACATCAAATGCTGATTCTAAACCAATGACATAACCAAATACATCTTTTGAAAGTGTTCCACAGATCCAAGATTTTATTAATTGATCTGTTTGATACCAAGAATCAAATGCAGGATTAGTTTCTGTATCACCTATCTTTGATGTTGTTACAGCTTCTGGTGGCTTAGAGGATCCATTGACAAATCCAAGTAATTTTTGACTTTTCAGCAAGGATTCAACCTGTGTCTTCCATAGCAGGTAGTTTACATCCGTAAGTTTGATTGTGACAAAGTTTGAAATGTTTATGTGTATAGGAAATGGAAATGCAAGATTCTGTGCCTCCATGGCTTTGATACCATGTGAACAGATATGATTCTTGAAGTTTAAAAGAAACAAACTCAAACTCTCATTGAAAACATTACTTTCTTGATACAATTACACCATGAATTGCTCTGTTAAATAGAGCTGAAGTAGGGACAAAGAAGTCCAAGAAAAGAAACTACATAATCTTGAAATCTTGCCAAACTATTATTCACACGTGAGGGCTTCAAATTGATTCTTCAAATGTAGCTCAAACTCCTCTTGATTGTTACTGGTGGACGCATGTGGTTTAGACATTGAGACTGCAACCTGGACAGTTGACTTCTCCTGCTGTGTATGAGTCTGGTGTGCCATCTGAGAGCTTTGGTGCTGAGATGCTGAGACTGCAACCTGGACAGCTGACTTCTCCTGCTGCGTATGAGTCTGGTGTGCCATCTGAGAACTTTGGTGCTGAGATGCTGAGAGAACATGTAATGCAACATTAATACAATCGAATTTCACTTGCTAATATCTAAACTAAATGTTTTTAAAAGCTTATTCATCCAATAATAAACATAATCATTTTTACTTAAAGATAAAATGTATAAATTTGATTCTTGTGATACCTTTAATAATTCGGCCCCATTTGAAATTTTTATAGAACTTGAATAGTTGTTACTCATAATTAAATAAAAATTATATATGATAAATGAATGCAATATTGTTAAACTAATACTTGTTTTCTTTTATTTGTCAGGATTTGCCATTAGTGGTACGAACATACCATAAATTTCACTTTTGTTATATTATAAATTACATTCTTAATACTTTTGGTCGTCATTTGTTTCATAAAATAAATACACAAATTATTATCCATTAACATATTTCTCCACATTTGAAACTACCAAAAAAATATTTGTTTGTACTTATCAACATCTTTGTGAAACATTTTTCCTTCAATAATTCTTCCATTAAATATCTCATATCGTGAACAATTAATATCTCGTTTAAAATGAAGAATAAATAGAATATTTAAATAATTAATATTTTCATGATAATTAAATTGTTTATCAACTCATTGTCATGAAATGAAATTTGTTATTTTAATATCCTTAGAAATATGCATTATATATATATATATATATCGTAACATTTATTTTCAAAATTAACATCTATTTTCTATCAAAATAATATAAATTCATAATATGAGAGATTGATTAGCCGATGAATAAATACACATGTTTTATGTGCATTTGTTTTTGTACCTCACTCTACATTTTCATCATTTTTATGTTTTAATTTGGACATACCACATAATTTTAAGAAATATAACCAAATATTCAAATTAATATAAATGAAATTTTACATATTTTGTTGAGTTGTTATTTGAAAAAATAATGGTATAGAAATTTTCATGTGAATTACTTTGGATTTGTTGTCATTATCATCAATATATTGAATTTTTTTATTTGTTGAATCATCTCTTCTTTTTCGTCTTCTCCTTCTTTCCTACTGTGGAAAAAGCCTATGAACCCAGAATTTGGAAAAGGAGGTTGAGTTGAAGCTTCAACAATGACGACATCAAAACCCTTGTCGACCAATTTCTAGGACTCAACCCTTTCCGGACCTCCAAGCTGCAACAACTCCGGATCCGCTGATCTCAGCCCCTCCGGCTTGTTGGCTTTCGCCGCTGGCTCCTCTGTCTCCGTCGTCAATTCTTGCCCCCTCCAGCTTGTCTCCACCATCTCTCTCCCTCCTCGGTCGTTGGTGCTCTCCCCCTTCATTACCTCCATTCAGTGGATCTCTCTCCCTCTCCGACGCGATCTCCTCTCCACCGAGCCCTCTGCCTCTCACCTACTCATCGTCGCCGTCGATCGTCACGGTCGTGTCGCTCTCGGTAGATGAAGGCGAGATAACAGAATATTTTAAATCCATTGTAGAGGCTGGAGTTTTCGATGAAATATTATTTTTCGGCAAAGGCACCAGATAGATCCGCCTTCTGACTCTGCTAGAGGGAATCGGTGCCAGCATCAGAACCACTGTAGAAGAGATGAAGAGACTAGTCAAAAGTAGAAAAATTTTTTAGAGATCGATATGGTAGTTTTGATAGAGATAGACATGGGTTCTTCGTTAAAAAAAAGCTTTGAAAGAGAGGATTTCTTAAAGACGATGAAACGCTTATTAAATTGTAGTAATGGGTATAATAACTTTGATATTTGATATGTTACGTAGTGCATGTTAATGTAATTAACAAAATCTATTAAATATATTAAATTATTTAAACATTTTAAATATATTAAAATTTTTTAATTATTGACTAAGTATAAAAACGATTAATTTTAAAAAATATTGTTGAGGTAATTTCACCAAAAAAGTAACAATTTTTATATATTTATTATTTTGATTGTGTTATTATGTTTTGTATTACAAATGTAAAATTATTATAATTTAAATGTAATATTTGTATGAAATTTAATTAATTTAGGATATAAATTATTCAATGATATAAATTGTAATACAAAAATTATTCAATAACAATTATTATTATTATTATTATTATTAATTGTGATACATATTGAAACATGTTATTTAATATATATATATAATACTATTTATATTTATTTTGGATATAATTATTTAGTTTAATATATATTAGAAGTTGAATTTGCTTATTGAGATGCCACATCATCTTTGACGTGGCTTCAACAAAATTCAGCAACAACTCAATTTTTAATATATAAGATTAAAAAAACTTATGCAATGAAAATTATGAAACTATCCAAAAAACAATTCATTTAATACAAATGGAATTAAAATAATCCATCCGTTCACCAATTTTAAAGATATTAAAATAAAATTATATAGATGCAATGATATTATTAAAACTAGGTGATACGTTTATTAA
Source organism: Gynandropsis gynandra (assembly GCA_036759665.1). NCBI lineage: Eukaryota > Viridiplantae > Streptophyta > Magnoliopsida > Brassicales > Cleomaceae > Gynandropsis > Gynandropsis gynandra. The sequence continues at coordinate 9,838,481 of CM071867.1, read as the reverse complement.
ACGTTATACATAATTCACTAATTCACATTGTCATGACATTTGATATATATACCGTTCTATACAAACGCACGAATTATAATTTTCTATTGTGACAGTTTAAGAAATAGATTTAGTATATGTAATGTAAATTAACAGTGCCATTTAAAAGAAAGCACACGTGACAACATTAAATTATTAATAAATATTAATTCATATAAATGTTAATTGTTGGTATTTTGGTAAATATCGTTAATTATTTTTGAAATAACGTAGAGATAACCAAGAAAGTTTTCTTTACAATCATCTTCACCATATTCGACTAAAGCTACATTGCAAGTTCAACCTATTATATGTTAATAGATTAACATTATTAAAAAGTTACTTATTTAATAATAAGCGAATTTTAATGTTTTAATTAGACGATGGAAGTCATAAATTTGATCATTGCATAGCGATTAGAAATCTGATAACATCTGTAATTTATAAACATAATGAGATAAGAGTAGGTGCGAAGAAATTATATTAATGAGATATGAAACGACCGCTAACCAGATAAATATTTTTTGTGGTCTACTAAAAGCAAGTTTAAGTCAATCAACCCATTGAAAAAGTGAGGTCATAATGGCCATAATATTAAAAAGCCTAAAAGAAATATGAAGTCGATAATGGTTTTTTCATATTTTTTCAATTGTGATAGTAGTTTATATATATACACATGAGTATATGTCTACAAAGTATATTTTGTTGATTTAAAAAGAATATTGATAATAATGGTAGGAATTTTTCAAAAATCTGTTATTATAGAAAGAAATATATCTACAAAATATGATGTATTGATTTATGAATATATATCTCCAAATATATTTTGTTGATATATAAATAGAACTTGTAAACATATACGATATAGTATGATGACTATACGGCTGAACAACATCCACATAGAGAAAATATTTTCCATTATCCATATATCATTTTGATACAAAATATATTCAACAATATATAATTTAAATACAATATATGTATATAATATACAATTCAATATGTAAGAAACTACAACTTGTGATAAGTTATAACTTGATATGTTAATGATTTGAGTTCGAAATAGGGACACATATAGATGTAGGTAAAATGTAATTTACCTTGAATAATTGAGGAGCATATACAAGAAAAAGGAAGTTCTTCGGGTACATATCAAACTTATATCCACAATAATCCTATCAAATAGCAATGAGAAAAAGAAATGTATTTAATTGGTTCATATGATAATTTGAACCACTACCACCTTTTCCCGGAGATTTACCATCACCCCTCATCCCAAAGGCAACATCATTTCTATAAGCTCCAGCTCGATTAGAAGAACCTGTATGGTCAAGAAATTAGAGAGGTAAGACAAGATGTATTAAATTAGAAACATGTACGACCTGAGATATATCTGATGACGACTATTAAATTACATGTTTCTAAATAACAATAATTAAGAAGGAAAGAATGATAAAAAAAACTGAAACAAAGCTATCAATATTTTCAAGGGGGCAATAAGACAAGAAAATAGTAGGAATCAATTGTGAGGAAATTCCGTAATGAACTACAGGAAATCTTGAGCACCTATAGCATAGTAACAAATGAGTTATAGAAACTTGAAAATTTTAGAATAGAGATGTGATGTTGAGGAATAATTTCACCACTAACCTTGTTCACCGGTCCAATGCAGATATATCTCGTATTCTCGTCTTCATAATGTATGTGCTCTATCGCTGTCCTTACAGCCTTTTCCCTCAACTTTGCACTGGCCATCGCATTAGAATTGGTTCAACAACCTTATGAAGGGATGCCCAGAGAATATATTGCACAACTAGGTGTGGGTAGTATAAATCCTCCTGCAATATAGAATTTATTTGCCTCGTTTACTTTGATACTCATAAAAATTTTTTGCCATCACTATGAACATCTAAACCAAAAACATAGATCTCCAAAGAAATCATACATGCTTCAAGTGATAATCAAACCAGTTAAACCATTATCCACAAAAAGTTCTGAACTTCATATTATATATAAAACAACTAATGGTTACAAAAGGACATGCTTGAACAGAGTACATAAATACCAATTGTTTGAGCTAGGTTATTATAAATCTTTAATCATTATTTCACCAACCTTTACATAAAGATTTTGTGCCTCATTCTAGTCAATTTCATGATGTGGTTACAGGAAAAAGCTCATTTCTTAATGAAAGGACGGTTGGTGTTATAGGGCCAACAAATCTCTATTCATACAAATAAGAATAGGCAGGTACACCATCCGACAATGACACCACATCCTTCTTGAAGCATAAACGGGAAGAAAATATCATATGATACCTCCACTTGACTGTGAATGATGGATTCTGAACATAGAATCTGAAATGACACTGCTTTCTCGGCTCACTTTTCCTAGTAGACCATGTATTGGCCACAAGTAATAGTATTTGAACCAACAGAACCTTTTGGCATAAGAAACCAGATACAGATGTGATTAAAAAGAAAATTCAACACAAGCATGATCCACGTTCATGCTAGGGAAAATGTTACATGAAAGAAGGGACCAGAGACTTTTGAAGTTCTTTGCTTTCGTCTTACTATAGATTAATGATTAGCCATTAAACCAAAAAGAATAAGATGGCAATTACTAATTTGGTACTTGTAATTAATTGAAAAGTAGAGATTCTTTCAAAGTCTTAAAACACAATGTCCTTAACTTAAGCAATATCTCAAACATGAAGATTTTGTCCAACATATTTAACTACTTGCAAGCACCTGGATGGATAGGCAGGAGATATGGAAGAAGCCATATCTGAGGTGGCAGGGGATTATTTCCAGACCATTCAAAAACTCCAAGCACCTATTACCAGCAGTAGAAAAAGAGTCATGCAAAAGATGAGTCAACAGACATAAATGTTGAACTTAATGTAATTTGACAGATAAGGTCAAGATTTTAGTACTGAAAGCCACATCTTCCCCATGATGTTATATAGGTAGCACCTCCGTAATTTAGTATCCAATCTCTTTCCTTTCTCCATTGATCCATCTCCATCATTAGGTCCTTCACCAAGCAACCTTAGAGTAACATAATTCAAGACAAGACGGACATGGTGCTGTGGCCCTCAATGTGTAAACCCCACCCTCCATCCTCATTCTGCAATTATTAATTTCTTATAATTAGAAGATACAATCTGAAAACAGATAGAATTCTAAGAAACATAGTGAGTCTTAGATTGGTCTTTTTGTGAATGAAGAGATCATATGAAAGCATTAAATTGAATCAAAATACCACATTACACAGCGCGAGAATGAAATTATTTAATAAATTGCTAAAGATACGGAAATGACCTTGCCTGATGATTATAGAGATAACGACGCATTTCATGTTTATGTTGTTCTGACAATACCGCATTCAGTGTACCAGTTATGGAGAGAGTAATAGTCTGAAAAAATGTAACAAACATAATTATCTCTCATATTTGTCAGCAATGAATACTTCAAAAAGAGATCCCGAGGAACTAAAATTGATCAGACAAGCAAGAACATCTCAATTAGAAACAGCAAGAAGAAAAGAATGAACTAACCAGCCTCGGGAGTAGAAACATAGGATCACCGTAATCTCCTGGCCAGTGCCCGTCATGTGCTTGTATTGTTGAATAGAAATTTAGAGCCCTTCTCAATGTGGTTGTCACCATCTCCTCCGAAATATCTTCAGTATCTTTGACTTTGACTTGAGGTAAAACTGGGTTAACAGGGTTCTCTCTAGAAAACTACAAAAATAAGAACAACATTTCAGATAAGTTTCGAAGTAGATAAAAACATAAATATGAATGACTAAGTAATGTTAAATATATGCATATTTAAGCCCCAGTTGGCAACATAAAAGGATGTTAATGAAGTGCTGATTCACATTTCTCTCTCACAAATAAAAGTCAAACAATAGCAAATCACACAGGTATAAGAGAATTCCTCAAGGAATCTCAGCTATGGAAAGAATGATTGGTGTACATTCATCAGCGGTATATAAATAAGCATAAAAAGTCCAGAGTTGCATCATATCATCCTCTCTTCAGCTTGAAATTATTTTTATTGTTTTTTTATCACTTCTAAAGGTGAAAATCCAACTTTTAAACAACCAAACAATAGATACCATGTTGGTCTCTGTATTTGAGTTTTTAATTTACACACCAAAATCACCAAATATAAAGGAGCATAAATAATGAGATGTAAGTTTTGAAACATATTAATATTATTGGATAGAGTTGTAGGATTGATAGAATTGTACCTCCAATATGAGTAATAGGTGAAAATGAGCCATCTCCCATCATGATACCATCTATTCCTCATTAAGGTTGTGCTTGATTCAATGTCTGAGATGAATGTGTAATATGTGCGATATACCCGAATGTGTAATATGTGCGATATACCCGATTGTGTAAAATGAGCCATTTCATACCTTGTTTCTTGTATCTCTAATCAGCACGGATCTCGGACCGCTGTTGCCGAGGGAATGACGACGGGGAGTTTTCTGTGCATCGCAGGTCACTCGTCTTCAACATCAGACGCCTCCTCCTTTGCAAGTTCTTCCTACTCATACCTTACAGACTACAGTGCCAGGTTTCTACCGAGATCCTCCATCTTCTTTATAGCCTCCATTCCTATTTTTCCATTTCTCTGTGTGGGGATACGATACACCTTAGCTGAAGGAGGACAAGCTGGGAGAAAAAAAACTCACATGGATGAGGGATTAGTTTATCCAGCCATGTTACAGATTATCCATTAACATTTAGCTTGACTACTGTTATATCAATATCGTATATCTTTCATATCTGTAAAAAAATGAATAATAAGGTGGAAGTATTTCTATATATACATGCATACGTGCACATAGAGTAGGCTGAGATCAACATTACGTGGACTTTTTTTTAATGATACGAGTACAAAAGGAAAATCAATTAAAAGGTAAGTTTTTACGACGTAGTATAAGGAATTGCGGTTGCTGCACATTCTTCAATTTTAAAGTATACTTACATTCTTCAATTTTGATCGAATAAACCTATGTATAGCGCAAAAAAATCTCCAATTCCCTGTCTCAAAAGAGGTTGCAATGCCGCAAATCTCTCTCTGAAATCCCACAAATTCCTCCCTAAAATCAAAGGAGTCATCAAAGCCCAAAACGACAAATCATATAAATGAAAATAATCGAAGAAAGAAATGAGAAACCAATTGTCCGGTCCTGAGTGCAATCCATCATCGCGGAAGAATATGAAATCTGGGTGGTTGACTCTATGCAACTGCAACCATTCATCTGCAGCTTGGAAGAGGGAGTTCACCAGATGGTGCTCAGATCCGCCGCTTGGTGTCCATAGGGAACCTCTTAACTTGTAAAAAGCAAGGCCGAATGCGGGCAACAGAATCCTTTTGACATGCGCAATCTCCATCTCACTTAGCTGCAGCATGCTTGGACATTGTTCAATGCCTACACCTGCAAAAGTCAAAGGTAATGAATCAAGTCCGAACCAACATTAATCTGAGAATAAAAACTCATACTATTTCCACTTTCTGTTCTTTTGTCTCGTATCTTATTATAAAGTCTCTTAGACAATCATGAAAGCAGCACCCACTTCAAATCAGAGATTAACAATAAAAATGCTCGCTAAATAAAAACTCATACAATTTCCAAAAGGAAAAGAATTCTAAAAAAAACTCAAGTTCGACTTAAAGAAGAAACACTTGCAGCTATGGAGATTCATCAGTCACCTGTTTGCAATTGGAAAACGGGTCTGAGCTCCCTTTTTGTTTTGCAGAAATGCCAGAGAATAGTAGCTTCCAGCGGAAAATCTGCTTGGATTTCACAATATAATCGTAACAGAAACCCAAACTAAAACTTGGAAATTTTAATTAATATGTCGAAAAGTATATAAACAGAAAGCAAAGTAGTTCAGTTTTCGCCGGAATTACTTTGTAAACACCAAGGGCATAAATCAAACCTACATACATCAAAGATTCTATTAACTGAATCTTTGGATATGGTGGTATACCGTTAAATTGTTCATCCGTTATTAGGGAAAAAACATTGAACCATGATCAACAATTTTGATTATTCCACAAAGACAGTTAAAGAGATTGAATCTGGCAAACATCGATACAATTAGAGTTTTTTCTTGCAAACGTCAATCGAAAATTGGAAACTAAGTCCAAGATAGATAAAAATTCAGGAGTGTGCACAAAGAAATACAAAACGAAACCAATAAACCAATCATGATAGTAGTCATGTCAATGCAATATGACATCAAGTAAATCTAAATTTCAAAGACAAACTTGAGTTACAATAGGATCTTTCACCATTTTTATTTAACAAAAAGGTATATTCCAGAGAGGTAAATGACTATTTACATATGCCTCCGACCAAAGGTATAGCACCCCATAGTAACCCATAGATAAGTCCCACCACTTGCCGGATCCAATGCAGTACATCTCCTAGTTGATCCTGTCCCATAAATATTTACAGATCTAATAAACACACAAATTAAAAAAAAACGCAAACACAATTGACAAATCAATTGCTTCACCTCAGAGAAAATTACAATCAACACCATGTATTATTCCTCAAGTTCTAACATATTTAACCGTGTGCTAGACCTTCTTGAGAAGGACATGTAAGAAATCGTTCAATAACAATAAGTAAAAGATGCACAGAAAATAAACCGACTTTAGAGCATTCATATGATGCTAAAGATCCATCAACAATTTCTAAGGTTCTAAAATTCGAGAGACATCTGAAATATTAAGTTCCACATTACATATTTCTTAAAAAAATCCTTCAGAAAATACTTAATTGTTAAGCTCAGTAAAACTTAGATATCTCATCCAAGCATCAAAAATCAGTAAAACTAATGTCAAAAAATGGAGTCAGCAAAGCCCATGCAGCAAATATGGTCTTTGTGGCAATGGCATGCCTTTGAAGAAATCCAAAGCCAAACACGCACCAAATATGAAATCTTAAGATCTAGATTTCATAACTCCAATATATTGAGCAAATCGAAAAAAAGAAATCCAAAGCCAAACTCGCACCAAATATGAAATCTTAAGCCACCCTCTTACAAAAAGCACACAAAAGTAATGTAGTAACAATAGAAACACAAAGAAAAATCAATCAAATTAACCTAAAGACGAACAACCAACTGGCATTAGAGCATTCTCAGAGATGTAAGTATACTTTAAAATTGAAGAATGTGCAGCAACCGCAATTCTTAATTCAGATTTCAAAACCCCAATATATTAAGCAAATCGAAAAAAATGAAACCCAAAGCCAAACTCGCAACAAATATGAAATCTTAAGCCACTCACTTTAAAAAAGCACACAAAAGTAATATAGTAACAATAGAAACACAAAGAAAAATCAATCAAATTAACCTAAAGACGAACAACCAACTGGCATTAGAGCATTATCAGAGATGTAAGTATACTATAAAATTGAATAATGTGCAGCAACCGCAATCCTTAATCCAGATTTCAAAACCCCAATATATTGAGCAAATCGGAAAAAAGAAACCCACAGCCGAACTCGCAACAAATATGAAATCTTAAGCCTTCCACTAACGAAAAACACACAAAAGTAATGTAGTAACAATAGAAACACAAAGAAAAATCAATCAAATTAACCTAAAGACGAAACAACCAACTGGCATTAGAGCATTCTCAGAGATGTAAATATTCTTAGCCAACATCGGCAACAACAAAAATATAAGGGAAAATGAGAATCCAATGGGAAAAACCAAAGAGGATACAGAACTTAGATGACCTTTAAATGTAAATATTCAATTTTTTATTTTACGAAGAAAATAGCCCATATATAGGCAGTAGAAGCAGAGTATCAAAGCTGACTTTTGTGCTGCTCATCAACACAGAAAAACCATGATACAACAAACGCAACTTATAATGAACAAACAATAAATCATTACTTCTTACAAGTTACCACAAAGCAACACTCACAGGGAATAGATAGTTCCTCTATCAGATGGTTTTGCAAAAATATTAGGCTAAAAACCATAAAGAGAGAATAATAGAAGTACATACCAGTTTCCTTTATCAAAAGTCGAGCTTCTTCTGCTGGGCAACCACAAACAGCTGGTGTTGGATGCAGATTAGTCAAGTTATTAAACTGGACAGACGAAATAATAATGAAGTATGCCGCCAATTTGGAGAGAGAGCACATAACTCCATGCCCAACAGCCAATATCCCAAAATGAATTGATAAAGAGAATCAAATAGGCGGGCATGACTGCACCTCAACAGAAGAAATGATAAACCAATGCATGGCAACAAGGATCCTCAACCCTCATACAAAAAACTTAAGGTAATAATACAAAGATGGAGCATGAAACTCTATTATTTGCACCTCATCATCTTCCTTTCTTAGCACCTCATCACATTCCTCGGTAAAATCAGAGGTGTGCCCGAAGGTATCAACCTAGAATCTGGAACCCGCTCGATTCGCCGGAGACCTGCACGATTTGCCAAAAAAAAGCAAAGTTAGGAAGAAGACACCACCACCGCCTGTGGGTTTTCTCTGCCAGCAGTATTTCGCCCCTGCTCTCTATCGCTCGCCAACCCGGCGTGCCATTGTGACTGAGCTTAAGCTCCAAAGTCTGTCACAGTGAAGACCGAACATGGATGCTTTGGTTATTTGTTTGGATATTGAAAAACGATGGCGCAAAAGTATAAGAGCTTGAGCGATTCACCTTTCCATGAGAGGGACGAAATACTAATCCTCACAAAAAATTCAAACGTTGGATGATCGGCTTTCTTTTACATACCTATGTCCTTCTCATGTTGGGTTTCCCTCATCGGCGTAAGAAACCTTTGCCCATCGATGTGGTGGCCAACGACTCAATTCAGAAACCGGTCGGTGTGTAGCTCCACCATGTGTTTTAGACCTAATCTGCAATAATACAATAGAATCCAAACCCTTATTAACAAAGCATTCGAGAGCTTTACTCGATAACCCATTACTAACAAAGCAAGAAATCATTGTCGACCATGAAACTATGTTCTTCTCAGGAATTTCCTCGAACAGCTTAAGAGCAGATTCCACATACCCACAAAACCCATAAACATTTATCAACGCGTTACTGACATAGACGAGATCGCAGAAACCAAGCTTGAGAATAAACGCGTGAAGCTCGCAACCGCGACGCGCGCGAGCACATAGCTTCAAAACGACGGGCACATAGCGATAGCAATACAATGATTCTTCTTGAAAAGGACAGGAAAATCATTCCTCATTAATACATCGCTCAATAACCGTAAGTAAAAGACGCACAAAAAATAAACCGACTTTAGAGCATTCATATGATGCTAAAGATCCATAAAAAAATGTCTAAGGTTCTGAAATTCCAGAGACAGCTGAAATATTAAGTCCCACTGCAATCTTTGTCGCTCGCGATAGATTTGTGATTCGTCGTTAGCTATCTGCTAGTGAATCTTTGGGATTAGAATTCGATAACATAATTCTTAGACAGAAGTATTGGGGGAAGTATCGCTATTGGAATCCAGCGAAGCGGTGGCTTCTGTTCTTCTTCAATGAAATGAGTTGTAGTCTTTGAAATCTACAAGCGAAATAACGGATTCCTAATACAAAGAGAAGCGAAAGGGTCTGGAGGCAGATACATCATACATGGGCCGGTGTAGCTTCTTCTCCATCAGCAGGCGCACCACACTATTCGTCTCTATGAGCAGACGCAAAACCAGATGGCTGAAGCATGATTTAAGGAGGATCGAGGGTAAGAAGAGGGAGATGAAGCCGAAGAGTAACACAGGAAGAGGAAAGAGGTGATGTATCCGATAAGGGTGGATATATCTGGGAATAAACCGGGGCACGTGTGAAAGGATAGTAAGGGAGATTTTTCTTCGAAAGAGGGAGGAAAAATCTTTTTTTGTTATTTCAATCTATTAATAACACTAGTAAGTGAACCCGTGCGATGCACGGGATTTTATTAATTTAATATTATCGAAATATAATTTGTTGTTTATCATAGCACAACATGGTATGATCGGAAATTATTAACGTTTAAATCGAATAGGTAGGTAAGTGTTTGTTGGTATTAAGGATAATCTTGGAATAAATATTTTTTTTCTCCTACGTTGTTATCGGAAATTATTTTACCTTCAATTATATTTCTTCCTAATTAAGTGATTTCTAGACGTGTTCAGTTATATAAACCAAGTGTTTGATCAATATTTCGTAGTAATATATGTATTAAGGATAATTTTGGAATAAATATTTTTTTCTCCTACGTTGTTATCGGAAATTATTTTACCTTCAATTATATTTCTTCCTAATTGAGTGATTTCTAGACGTGTTCAATTATATAAATCAAGTGTTTGATCAATATTTCGTAGTAATATAACAGAGAATCTGAATTTCAATTGTAAGATATGATTTGGAACTCCAGAACATTTAATTGCGTTAAAAAATTCTGTATCATCGAATTCATTATTATTGTCAATATCGTTTGAAGGGCATAACGTCTCAGAACTTGGATACTCTATATAATCTCCAGACATTATATTTAACAATGTATTGTTAATTTCATTAACGATTTCGTTCATCAAGCACAATATTGCTCTTTCTTGGAAGAATGATATATTTTGATAATATTATGTTATGTCGTTGTATACATGGTATATGAGACATTGGATGGTGTTAGTATTTTGCATAATTAATAAATCATAAGGGATATCTATATAACATTCACCATCATTAGGTTCAAATAATAATTCATTACCTAATTTCAAAATCCAATCTGAAAAACCTTCTACAGTTTTGATATCATCATTAGCATTTAATCACAACAATATATTTTCTGTTAGTTTAAGAATTCGAAAATATTTTCATATATAAGAGGAATTTATCGATGCTCGCACAATATCATATCGACATTCCATGAACGAAGAAATACATATAATTATTTTTCAATTGTAACCATTAAATTGTTTTTCGACTGATTTTCTAATTATTGTACAGTCACATAATTTTTTGTCTAAAACTCTCTTTAATTTTTCAATAAACAATATGTGTATTTTTCGACTGATTTTCTAATTATTGTACAGTCACATAATTTTTTTGTCTAAAACTCTCTTTAATTTTTCAATAAATAATATGTGTTTTGATTCAATATTTCTTAATTCATTCTTTAAATATTTTTACATTTTAATTTTGTTTAAAAAATATCGAATATATGAAAATGTATTATACATACTTAACAAAAATTAATGATTCATACGTTTATATATCATTAATTTAATTATACATTAATACAATTTACATTATAAATTTTGTTTTTTTATCTCATACCTTTAAATTAGTATCATTCATATTTATTATTGTTATTATTTTTATTAAAATATTTTTTTAATAAAAGAAATTATTTATAAAAATATTATTATTGTAAACACATGTTATTTTCTTCCCATTTTCACATACTAATAATTGATACAGATTTTAATTTGAATAAATTTAGATAAAAATTTAATTCAAATAATATAATAATGTAAATTTGGATGTATATAAAATTGAAAATTAAAAAATTTTGAAAAAGATACTTAAAATTTGTGGGCTTTATAAAAATACTAAATTTTTTCTGTTATGGGCTTTAATAATACAAATGGATCCGAAAAATCAAAATTGTATATAATAATCCGAAATTTTATACAAACTATAACTACTTAAACATTTTAATCCTAGCAGCCTCCTTCTTTATCTCATGCTTCTATTTTTTTTTCTCAGCCTCTATTTTTTTTCTCATATTCTTCCTCAATTAAACGTTGTTTCTTCTTCTTGCCCTTACTCATCCTCTTCTCCTCGTTGGACCGTGTCCTCTTCTCTTCTCACGACGTCCTATCGTCGGTCGGTCTTCGTCGTCTCCCTTCACCGCCTCCCTCCGCCGTCGCTTCCTCTTCTCCTTCGTCTATCATTCGTCCGTTCGTCGGTTCAAGGTCTCATTATATCGTCTTCTTCTCTTTTTTGTCCAGATCTCTTTTTTTCACCTCCATCCGCCTCCTCCTATCGTCGCCTCCCTCTTTTCGCCGATTCATCTTCTTGTTTGTCCGTCATCTTTGTTTTTTCCAGATCTAACGGCCAAAAAATAGGTTGTTCGTCCGTCGTCTTTGTTTTTCCAGATTTAACGGGTACAGGTGAATAGTACCACAATAATATCAAAACATCCAAAACATGCCATCGAAAAAAATAACACAAGGTCTAAGGGTTGAAAATTGATTTTACATTTTAAAATAAGAAAAAGTTATCAAATGTCCCAAACAATACCAGCAAGTTGAGAAAAAAAGTCAAAGAGATAAAAATTTGACACATGAACTTGGTCATGTGTTTTAGTTAGTATTACGATATATATTAAAAATAAATAAAACACATCAGCAGAGACATCCCTTACAAATCACCGAACGTTATCCTAAATTACCAGCTTAAGTAAGCTATGACATAAAAAGCACATTCGTGCATAGAACAACATGGACTTGAAAAAAAATGTAACCTGAATTTGTTATTTCCTTGAACAGCTTCCAAGACTCCGTCTCCTTCCGATTTCCGCTCAATTCCGAGAACTCACCTGCAACTCTATAGACGCGAAATTAGACGCCATCGCCTTCATCGCCTGGCTTATCCACCACGTCCCGACCAAGATCTTTCTGTCGATCACTATTTTGATTCAAAGCACGAAGATTCACTTCCGTGTGTCTCTTCTTCAGCTCCTGCTCCTACACTTTCTTCTCTGGTTGCTTCGACTTCCTCAATAACAGTTTTACCATTCCTGAGATTTGTGTCGGTAACACTGAAAGTCTTGGTATTGTTACTCTTTTCAAATTATAAAATTTTAGGTTTTTGGAAAATACTACTTTTCCTTTAAGGCTTCTTCTTAGTAGCATTGCCAGAAACGCCGCTACTACTGAGTTTGCTTCCGCTATTAACGTCACTGCAGAAAAACTTCCGCGACTTGAGAACACGAACTTCATATTTGTAGTCCGAGACGAGACATATGGACTTCAACGGCGGACGCGAGAACATGAGCACAGTCGTCACTGTCATGGTCGACGGAATCCTAATGCTTCTGCAAAGAAAACACGACCCTACTACATCCATCAGATTCAAAAATTAAATAACAATAAAGACCATCTCTTAATCGATTTTCGGGGAAAATGCGAGATTATGCATGGAGAATCGGTGCTAGAAAGCATAGATCATCGTCATTTTCAGAGAATAGACGGGAAATGCAAGATTCGGTCTTAGAGAGAGAGAGATATAGGGTTTTGAGATATTTGAGGGGAAATTCTCATTTTAGCCTAGTTACAAAAACCGGAAAATTTTAAATATGAGCTGCAAGATGAACGTGAGGCCCTCACTCACATTTGTTTATATATATAATTATCTTGTTTTTGAAGAAACAGAGGGGAAAAATGGACATTAATTATTCAGAAAGATCTTTTTATATTCCAACGTATTTTAATGTTTTTTATAACTGAAATCATAAAGATCTTTTTTCTTGTGTTTTAATGCTCTTTTTTATAACCGAAAATTGAGGAAATGATAAATACCTTTCAATGACCTTTATTAGATCTATAATTAATCTAATAAAGTCTGTAATTAACCTAAAAATAAAGTAAAAAATTAAAGATTTTTTATAATTGAAATCATAAAGATCTTTTTTCTTGTGTTTTAATGCTCTTTTTTATAACCGAAAATTGAAGAAATGATAAATACCTTTCAATGACCTTTATTAGATCTATAATTAATCTAATAAAGTCTGTAATTAACCTAAAAATAAAGTAAAAAATTAAAGAAATTTTAGATGATGTGGAGCAATCATAAAGTATTGTTTTTTCCTACTTTCATATATATGATTTACCAAACTTATATATAATTAAAACCATTATGTTTATATATATATATATATATATATTACACCATAAAATATCTTCAATCCCATAGTTATATATATATATATATATATATATTTACGAAATAGAACGAAATTAATGAAATAGTTTTTAAGAATTTAATAATAGATACAATTGATTTTAAAATAAAATTTCATCGACTTTGTCTTATAGTGACAATTAAAAATAATAGTAATGGATATTAATTTTAAGATAGTGGTTATTGGAAATAATTATAATGGATTTTAATTTTAGGTTAGTGGGTATTAAGAAAATATAATGAATATTAATTTTTGAAATGTTTCATTAAATTATAAATAAAATATTTAAAAATAAAAAAATTTATGATGCTGAGGTGGCGCAAGGAGAATGCACCATTTTATCCTACTTTTTTATATAACTAGGAAGAAACCCGCGCGATGCGCGGTTTTTATCATTTTTTATAATAGAGTTGAAATGCATATGTCATAAAATGATTCATATCAAAAACTCATGTAAGGCTTCTATAATCGATGATGGTTGATTCATATAAAAAATTCATGTAAGGCTCCTATAATCGATGATGGTTATATATTTTATATCTTATTTTACGAAAAAATGATCAATATATTTGAATTTTATTATAAATACCTAAATAGTCATTATAGTTCAATAGCAAGAGCAAGAAAATCAAATTTTGATATAATCATCTCATAAATTATTAGGCTAAAAGAGTAGATATTTTGAGAATTTATAAATATTCTCTCACAATAGAATGCAATATAATATTTGTTGATTTTTTTTCTTTTTATACAACATGTTTTACTTTTATATATTAATAAATTTAAATTAATAAAAATATAATTGATGATTTGACTGCTACGTCAATATTGATGCTTCATTTATAACATTTCTTTTTTAGTGTTATTTCAAAAAATGTTTCGTTTTTTCTTCATTATATATATATGATGATAATAACATCAAAATTATAAAAATATAAAAAAAATGATATGGAAGATTAAAGGTTTTTTGTGTATTTAGTGGAATAATTTATGGTAAAACAATTGAATTAAAAAATAAAAAGTTGAAAGAAGATATGGTCATGTGAGAAAAGATAAAAATATTAAAATAGTATTTTTGAACAAATAT
Source organism: Gynandropsis gynandra (assembly GCA_036759665.1). Classification (NCBI taxonomy): domain Eukaryota; kingdom Viridiplantae; phylum Streptophyta; class Magnoliopsida; order Brassicales; family Cleomaceae; genus Gynandropsis; species Gynandropsis gynandra. Next base: position 9,823,407 of record CM071867.1, on the reverse strand, counting down.
ATATCCAATGTGTATAATATATATATATTTTAAAATCTATATATAAATAAAGAATTTTTTATGGATAAAATAATACATATCCAATGTATATGAATAATTTTAAAATTTTAAATTAATTAGAGAGAAGTAACTTTTTGTATTAAAAATTTTATTTTTTTACATTTAATAATCCTTGCTGAGGTGGCTTCACCAGAAACAACCTCGTAAGAATTATTATATATATAATTATAATGGATTTTAATTTTAGGTTAGTGGATATTAAAAAAATATAATTATTAATTTTTGAAATGTTTCATTAAATTATAAATAAAATATTTAAAAGTAAAAAAATTTATGATGCTGAGGTAGCACAAAGAGAATGCGTCATTTTATCCTACTGTTTATATATAGATTTATTTACAATATTTTTCTAAAAATTACATACTGATCTAGTATTTTATAACGAATGGCTCAGGAATCGACTGGTTCCGAGCGGACTCGTGGCAATCTCATTGGCAATGCCATTGTTCTTTTCCTCCGTGTATAATAACTTCCAATCCACATACATTCTTAAGAAGTTGTTTACCTCTTCTATCATATGTCGAAACAGGGGATTTCTCTTTGGCTGGGATAGAGCATTCAATACTAGAGAGTACTCCACCACGACAAAGCACGCATCTCGATGTCGGCTCTTCGCCACCTGGGGCTGTAGTATGTTCCAAGGGTTGGGCTGTTCGCCTTATTGTATGACAAAACCACAGATTGGGCTAACACATAATGGATAAAAAAACATAAACATAAAATGATTTTCCAAACTTAAATTCAGATTCTCATACAGATTATCCTTGAAACACAAACAGAAAATAAACCCACTCGATTAAAAAACTACCAACTTCCTTTCAACAAAATAACATGAAATTATAAAATTATTTTTAAACTATTTAAAACATGAAAAAACGGAGATGTCAGTAGGAATATTTGAGGTCAACACGTCAATGGTTCGCCAAAGAAAATCAAATCTAACAAAACAAAATGTGGATTAATTTAATTAAGCAAAAGTCGTTAATTAGTACGGCCAAGCATAAGATTTGTTCAGCATATAATCATGTTCTCTATATATAAATAAATACCGCTTGCTTTCGAAACACTTATGTTCTGTAGTTTAGAACAACACCCCTTCCCCTGTTTCTCTCTACAAGACCCTAAATCTAGAGAGAGAGTGTTTGATTAGAAGTCTCTCTCTACACTTAAATATCTTCATTTCATCCTCTCTTTCTCTCTCTCTCCAACCAGATTTTCTTTTAAAATTTTCTGAGAAAAAAATTTGAAAACCCAGTGGGAAGATGCAATCTGCCACCTCTTGAAGAACACAATTTTGTGTTTTTTAAAAGATTTTTGTTTTTCTTCACCAAATATTTCAATTTTGGGAAACAAGTTTTTTTTAAAAAAAATTTCTCCAGTTCCCTGAATTACCAAAGAAACACAAACTTTATCGTAGAGGCTTTGAAGAGGGGCCAAAGAAAATATCTCGAACATCTCTCCGTTCTTCAGTTTCCTGAATCATCAAAGAAACGAGAGAAACAAATAACTCTTTTGGGCTAACCCTGAAAATTCCGGGATCCCCAACAAGAAAAGCTCAAAATTTTCCGAGGAAAGAGCAGAGAAATGTATGATCAAACATCGGTACCGTATTATCAAGCCATGATGGTGAAACAACCACAGTTTCCAGAGCAAGAACAGCTAAAGTGTCCACGATGTGACTCAACAAACACCAAATTCTGCTACTACAACAACTACAACCTCTCACAACCTCGTCACTACTGCAAGAACTGTCGGAGATATTGGACCAAAGGAGGAGCCCTCCGCAACATCCCCATCGGAGGTGGCTCTCGCAAGAACACGAAACGGTCCAAGAAGACCCACGTCGTAATAAACCCGGATCCAGGTCCCCATCCGGATTTAGGGTCTGGGTCATCAAGGGTGTCTAGTCAGAGTCAGGATCCGACCCAGGTGACGTACGGGTCGCCGGCAAAATTTCATGAGGACATGAAGGGTGTGGATTTGGGTGGGACTTTCAGTTCGCTCTCGGCTTCGAATCTGCAACTGGGAGGAATAATTCTAGACAGGTCGCTTTGGGATCAAAGTTTGGCTTTGCGGAGGAGCGATCAAATAATCGGCGGCAGTGGCGGAGACGGAGGCGGTGGTGGCATCTGGTCTGATCTACCGATGAACAGAGCTGAGAAGAGCTGAAAAGGACATACCTGTAATTTTACGTTCGCACTGAGAGCAGTAGATTTGTCGGTCATTTTGGTAATACGTGGGTTCTCTTTTTCTATATTATGTTTACTTTCTTTAGTTTTTTCCATACAACGATTCTTATTTATTAATATTGTGATAAATATCAAATATTCGAATTATTTAAATTATTTTTATATATTTTCGTACTTTTTAAGTATTATAATTTATTATTTATATTTGTATAAAAAAATTCGAACATATATGTTTTTTATATGAAAACATAAATGTTTGGTAATCTCTATCTAGATCAATACATAAGAGGCTTCGTCTAGTCCCGTATAGAAGTTTGATGTTCGACGGGACGGCTGCCCATCGATCGATTTTTTACATACCAATAAATATGTTTTTTTTAAATATTTTAATTCAAAATAATATCATTTTAACATTTATAAAAAGTATAAAACTAAAATTAATTTAAAAAATATTTTTATTTTTATATTTCAAACTTTGGAAAATTGTAAAAAAATTATAAAAACATTTGATATTTAAAAGATGTCTAAACGCCGATTACTCACATTCTAACGATTTTTATAACATATCTGAATTTAAAAAAATTTAAGATCAAAATTAAAAAAGAAAATTAGAAGTTTCCGGGAAGTGGATTTAATGGAAATATTAGGGGTGCTAAATGGTTCGTCAATTCACAGATTGATCCTAACTCAATCCACGGGTTGACACTAACTCAATCCGTATAAATACGGGTTGAGTTGTATTTTTTTAATCTATATATAAAATGGGTTAATGGGTTGGATTAAAATTTTAGTTGATCCATATGGACTAACCCATATGAACTACGGATCAACCTGTTTATCAAAACTAAAAATACATTATATATATTATATAATGTATATATATATCTAATTTCTATATGTAGTGATAAAATATAGTTATAATAACTTTTATTTTTTTTTCAACTTTGTTTTGGAAATCAATAAAACCAACATTTTGATATTCTTGAAGTAAATTTTCTACTTTGTTATTTTAAGTTCAATATTTATATTTTCAATATAATTTATTTATTTAATTTAGAATTATTATCATTATATGATTTCTATGAATTTGATGATATTTCTGAGACGAATGAAGAAAGCAAATCACTTTTTGATATATATCTGGATGAAGAGAAATTGAGAAGACAAACTACTGTTGCTTCTGAATCATATTTTAGTATTGGTTCTCGGTTTTTTAACAAATATAGAAGTCGACTTCTCCAAAAAATGTGCAAACTTTACTTTGTTCTTATTTTTGGATGCATGGTTTTAAAGATAACGAAGAAGATAATATAATTTCAAATATATCTCTTTTTTGTTTATAATTTTGTTGAATATGTTATTTTGATTTATATATTATTTTTGTGTTGTTTATAGGTATGTATAATGAAGAACATGAAGACAAACTGTTCTTATTTAGCATCTTAAACTTTTATTTAGATTTTCTATATTATTTATGAATTATTTTTCTGTTTTAACATTTTTAACGTATTTAGATATTTTTATTTAAAATTTTAGACATTGTTTGAATTATTTATGATTCTTTTATATTTTATTGATTAATTATTATACAATTATAAACAAAAAAATTTAACATACGGATCAACCCATATAACCGACGGTTTGTTGTGGTCTAGATTAGTTTGAAAAATCATAACTCATCTTAAATATGGACGGGACTGAACTGACCTAAAAATAAATCATATTGGGTTGGAAACCCAATTAACACCCCTATACTGTATATTTTTATTTATAATTTAATATTTATATATTTAATAAATTAATTATTTATATATATATGATGCAATGAACATTAATCCATGATAAATATATATAATATATGATACTAATCCATTAGAATTATATAATTCCATAAACAACTTGTATACATTCTCTTACACAGCATGTGACGCAGAATAATATTCAAATAATAACACTAAATTAATATGACAATTTCAAAAATATTTTGAAAATGCTATTAGAGTTTAATCCTATTTCTTTTAAAAGAAATTAATTTCAGTTTTATCTTTATAATATTGATATTTTCAAATTACCTATATGATCAGTGCGAGCCATGCAATCCAAACGAATCAAACGATCCATGTTTACCATGTGATTTTTGTAATCCATACGACTCATGCGATCTTTGTTATCCATGCGATACTTGCGATCCATGAAATCCTCAAAAATCGCTCGAAAATCACTCGAAATCGTTGGAAAATTGCTGGAAATCGTTGGAAATTGCTCTCAACTTTGAAATCACCTCTCGGTATTTCTTCTCAATTTTGAAATAGATTTCGTTTCACTAACAAAAATGTCAAACCGTATTTGTTTTCACTAACACAATATAAAGTTTCCTCGGATTCGATCCGGGTTCGGGTTCTTTGGGTTATAAAAAAATTGAACCCGAATTGAACCCATTTGGTTTTCGGTCTGGGTTCCTCGGGTTTCTGTCTAGGTTCGGGTTGTTCGGGTTTTGAAACATTGAACCCAAACAAACTCGAATTATGATTGAGTTATTTGGATATTTCGGGTAATTCGGGTTCTTCGGGTTTTTTGGGTTATTTAGGTACGAGTAATTTGAGTTTTATAATGGGTTCTATGAGTTTTATGGGTTCTTTGTGATTTTTTTTGGGTTGTTCCAAATTTAACATACAAAATATTAAAAAAAATACAAAGTAAAAATCCATAAACAATACCAAGTAAAAATTCAAAGAAATACTAAGTAAAAAAATCCATAAAAAACTATTTGATTCTTTCTTATAGAAGACTTCTATTCCGGAAAAACGCCAAAATAAATTTCTTCAACCTCAAATTTAAGCACTTTTTACGAGTTTAGATTAGAGTACATAAAGAAATAGTTAAAGTTCATTTCATACATTGTAAATAAAGAGTGTAGAAAATAAATATCTAATCAAGTTGTATGAAAAGAAAATCACATCTCATAATTATCCATCCTTTGTGTCTGATATGCTACATAAGAAAGATTAAAACAATAAGTTTAAAGTTAACATAATATGATAAAAAGAAATAGAAAAAATTCATACCTTGAAAAAGTGTGTCCATGAATTCGGTTTCATCCATTAATTATTGAAGACTTATTGTTGTATCTACCCGAAATGATGATCGCAACCAATTTTGTGTCAAAAGCAAAGCTTCAACCATGTTAGGAGTCAATGAACTCCTATATTGGTCTAGGATGCGTCCACCGGTACTAAATGATGATTCAGATGCAACCGTTGAAACCGAATCGCAAAAACATCTCTAGTCATTTGCGCTAAAATTGGAAACTTAGTACTATTCACTTTTCACCACAACAATATGTCAAATTTCGAAACCAATATGTTACGAGATTGAACTTCAAGGCTTTCTATCAAATAAATATCCAATTCACTTGAAACATCCTTCGTCTTTCCTTTATCAACAACCAATTTCTTAAATTTTCCCCATGGATCATTTTCTTCCTCCTCACACTCATCAACAATATACTCCTTCTCTTGGCTTTCACTACAACTTCCACTTTCCAAAATATTTTGTTTTTTTATACTTTGCACTATAAACTCCATAAAGCTTCCGAATAAATTCCAAGAGTAATTCTTTCATCTCACCACATTTTACCACATCATTCTCATACATCTTTTCAAAACAATAAATTGCAAAATTCATTGTACTCATGGATTAAGGATAGTAGCGACTAGCAAAATCTTGTTAATTGGATCCATATTGTCCCTATACTTATCAAATTTATCATTTTTCATGCAAGATGTCATATTATTCATCACGAGATCATCACTATCAGCCATCGACCTTAAAATCATTTCAATCTTGCATATTTCATTAAAACATCCACTAGATGTCACTTTTGTAGAAGCAAAAAAAGCTAACATTGAATCATAAAATATTTTCAAGAATCTTACCGTTCGACGAGCATTTTCCCAATCACTACTTGATGGTGGTCCAACCCTTCTCCTTCCTCACTGTATCTTTCTCATGAAAATAAGCATCATAATATTTGTCCTCATCTATCATTCTATCAAATGTCGTTCTAAATTTTAGCACTGCATTCAACATAAAATAAGTTGCATTCCATATTGTGCTACAATCCAAAAGCAAACTCCCTCAGCCAATTTTTTCTTGTAACACTCGAACTTGAAATGCTTGAAACCTTGAATTAGATGATCGAACATATTTCACTGCATTCCTTATACTAATCACACTATCACCAATCTCCCTAAAGCCTTCATTTATAATTAAATTCAAAATATGAGCACAACACCGTACATGCATACATTCACCATCGAGTACTAGTGCATAATCTCCCCAAGTCTTCAATTTACTTCTCAACATCTTAACCGCACGATCATTCGAACTAGAATTGTCAACAGTTATTGTGAACACTTTTTTATATCCCAATCAAGCAAACATTTTCCATATTGCTTTGCAATTGTTTCCCCTTTATGATTGGACACTGGACTAAAACTAATAATCTTCCGATGTAATTCCCAATTACTATCAATAAAGTGAGCAGTGACAACCATATAACTCACAGATGTAATAGAAGTCCATAAATCGGTCGTCAAAGACACTCTTCCCCCATTAATCATACTTTTTAAAGTAACTTTTTTAGAAGTATACATTTGAAGCACATCCTTCGTAATAGTTTTTCTCGAGAGGACAACAAACTTAGGACACAAGACATTGCAGAGATGTCTAAACCCAGCATTCTCAACTATAGAAAGTGGCATTTCATCCATAATAATCATCTTAACTGTTGCTTGCCTACATGCTTCTTGACTCAATCCACGAACAACAAGCATATTACCATCATTTTGACTTTCAGTATCAGCTTTAGTTAAGACCTTCTGACTATCCATTTCAACAAAATTCTTATAGCTTTTGCATATGCGAAGATGTTTATTCATACTACTAGTCTCATTTTTACTACTTCTGCATTTCAATCTTATATTACGTAACTACATTTACTGTATTCGTCACCTTCTCTGGAAACATGTCCTCATTTCTCATACCGTTGAACGTACTGTTTTTTGGATTTGGGAGGCATATCACTATTTTGAGATGTCGCAACTCTTTTGTTCGATTGAATTTCATTGTCACCGGTTTGATAAAAACAGTCATCTGTAAATCCATCTGAGACATAAACCAAATCACAAAAATTTTAGTAATTAATAAACTGTAAATAACAAAAATCTGCAAATCAAAAATCTGCAAATCCAGTAAGGCAAGACGGACGGACCAGTGAGGCGACGGACAGAAGGAGGCGATGGACGGGAGGAGACGACGGACGGAGACGGACCAGTGAGGCGACGAACGGACCAGTAAGGCGACGAACGGACCAGTAAGGCGACGGACGGGAGGAGGCGATGGACGAGAGGAGGAGGTGATGGACGGGAGGAGGAGGCGAGGGACGGGGGAAGAGGCAACGAACGGTAATATGATTTTTTTACAAAAATGTGTAATAGAATGATTGTTTTTTCCTGAAATAATGGGTGCTGATTTCGATCAAGGATTATTAAAGAGTTTTCGACGTTTTTTTTCGCTGTCATTAATACAGATGTGATTTAATACGAAAAAACGACAAATGGTCAAGTCAACCCATAACTTACAAAAACTTAAAGATTATCTAAATATAAATGCATAAATATATGAATTATTAATATTGATCATGCGTTCCACCCGACTTAGATTAATCTTTTGTATTTGTCTTTAATAATCAAAAACAATATGCAATAGAATTTTGTTATAACTGGATAATAGAATATTTTTTAAAATATGATTTTACAATATTTTTAAATATTATTAAATATTTTTTTATATACAACATTTTTCGTTTTTGTTGTATATTTATCAAAATCATCTAAAATAAAAAATTTTGGTCTTACTTTATTTTTTGTCTTGAAACGACAATATACAATTGTTCGTGGCTAAATAATAGTATTGGTAAATATATACTCATTCTCTTTGATCTTTATTAATTTTCATTGCAAAACATAATATACCAGATAATTGTTTTCGTTTGAAATGAAATGACTAAGTTGTATTGGTTGAGATTAAAGGACATCGAAGTATAAATATTTTATTGTCTACATCAGTTCATGTTATTGTTTTACTTTCTATTATATTATTACTGTAGTTATATTATTTGAAATCGTATTTCGTTACATAATCCAAATATTTGATATGTGTTTCGTAAGAGCATGATAGATGCTCTTTCTTTTAGTTTTAAACAATAATTAAGACTCAATTGATATTTTAAACTGTTTAAAAATCTTGTATTATATAATTCACATACTTCATTATTATTATTAGTTCATTATTATTATTAGAATCAGCCTTGCAAATTGTAGATAAAAAATATTGCTTCTATATTATTTTTAAGAATATGTTCTATTTTTATATTTAAAATCATTATATTTTTTAATAATTTTAAATTTAAATCAAGTATTTAGTAATTTAATTTCAATTTTTTTCTAAAACTATTTCACAACATTTTAAAATATAAGTTTTAATTATTAAAAAAATTAAAAATTTGAAAAGTTGTAATTAGTTTTTTAAGAAATTAAAATCTTAAATAAAAAAATTGAATAAAAATTTCATAACTTATTATAATACCTTAATATTTTACTAAATTACCATCGTACCACTACAAATTTATTAAACCTAATTTATTAACTTAAAACCCTAATTTACCAAACTTAATTTCCTACTTCTCCCTCTGCCACTCTCTCTCTCCTCCCATCTCTTTCTTCTACTTTCTCTATCTCATGCCTCTCTCTCTCCTTCTCACATCTTCTTCTTCCATCTCTTTCTTCTCCCATTTTTTCGTCCCCCATCTTCTTATTCAATCTCCTTCTTCTCCCATCTTCTTCCTCACCTGCAAGCACAATCATACCACCCACCGTAGCTGTCGCACCCGCTGCACATCCATCTGTCTCGCCGTAGCCGCCACACCCTAATCGAAGCAAACGAAAGGGGAAAACAAAAAATAGGCCACACAACAACGGAGAAAAACGAAGCAAACAAAAGGAAGTAAAAACTTGGAAACAGACAAACCGAATCGGACGGATGAGGAAGCGCGCGATTTGTCGGTGGGCAAATCGCACCGTTGAACAAATTCCCAGGAGCACCGATCAAAGGGCGTAGAGAGAGACAACGAGGCAAATAAAACCGCAGACCTTATCGAACGGTCCAGCAAATGGGTCGGATCCAACCCAATATCCAAGCCCGGCGAACGAACAGCCCTACACATGGAAAAGGAACGCTTTCAACAGAGGAAACGCCTCCACGACACCGGCCACCGACTTCCTTCACCCGCTGCGCTTTTATATAGAATATAGATTTTAAAAATATCATTGTTTCTTCTAAATTTTTTCCTTTTTTCATAAAATAGTAAACATTTATATAGATTAAAATTCACTATTATACAAAGATACGCATGTTTTTATTTAAGATTCAGAATCTCGATACGAAATTTGAGTATAAGTTTCTAGATGATAAAATTTTCCATACAGAATTTAAGTGTAAATTTTTAGATGATGAAATTTTCAACATATAAATTTTTAGATGTTAAAATTTTCAACATTCTGATTAAAATTCGAATCTATAAATTTTCAAATTACTAAAATACCTTTTAAAAATCTCAAATTGATAAATTTTATAAAATTATATATGATTTATTTGTATATATTTTAAATATATTAAAGTATTTAAGAATGATTTGAAAATAACAATAATATTATTATAATTATAATAATTTTATGTAAAATTAATAAATATAATGAATAAATATAATTTATAAATAAAACGTATATTTTGATAATTTTTTTACAAAAATAAATATAATATAAATAAAACGTATATTTTGATAATTTTTTTACAAAAATCTTAATTTAAACTTTATGTTTTATGAAAAAAAAATCTAAACTTAAAGTCTACATCAAAACTCTAATTTTAAAATTGTCAAACAAAAAGTTTTAAATTCATTTTAAAATTGAGACTTAAACTCAAAATTTTCGTAAAATAGTAAATACTTTTATAGATTAAAATTCAATATTATATAAAGATGTAAAATATTTAAATTTTATTCCAAAATTAGTAATATTTGGTAATGCAAATTAAATAGTTGGAAAATGTGTTTGAGATTAATTTAAAGGAAAAATGTCTATTCTCGCTAACTATCACGCTTTAATTCTATTTCCCTTGAATTTTTCTTCGTACATTCAGCGTATTCCCCCTAAAACATATTGTACATTCAACGTATTTTTAAATTTTAGTTATGATAAACATCACATATTTTCTTTAGTAGTAATATATTTTTAAATTTTGGTTATTTTAAAAGTAAAACATTTTCTTTAATAGTAATATATTTTTAAAATTTGGTTATTATATTTACATTTTGACGATTGATATAAAAATTTTAAATAAAAATACTTTAAATTATACTAAAATATCTTCAACATTAATGAAAACACACAATTCTAACGGTTATTAAATGATAAAAAAGATAATATGATGTCCAACTACATAATAAGTTCACCATTACCAAATGATAAAAACTGTGACATGATGTCCACAAATGAACTTCAAAATGATTTTGCAAAATACATCTTACCTAAACGTCTTGAGAAGTAGAGTATGGTATAGTTTGAGATTCTGGAGGCTTGGAAGATATTTTTGCTGAAAAATGACAAACCAACATAAGAATGATATATTTTTTTTAAATCTAAAACAAAGTATAAAAAATATTTGGACTTCTCATGTTTGTTTACAAGATCTAACATTATATCTAGATGCTCCACATCGTTCATAATGAATTTTGGAATTTTCCATGTTATACCTCTTCATGATGGTATCAATGTACTGGGACTGCGATAGTCCAAACAACCTCCTTGATCTATCTCTATAGATCTTTATTCCCAGAATATAGGTTGCTTCTCCCAGATCTTTCATGGAGAACTGTTCTGATAACCAGAACTTCGTCTCTTGCAACGCCGGAATGTCATTCCCTAAACCACAAGGAAGACAACCGCGCTCCCAGTAAACTTCTTGTACACACAAGGCTCTTCTCGCATCTAACAAAGTTGAACTCTTCAACTGCCTTGTTAAAGCGAATGTTCCAGGTTCGAGAAGCTTGCATGAGTCCATAAATGGACCTCTGAAGCTTGCATAGCATATGACTGAGTTGGCGACGTGAAACCTTCAGGTTGAGTCATGAAGATTTCTTCCTGGAGCTCTCCATTAGGGAAACCTGTTTTCACGTCCATCTGCCAAATCTCATAGTCATGGAATGCCGCTATCGCAAGTAGAATCCGAATAGACTTGAGCATTGTCACAGGGGAGAACGTTTCTTCATAGTAAATCCCTTCTCGTTGAATATACCCCTTGGAAACTAGACGAGCTTTATAGGTCTCTACCTGCCCGTCCGCTCCAATCTTCCTCTTGTAAACCCATTTACAACCTATCGGTCTGGAAACCCGTGAAGAATCAACTAAAGTCCATACTTTGTTGATCTTCATAGATTCCATCTCGGATTCCATGGCTATGCACAATTTCTCAGAATCTGGGCTTTGTATAGCCTCTTGGAAAGTCAACGCATCATCATCTCTATGACCGATCACATCCTCTTGTACCATCAGATTAAGTCTGTCAGGTGCACGTCGAGAACGTGTTGACCTTCTCAAGGAAGCCTGTGTAGCAGGTTCAACCTGCGCTGGGATATCTTGTTGGGCTTGTTCCTGAACAGGTTCCTGAACTTGTTCCTGAACGGGCACTGTCACTTCAACATTTGAAGATGAAGCGGCGGAGCCTAACACTATATCACTCAGCCAAGAACGCTCATTTGACATCTCATGTCCATGAGCTTGTGTTGGCTCATCGGGTTCTTGAATCTCGTCAAGAACTACTTCCCCACCATGAATTCCTTCATCAAGGAATTCCCTTTCAAGAAAGGTTGCCGTTATGGCCACAAACACTTTGTGTTCAGACGGATGGTAGAAATAATATCCCATAATTTCTTTGGGATAACCTATGAACCTACATCTGTCAGATCTAGCATCAAGCTTGTCTGGCTGAAGTCTCTTAACAAAGGCCGGACACCCCCAAACCTTGAAGTGTCTCAGGTTTGGCTTACGTCCTTTCCATATCTCATATGGAGTCTTCGAGACTGCTTTGGTGGGAACTTTGTTTAGCAGATAGGCAGCTGTTTCTAAAGCATAGCCCCATAAGTTCATTGGAAGATCAGTGAACCCCATCATGGATCTCACCATATCTAATAAGGTTCGATTTCTCCGTTCAGATACACCATTATGTTGTGGTATTCCGGGAGAAGTCCACTGAGACAAAATCCCATGTTGCCTTAGATAATCGACAAACCATCATTGATCTCACCATATCTAATAATGTTCGATTTCTCCGTTCAGATACACCATTATGTTGTGGTGTTCCGTGAGAAGTCCACTGAGACAAAATCCCATTTTGCCTTAGATAATCCCACTGAGACAAAATCCCATATTCACCATTATCTTTCTTTCTC